>OX463840.1:24071822-24420016 GCA_949825065.1 Odontocerum albicorne
AGTGGATTAATGACTAGATTAAAAATAGTTACAGACGAATTTAGTTTCGACCGCATAGAACATATTCTATCAGTTTTGGTATTCAGAACAACGAATTAATATTGTAGTTATCAAATAGTTGAGAAAATGGTTGAAATGTCCAAATACACGTTTTTAGCTACGCTTAACAATACTACAATGACAAATGCATTAACACAAGTGTTGTTACAATGGTTCCATGGGCGATTAGTCATCGCGCATTATGATATATTCAAATGATTTTGAATGGCCGTAAACATAAAACAATTTTAAGAGAAGCCGATCTTGTGCGGCCTTTGAAATAAATCAATTTGCGTGCTGCAGGGATTTTAAATACAGAAATAGTGTTATGACATTTACTATACGAGTGCAAAAATGTTTAAAAATTACATTTCCGACTGATCAAATTTTTTCTCAAGCAAGCAAACAATATTTAGTAAATGTAAAAAAAGAAAACAAGCATCAATTTTATTTCGAAATAAGTGAAATCGACGAATGAAAACTGTCAACATCCGGCTAAGTTTATCATGACACTCGGTAGAAGAAGATTCATTGCGAATAACATCGAGTTATCTCATAACCGTTAGACATGGATATGGTGTTAAGTTATCTCATACCCACTAGACACATTCCAAATAGTTTCAATTTCATTAGTTGATTGCATTAAAATATGTAGGTGTTATTTTGAGATTTTCCATGCCCGTGGACGTGAAATAAATATTAGCGCATGGTCCATAAACATGTAGATATTATTTGTAAAATTGTTTGCGATTTTTGTATCTTGTCTAATAGCGGCTAGTCTCCGTTCAAATACTCCCTTTATTTGTATCGAGTGGCATTGTCTGAAGAAACCTTTAGTGGTGTATTTTCTTAGGACTTCGTAGATAGTTCATTCCATAGTATTAAGCAAACTATCGGTTTTATTTGAAAACAATACAATATGCGAAGATTCAAATGATTACGCATAATATACTATATAAATAATATGAGGATATAGTAAAACACATACGAAGAGCACGCTGAGATGGTTTGAGCATGTGGAATGAGTTAATGATAGTGCAAATGTGAGTTGAAGGCGTGTGAGAGCAGGACCAAGAAAAGTATGGTTGGATTATAGAACTTTTATGAGAAGGTGAATTGGATGCGGAAGAGGCTCAGGATGTGTATCGAGATAGGAAATTCTGGCGCTCTGTTCTCTCTGCCTACCCCAACAAGAAGATAGCGTGATGGTATGTTTATATGTAATTCACATTCCTGTGAAAAGTTTTGTGAAATCATCAGGTAAAACCGATTCACCAAGAGAAGAAATAAAATTAAAAGGGTCAATGTTATTGACTTAAAACTAAGAAAACTAACTTAAAAAATATCGGTCCAAATATTTTCTTTTATTTGTGCTGTTAAAGATAATTAAAATTTTATTGTTCTGTGTTAAAGATAATTAATTCCTCTTTTGATTACAACAATTAAATACGTTTTTAGTACACCTATTTAATGACATTTTTCGAAAATAATACAGCCAAAGTGGCTCGCCTCTAGTCATTGACTTTCGATTTCTTGGAGAGTTTTGTTTCGAGGTGTTCCAGAGTCCAGAAAAAAATTGCGGGTGATCTTTGGTTATTGCATGTCAACAACGTGTTTTTAATACTAGTGAATAGCGCGATATTCATTGTTCATGATGAATTTCGCACGACTCGACTACACAACTAAGAGCAAAGTAATGACAAGTCAAGTTTAATAAACAAAAACAGTCCGCATCTCTCAATAGAGTGATGTCATTTACAGCACCGTGTACAACGTACGAGTATATCGTCTCTTGTTTCGATCTGTGAAATCAATTTGAATTGTGAGTGCTCAATATCTCAATTTTTAAGATTTCATTAAAAAAAAATGGATTTATAGGTTGTAGACGATATTCATGAACATAATAATTGTTGATCTCCGAATAACAAGTATACGGTAACGGAAGATCGGCCAGGCTGATTCTTATTTGATCTCGTGCTGCCTTTGGTTCGACTTTGAGCTGACCATAGCATACCCGCAGTACTGCAATACTTGCAAATATTTGATTGATTATGTGTGTAGTCAGATTGTTAGGTTGCCTGCATTCAGTTTTTTTTACTGTTGGCTTGTCGATGTGAGTTCGCGAAAGCAAACTCGCGATATGACTTCGGTCAAATGGGAATTCAGCATTTGAAGTGACAAAAACCACACATTTTGTGATTAGTTACAAATGAACGGATAACGTAGATAAAAAAAATCATGGACAATTTCACGTAAATGAGAGTACAATTTTATTTAAGACAATAAAGGGGAAAATAAATCTGGTTGTTGGAATATTGATGTCTGGTTCCATTAATTAACGTGTGTCTATTTTCGTTAATTTTGTGATGCGAAATTTTCTATAACGGGATCATGACTGTAACGGATACGTAATAATTAATGGCATGAGAAATGGACCTTTGACAAAGCAACACGAAACCGAGCAATGGTACAAAAGCGCGATAGATCCGAACTAAAGCAACGCTTGAGGCTTCGAGTGCGAGACGAGCCTGGCGCAACGGAATACCGCATCAGGTGGCGAATTGGCAAAGCGTGCGATGCTCACACAGTCGGACCGACAATGAAAAAGGTTCAAATTTATCGCAGCGTAATAAAAATGTTTCTTAGCAATAAAATAAATACCTTCCATATTGCAAAGGAAGAATTTAGAGAAAGCAAAGTAAACGATATCAAAGATTATGTAGATAAATTTATTTAGTTTTACTTTTAACTAATTAAGGTAAATAAACGTCACTCGATCTTTTTAATAATGAAAATGAAAAAGCAATACATTTTATTTATTTATATTGAAAAATGTATCCTGTTCCTGATTCCTCGAGTTCTGTCCCTTAGTTCCAGATTCCTCGAGTTCTGAACAAATTTAGATTTCTTAAGCTTTGCTGTCACCTATTACTGTCACAAAATTGTTTTCGTGTCGATTAGTCCAATCAACGGATCTGAAATTGTAACCAATCATTAGGGATACATCGCTGATTATTTCTTAAAATTTCAGATCGATGAAGCCAGAAAATTTCAGCGAGTCTTGGCTACCTGTACCAGTACTGTCTATCCACGGCATTCGTTCTTCAGTTAATAATTTAACGGCACGATATTCTAGAACCACAATACCAATAGTCTACATTTTGACTAACTGGATCACTGGGCGTAAACATCTAATTCGGAAAGTAATTTCGTACTTTTAGATCAAATTCAATAGCATTTTTTTTATATTTAGATGTAACTTTATTCTGTAATGTATGTACCGTTTTGTTCCACTGTCTTACACCATCTTTCGGGCTTTAAAATTCCATGCACCCAGAACTTGGTACGTTTCTGGACGAAGAATTGCTCCAGATGATTATTGTTTCTTCTCCTTCCTCTCCTTGAGGGAATTCTGTAGGGACTGGAATAAATGGTAATCGAAGGGTACTAGGTCCAGTGAATAGGACAGTGCAACCTAACTACCAATTATTTCCTGGTCTGCAAAGAGACGTAAGGTTTGGCGTTGTCCTGGTGAAAGACGACGCCCTTCCTATTGACTAATTCTAGACGCTTTGATCGATTACTGCATTTAATTCGTCCAATTGTAACCAGTATTTCTCCGAATCGATCATCTGTTTGTATTAGACAATTTCCCTTCTAATGCCACCAAGTATACAGCAAGACCTTTTTTTGGATGAAGTCCAGTCTTCGGGGTGGTTAAAGGTGATTCACATTACCCTACGACCTCTTCAACTCGTCTTTCCTTGTAGGTGACCTAATTTTCATTCCCCGTCACTATCCGTTTAGTGGTATTCAGCCTTCCAGAGCAGACACCATTTTCAAACGTCTCACCACAACGGATTTTTTTACCACATTTGACACACAATGGCTTACGACATCGTCGCCTTACTCTATACATTGATTTTTTTACGATAAAAAAACAAGCTTTGAAAACACAACTTATTTTATTATATCTTCAAAATTACATAAAAAAATCCATTCAAACAATTTGGGTAAACAACGGCATAAAAAATGCGCTAAGTACGTTTGGAATATAGTTTGCTACGGAAATTTCGTCCGAACGACATGTTTCCGAGAAATACGATATTACTTTACCCCCCCCCCCCCCCCCCCCACCAAGTACATTTCAAATTGCATGCGTATATCTCAGAGGGTGTGGAAATGTAACAAAAACAAGCAAAAACACAAGATTACGTATGTTTGTTTTATATATACATGTTGGATTTTGTATGATTGAATTCTGAGTATATAAAAAAAACTTGATAAAATACAACTTTTTTTTTTTTTTTTTTTTTTTTTTTTTTTTTTTTTTTTTTTTTTTTTTTTTTTTTTTTTTTTATCCACTTTGCACGGATTTCTCCTGTTACACAAAGAGGGTTTGCTTCTAGCGTTAGCTTATTCGTTAGGAATAATATCAGCCAGGATTCTTCTCATACTGCTAGACGGTACCGAGAATATATCAACCGTGTCATTAAGTTGGTTCAATATTTCTATACCACGGGTGACTGAGTGTTTAGCCATGATATTCGTCCTGTAAGTTGGTATGTAGAACAGAGGGTGATTCCTTGCACGGATATATTTGTTGGGTACATATAAACTTAGTGCTTCTAGAATCGCGGGACAGTTAAAGGAACCTTGGAAAACCTTTATTAGGAATATCGCAATGGATTCTTGCCTTCTTGTTTCAAGGCTTCTATAGTTACACACCGTGAGAAGTTCGGCATGGTGAGCATATTTTGGGTAATCGCCCTTTGTTCTGTACCATAGATATCTGAGGAATTTTTTTTGTATTTGTTCTATATTGTTTTTGTATTTGAGCTGGTGAGGAGCCCAAACCGTAGATGCATATTCTAATTTGGTTCTAATTAGATAATTATATAAGTTTCGGAGGATATCGGTGCTGTTAAATTCTCTTGATATTCTCATTACAAAACCGAGTAGTTTGTAACAGTCCGATATCAAACGTGAGACATGGTTAACGAACGTGAGTCCGACATCGAAGGTTACGCCCAAATCCTTGAATTCAGAAACTCTGTTTAGTGCCACTCCCTGTATAGTATACTGATGGTGGATTGGTGAAAACGATCGACTATAAGATACACAGACACATTTATTAATGTTGAACAGAAGATGATTTTGCTCACTCCAGGAGACTAGGGAGTCTAGGTCCTGTTGTAACTGTGCACAGTCCTGAGGTGAATTGATCTTTTTGAATATTTTCAAGTCGTCAGCGAACAATAAACATGTCGAGTGACTTATGGAATTTTGAATGTCGTCTATTAATATGAGGAATAGTAGGGGACCTAAATTGGATCCTTGTGGTATACCAGATCTTGCGATAAATTCCACAGAAGACTTGTTACGGATTGTTACGTATTGAGATCTTTCTTTTAGGTAAGATGCAAATAATCCAATTAGATTATCGCTGAAGCCAAGTTTGTGCATTTTCTTAAGTAATATATCGTGATCAACTTTGTCGAAAGCTTTCTGAAAGTCTGTATATATTACGTCCGTTTGTGAAAGTTCGTCTAAGTTTGACGCAATCTGTTGTGTGAGAGAGAGAAGGTTAGTAACAGTCGATCGTTTTGGCAAAAAGCCATGCTGGTTTCCAATAAGTCTTGTAGATACTTGGTGGGTCAATTGGTTGCACAGTACAGTTTCGAAAATTTTTGGAAGCAAAGAGAGAACAGCTACAGGTCTGTAATTATGAGAGTCTAACGGGTCTCCCGATTTGAAGATAGGGCAGACCCTGGTTGTCTTCCAGCTTACGGGAAATGTATTGGTATTTATGCTCAAGTTAAATATGTAGCAGATGGGATCACACACGTATTTCGCACAGACTTTGAAAATGTCGGCTGATAACCCATCTGGTCCGATTGCTTTGTCGGTTTGCAAGGAGTTTATGCTTTTCAGCACGTCTTCCTTAGAAATGGAATGGAGCGATATGCTTCTGCTGTCTGACGAACTGTTTAAAATATTTTTTGTGTCATATTTGGCCGCTGAATCTACGTAAACTGATTGAAAATATTGTGCAAAGTTTTCTGCAATCTTTTGGGAGTCTTCGGTTATACTGTCTCCCAGTTTCATAGATTTGAAGCTAGTTTTATTCGTTTTTCTATTTTTTACATGATTCCAAAGATTCGAAGGGTTTCCTCGGATGTCGGTCTCTATCTTGGCTAAATACTCATGGCGCGATTGTTTTATTTGAGTTTTTAATTTGGCTCTCAGCCTCGAGTATTCTAAGTAATCAGCCTGGTTTCTGCTTTGAAGATAATTGTTATGAAGTTTGTTTTTATTTTTGAGATCTCGGATTATATCGACATTGAACCAAACTGGATAGTTGGGCAAATTTGGTAGATTATGTTTCTGTGGGACGCAGATATCTAGCGTTCCGTAAATGACACTATGGAAGTACTCTACGGCTTCGTCAATATTATCTATGCTATACAGGGTGTTCCAGTCGAAATGTAGTAAAATATTCTTTAAGAGTAAAAAATTTGCCTTTTGGTAGTTATATGTAGGGCGGGAGTTGCGTGGGGAGGGGGGAGGAGCCCTGGGTGGCGAAGGGCGATACTTGTGACCCCTCCTACGGCCCACGCATCTCACCTGGATCTCCACGGAGAGTGTCGGATGATGTCTATCTTCCTTTACAAAGCATTCCAACGATCTGTCCACCTTGCAGTTGGTATTGCTTAATACTAGGTCCAGCATATTGCCGTATTCGTTATTTATGTGATTGTATTGGACAAGATCGTTGGACTGAAGAAAACAGTCATAATCCAACAATACTTCCGTGGATTCGTTATTCAAATTAAAATCTCCTATAATTAAAACATTTTTGCTGTGCAACTTAAGATTGTCCGAATTCAGAGAGTCATAAAATTTTTGTCTGGTTTCGTCGGCACCCGTGCACTCGAAGTAAACTACACAAATATATATTGTTGTATTGTTTATCCTGCACCTCACCCAGATGTCTTGGTCCTTTGAAATTTCTAGCTCAAATATGCGTTCACAGGGAATCCTTTGGTTTACAGCCAATAGCACACCCCGGCCGCGCTCGGTGAACTTCATGTATTTACGTTATTCAGATAATTTTTAAAGAAGTCAAAGTTATAAACACTATTTTGAATGAATAAGATATGTAAAATATAAAGAATTTCATATCATTCTAAGCTACAATCATTTGCAAATATAAAAAAATACATCTTCCAACTCATTCTAAAATTCTTTCATTAAAAATGTTCTACCAAAAGTGTCTGAATGGCTAATTGTACAATAGTTAAATTGTGAAAATTTTAAGTAAATTCATAACTAAACGTATTGCATACCCTCGTTGAAAAAATCTAGATATCACAAGACTTGTGTGTGAAAAATATTTATAAATAGAAAAAAACTTACGCTGAAAAATACAACAAGTACTTCAAAGTGACTTACCTGAAACAAAAAGAAATGCCACATGAATAAATACTCCTTATAAATTATAACTAACTTAGTAGACTAGAAATAAATCTTTTTAACTTAAGCATTAATCTTTTAAGCATTTTAGGGTGGTGCCGGTTGTAGGCATGTACTCGTATTATGTTGAGACGTTCACTTTATAAAAATTTAATGCCATTTTCTTGTTCAGGGAGCCATGGAAAAACGCTAGACCTTTTCATCTTAGACTGAATCATTTGCCTTCTTCACATTCCTGCATGCCATTCATTGATTTTTCGGACTTCTTAAATTTCCTTTGTTCAAAATATGATTAACTTATTTTGGAAATACCTTTCTTGGTTTTTCTCATACACACCTACCCATTAACATTTGCATCGTTGATCAAAGGTCTTATATATTCTTTACTATTTCCTTCGTCATGAAAAATCAAACCCGTTATGCATATACTCATCAATCATAAAAAGACAGCATTTAATTACTTCCTATTTAAACGTTACACAATTCTGTATTATATAATATAATTTATTGATATTTTACATACCCTTCTAAGGGCGCGCATTTCGATAATAATATCTTGGTCCACGCGTACAAAAATAACTGTAATTTACAATTTTTAAGAATATATAAATAATACCAACAGTTTATAAAGTAAAAAAATCATATGAAACCATCAAAGTATGTTTACACCAAAAATGTTAATTAAAAGTGTAAAAAACACAAAATAAAACTTTTCCTTAAAAAAAATCATGAAAGGTAATGTAATAAATCAAAACAATTAAAAGATAAAAAATAAAGTGATAAGAAATTTTTAAAGTAAATTAAATTTCTTCAAAAATTCTGAATAGAAACTTTAATGAGTAAAACAAAACAATAGAGAGAATAATGAGTGGCAACAATTTAAAAGTAAACTCAATCTTAATATTCTGAAAACAATGTTGACCTTCTCGATTGAGTTAAAAATTTACCATTTGAAAACCATTCTATTAAAAATCGTTTTATAGCTAAGCAATTTGAAAAGAGACAGATAAAAAATGCGAACCACAGTGAAATAGAGAATTAATAAGAAAAGGAATAATTTAATGCGAGACGAAATTCCAACGAGAATCGTTCACGGGCAAAAAATGCATACGCCAAAAAAAATGTTATAATTTTTTACGATTATTTTCATTGTTATTTAATTACTTTTTCTATGTGTAATATAGAAATAAACATTTATTTTTGTCGCTAATAGGCAACTAAAATATTTCCGCTAGTAAAAGTAAAACATAAATTGAATACAATTTTAAATAAATAGCCGTATTATATTTCTGTTGTATACTCGTAACATACATTACATCCTGGTGGGTTTATTACTACACGTTAATTTCAACAAAGCAGAAATAAATCAGGTTTATATATGAAAATAACCTACGAGACTTTTTGAGTACCTTCGGTAAACGAACCCGAAATCCCTGAATGGAAACAAGCATTAGTCGTCGAATAGTTATGACGCATCCCCTTCTTTCGAATCGATGATTTCACAAATGAGGCATGTTTCTAAAATATTATTTTCTGGCATAATGCCATACGTTTCCTCAATATTAATTGCAAAATATTTGTATCATTCAAATTTCAAACTATTGTTATGTTTTTCATGAAAAACGAGTGCGATTTGAAGGTAGGGTATTTGGCAAATTTACAAGAAATTGAAGTAAATAAATGACATTAGAAAACTCAATATTTAAAAAATGTTCTCAGTTCACTGAAACTAGTATAATTTATAATGATCGAGCAAATAAGATTTGAATTTTATTTAGTTATTTCAAATAATTTGTTCGTTTAACTTAACACGTTATCTAAATCCAAAATTTTATTATTAAATGTGTTCTTGAAAATGTTATATCAACGTTTTACTTCAGTAAAATTGACTTGTTTTATGAAAATTAGAAAAGAGAAACATATAATTCGAAATATTTTAATCCCTTTAAACAAATCATTTAACTTTGAGCATTAATATGTTACATGTTTTTAAAATTCTTAAAATCTACTAGCATTCTTTAACGCATTTTTTAAATTTGCATAAAATCATACTTTTATAACGTTTTATTACAATGTTGAATCTTTATGTAATTGCGCATTCCAAAAAATAGCGTTGCTCTTGTTCAGCAGGGAGTGGATTTATTATTGTATTAAGAGAGTGTGTAGAAGATAAAGCGAGTAAATATACTGAAACTCTGGGTTGAGGAGCATTTCATACTTATCTGGTAATTATATACTCGTAATATATATCTAACTTGAACACTTCTGGGGTGTTGGCATTTTTCTTGTTGCGTTTGTCTCCATCTGGAGGTTCACTAATGTTGAGTTTAAACTTTTTGAATGAGCAAAACTGCATTTTAGACTATTGATGTCAGTTTTAATTTGGATGATTTAAGTTTCTAGCTTTTGTTCATGCTTACATTTGTCTAATTTCATTAAGACGTTATATACAATACCGCTAGATATGTTACAGTTGCCAATTGAAATGTTTGTAGTTGAATATATGCATAGTTACTTAAAATTGGTCAAGAAGAAAATTTCGAAATAAGTTTAAAAAAAATATTTTACAATTTTCAAAACTTGATTAGGTACTTAAGTTTGGTTAAAATTGCCACGATACTCAACGATGTTTTTTTATTCAAACATACTATAAGAATTTATAATGAATTTTGTACGAGTTTTCTAACATACATGAGACCCCGAAGAAAAATATTTGAAAAACACTGCACACCAAAAGAACCTCGATAAAAAAATAAACACTTTTATTGATTTAAGCAAGGAAAGAAAGCAAATATCACACCGAAATTATCAATCACGTGTCATTTTAAAATACATCATGTATACACGCTAACGTAAAATAAATATCGAGAGAAAAATAAAAACTTACATTTCTAGGAATATTTTAAAACTTTAAATTAGTGAAAACAGATAATCCAAAAACACAAACCATACTGCATCTTAGAATTTAGAACGAAAACTGCTGTGTAGTATTTAAAAGAATATTTCTGAAATTTCATTCCAGCTCTAAAATTTAAACATAATCCATCTTTCCTATTTAATGAAAAGAAAGAAAATGTTGATATTTTCAGTAATAAATATTAAAAACATGCATTAAAATTAATGTATTTGTCAAATAAATAAAATAATTTTAGAATCCGGCATCAATAAAGAGTTGAGGTTATGTCGGGTACATACATTTCACGCCTTGAGATATTTTTCGTTAGTTTTAATTCACTAACTGTCTATGATATACGAGTATGTTTGACATGAATGGAGAGCGAGGAAGGAGTGAAAGAAGGACCACTTCCGTGAGCTAGTTGGTAAGACGCTTGTCTCCCGACCCGGAGGTTGCAGGTTCGATTCCCATTGGAACCCAGTTTTTTTAAAAAGGATTCTAGTCTGTTTTTCACTTGAGGCCTCTTGAACATCTTTCTGGTTGGTTGGAATAAATTGTCATGGTAATAGGTCCGCCAGGTTGTACTGTATACAACGAATGTGTAATACAATACAAAAAGCAGATAAACGGATAACAAGGAGTGAAGACCAGTCCTCTCTGCCTAACCCAAAAGGGATGTATGTATATATTAAATAAATTGAAAGTACATATACCTTTTTTATTTAAATTTTCATATGTATTATTTCAGTCCAGCACTTATTATTGATGAAACAATCAAAACGGGTGTGGGAATTCATTAGATTGAACCCAAAAAATAATGACATGATATTAAGCGTAAGCCAACTTTCTAATCATTCTTCACCCACATACTGTATATATCGTATAGCAACTTATACAAATGTCAAATTGTCCGTTATTATTTATATCAAATTTCTCAATTTTAATGAGAAAATAGTGATACCATATCGTTAACACACATGATTCGTCTTCTTCTTCTTCACGTGTCCTGCCGGGTCCCCCCGACGTTGACGACCACCTGAGAGAAAGCTTCCCTGTCCTGGGCGGCGCGAAACAGCTCCCCCACAGTTCCGACGCCGGTCCATTGTCGGATGTTTCGAAGCCAGGAGAGCTGTCTTCTGCCGACCCCTCTGCGGCCCTCGATCTTCCCCTTCATGACGAGCTGAAGTACGGTGTATTTGTCACCTCTCATTACATGGCCAAAATATGATGTTTTACGGAGCTTAACAGTGGTGAATAGTTCTCTATTTGCATTGGCTCTACGTAGTACATCAGTGTTTGTTATCATATCGGTCCAAGATATTCTTAACATTCTACGGTGGATCCACATTTCAAACGCTTCAAGGCGGTTTATTATGTTAACTTTAAGAGTCCACGCCTCTACGCCGTAAAGTAAGACAGACCATACGTAACATTTGACCATTCTTTGTCTCAGCTTTAAGTTTATATTATCGTCACAAAGAAGGTTTTTCATTTTATTAAAAGCCGTTCGTGCCGCTTCTATTCTGCATTTTATCTCAATGTCAGGATCCAGTTTCTCAGTAATCATGCTTCCCAGGTACCTGAACTGATTCACCCTCTCGACAACAACACCCCTTAGCGTAAGGTGGACATTTGGATGACATTCTCGGCTAAAAACCATCATTTTAGTTTTGCTCACATTAATGTTCATACCAAAACGTTCACCAACGGAGTCAACTTTATCAAGCAGTTCTTGAAGGCCTTTTAAACTGTCCGCAATTAGAACGGTGTCATCCGCATATCTGATATTATTGATGACCACCCCATTGACCTTCACACCGAGATTTGTCTCAGTCAGCGCTTCCTTAAAGACCAAGTCAGAGTATAGATTGAATAAAGTTGGTGAGAGAACACACCCCTGACGGACTCCTCGCTGAATGGGAATACCTTGTGAGGTGTTTCCGTTTTCCAATTTAATGATAGCGTTTTGGTCCCAGTACAGATTCTTGATTATTCTCACATCCTTTTCATCTACACCACATCTCAACAGCATCTCAATTAAATATGTGTGTTTAACCCTGTCAAATGCTTTTTCATAATCAATAAAACAAGCATAGATGTCTTTTCTTTGGTCGTAACATTTTTGTAATAATATGTTTATTGTTGTCAGCGCTTCACGGGTACCAAAACCATTCCTGAACCCAAACTGAGTGTCATCCAAATCTCGCTCGTTTTTCAGTCTTATTCTGGCATGTATTATTTTAAGAAACAATTTCAGAATATGACTCATAAGACTTATGAGGCGATAATCATTACATTTTTTTGGGTGTTGTTTTTTGGGCAATGTAATAAATACAGATTTTAACCAATCTTGGGGGATGGTCCCTGTGTCATATATTTTATTAAACAGTCCAAGCAAATAATCAATATTATTCTCATTTATCAACTCGATAACCTCCATAGGGATTTCATCGGGTCCACAGGCTTTTCGAGGTTTAGATGTTGATATAGCATGTAGTATTTCTGATTTCAATATAGCAGGACCTTGACTATGTTCTGATATTTCAACGTCAGTTCGAGAGTCTTGGAAGAGTGTTCTTATATAATTTTCCCATGTTTTTAAGATTTCCGAATCTTCCAAGATCAGGTTATTAGATTCGTCTGTGAGACAGGTAGGTTTAGGCTTCCTGCTGAGGCCAGTCATTTCTTTTAGTTTTTTATGCATATTAAATGAGTCGTGCATCTGATCATATCGCTCCAACTCCTCACACTGTCTCTTTATCCACTCTTCCTTTGCTTTTTTAATCTCTCGTTTTATAGTCCTCTGGAGGTTTTTGTACTCACTGCTATTACGATCCTTGATACCAGCCACTCTACGTTGTTCCATTAAATTTAAAATATGATCTGTCATCCACTGTTTTTTACGAATATTTTTTGCAGATTTTAGATGTTCTTTACAGACATCGTGTATTGTGTTTTTAAAATTATTCCACTGTTGTTCAACTGACGTGGCATTATTGTCTATCTGTTGTAGTTTTTCATTTAATTCAGTGGACACTGTGTTTCTAAGGTCTGCAACTTTCAACTTTTCAGTGTCAACTCTCCTATGCATAAATCTCTTCGTTAATATTTTTAATTTCAATTTAATATCTATAATAAGTGGATTATGATCTGATCCTATATCGGTTCCGGGATATGTTGCGGCACGTTTAATGCTGTTTCTGAATCTTTCTCCTATCAGTGCATAATCAATCTGGTTTCTGATAGGATTGGGGCAAGATGGATTGTCTTGTGGTGATTTCCATGTGTATAGTCTGCGTTTCGGAAGCTTATACCATGTGTTCACAACTACCATATTATGCTCTTCGCAGAACTCAAACATTCTATCACCTCTGTTATTAGACTGGCCTAGACCATAATCCCCTACTAAGTGTGAACGTCGGCCCTCTCCAATCTTTGCATTAAAGTCCCCGATTATAATATTTATATCATCACTTTTTGTCGATTTCAGAACATTTGTGATGCTTTCATACAGTTTTTCAACTTCGTCATCATATCTAGTGTCAGCTGTTGGTGCGTATATTTGTATAATATTTACATTGAACGGTCGCGCTTCTAACTGTAGAATCATAATTCTGTCCGATATGGGAACAAACTTTTTAACAAATTTAATATAATCTAGTGATACAAATATGCCAACCCCATTCCGGTGGTTATTGTCAGATATATCACTTCCAGAATAATACAGGTTGCCTTTCTCATGTTGATGCACTCCTGTTCCAGTCCATCTGAGTTCACTAATACCAAGGATGTCAATCTTAATTCTCATCATTTCCTGTACAACATTGTCCATTTTACCAGCTGCATAAAGGCTTCTTACATTCCATGTTCCAATCCTCACCATGTCATTCACTATGTTGAGCCGGGAGATTCTTCGCACCCCTGGTCCATTTAAGGACCGCCCGGGACTCGGGGCCATTGCTTGATTTCTCTTCATAGTGGTGTCCTGGGGAAGGTTGACCGAAGTGGTTTCCCGTTGCCTTCTTCGGTGGAATTTTCTGTCAGGGTTACCTACCCTTAGCTGGGGGGGCCCGGTTTTAAGGCGCCGGACACTCGCCCTTCATCCTCTCCCTATCTGCTATGACACTGATGTTAATGTCAGTGGTCACATTGCCCGGGGCTCGCGGGGCCTAAGACCACTCGTGGACGCTAGGGAGTAGGACTATTGGTAGTGTTGCTGATGGAATGCAACTGTGGCATTACACGGCATTTTATAGGAGCACATTTTCCAGCAAGATGTACCCCACCGTGGCCCTACCAAATTTCGAGCCCCTTTAAAGATAGGTACATGATTCGTACCTATCTTTAAAGTACTGTCTGACGGTACTAGAATTACTTGTCACAAAATATCAGTCGAACGTATTTGGTACCAAAAAAATTTGCTAGATGGCATGTATGGATAATTATTATTATTTTAAAATATAATAAATGCATTGGGCTCGATAACTTTTAGTCTCACTCTCAAAGTGTTAAATTAAGCTATTTTATCTACTTTTGAAATAATCTTAATCTATTATTGTTTTTCCCTTACATCTGATCTTTCAATGGCGATCATATAATAAAAAGATAAACTATTCAAAAAAAAAAAAAAAAGTTTTTTTTAATAACGTCACTGTGAATGAAGGTTTACGCGAAGAGAATATAAACAGCAATCCATTAAAAAAAGAAAGGACCTCAAAAGACTTCGTATACCAATAAACAAATGTTATCATTGCATTTCTATTCGATTTGTTATATACACGGTATAGAAGGATAAGTCAATATCCTTCAACATAATTTCATGAAATCGACTAATTAAGACGGTTAAATTATATGTAAAATCAAGAACCAAATAGTTAAATTAATTTCCCTTATGAAATAAAACTTAAAATAGACATTATTCAATTGTCTGTTAAAACCGTGTAAACTCAGCACCCGGTATTAATAATTATCGTTTCAACCCCTAAATTAACGTTCGATATAACATTACAGGAAGCAATTATCAAAACAAATATTTATATATTGGTATTCATGAACGAGGTTAGCAGTAGGGATGTAAAATAACAATGTAGAGTAAATTTGATTAGTACAAGAAGAGTTGGGAGTAGCTTTGTCAATTTAACTTTAATTTTATACATCGTAGTGTATAAATAACAACCAATAATAATAATAATTACAACAGCCAAGGTGACACAGCGCACCTTTGCTTTACGCCTTTTGAAATATTAAACCACTCAGTCAAGGCACCATTCACTCTAATACATGCCATACTTTCAACGTATAATGATGCAATATTACGTATTCATTTATATTCAGTACCATATTCATTCAATACTTTCCATAGTTCGTACCTTATCACGCGGTCATATGATTATTCCAAGCCTACAAACGCACAATAAACTTTTTAATTTTTTGCTGTACATTTTTCCACAAGCATACGCCAAGAGTGTATCAGATCCACGAATTATCTTCCACTTAAAATGTCACCTAAAGCATTGCACGCTGTCTTTTTAGTGTTTCTTCAAACTCTTTCTAGCATATTTTTTTCCGTACAGTTTACGAACTCAACTCTGCAAACTAATGGCTCTGTAATTTACAAACTCCATTCTTGCTACCTTACCTTTACATAAGGGAACTATCACTGCACTCCTCCAGTCTTCCACTCATTCACATAATTCAAACATTCGTCCTTTTCAGCCGTACCAGAATCACCGGTATTTCTACTAGTGTCACCACTCTCGTACAGTTCTTCAAAATATTCCTTCCATCTCGAATGAACCCTTCTTTTTTCTGACAAAACCATTCCATTTTTATCTTTGATTCCACTCGCACGATCGTTTTAATTTTTTATTCGTATTATATTGTACTTACTTTCTTTCAAAACATCAAACTCAATATTTTGTCATCTTCATCTCTTAGTTTCTTCCTTTGCTGAACCAATCATTGTTTTTACCTTTCATTCTTTGTACTCCTTCATTATTTTCATTGTTTCATCACTAATTCCTATGGTTGCTTCGACAAATATTCTCCATGCTCTCTTTTTCCCTTTCACGCAGTTTTTAATTTCCTTGTCCCGCCATGCGCCCCCTTTTTTACATCCCATGCCACATACACTTTTTGTTGTGTCTACCAATATATTTTTTATACTCATCCATTATTCTTCAATATTTAATCAGTCACTTATCGTTCTCGTTTTTACTTCCACACTAAATTCTCACATCCGATTTTCACGGTCGGCACGGCACTTCTTCACGTATACCAGACCGCTACACACGAAGAGTATTTATTCTGCTCCCCATTACATAATGGTTTGAGTCGACATCTGCTCCTTTAAATATTCTTTTATCGATAATGCTTTTTTTGCAGTGTAGAATTCACGCCCACACAGTCAATTAACGATGAGTTATTTCCTCTTGCCCACGTATACAGATGATTCTTTTTATGGTTAAAAAACGTATTTGACTACAGGAAATCATGGTACTTCTAATATGCTATCTCCATTATCATTTGTTCGTCTACAACCAAACTTGCCTAATACCGATTCGAAAACATCCCTTTTGACGCGAACGCTGCCATTCAAGTCACCTGCTAATATAATATTGTCATTCTTCTTCTGTTTTCTAAACGTTTCTTATACAGTTCTAAAAAATCTTCCTTGCTTTCACCAGTTTCACTGTTGACCGGAGCACACCCTAAAACAAGAAATAAACGCGTTATATCTACTTTAAATTTGATCTACATTACTCTTAGGCCTACAAACTCATATTCTTTCTTACATTCGCTCAACCGCTATAGAAATATTCTCTCCATTATTAAAACAATTGAAATAAAGAATCTTCCAATGTGTTCACGAGAAAATCCTCCCTAGTGTTTTTTTTTCAGCATTTGGGTTTGATTTTTATGTGAAATCCATATTAAAAATAACATTTTTACAAGGCACATTTATAGCTTATATATTTCCTTATATTGTTATTCTGACATCAAAGCACAATATTGGCATATTCGTTGAAAACAAGAAAAGGATAAAAATCCAACTTTAATTATATGATATTACTGTTGATTGATCGAAAACCAATGCTCCTCCAAAAAAGAAACACGTTGCCAATCCATTAGGAGAATGTTAATCACTTAAGGAAATAATATTAATGAATAACGTGAAGAAAGGCGAATACAAAAGTTTCAATATTTTCATGACTCAAATAGAACTAGGGATTTGTTTATAGTTACATTAACTTTTTTTTATGTAGAATTGATTAATCATATATTCAATAAATTTTATATTACGAGTACTTCAAAAGTATTTATTAAGCATCGAAATAAAATTATAAACTTCAGATAGATGATTCGTTTTTATTGTACATAAATGTGATCGATAAATGGAAAATCTGTGTACGAGGTAAATTAAATTGGTTTGAAGAGATGTTAAATTTTCTCCCCCTTTTCATATACGCCTAAACTATTCATTTTCAACACGAATTGATTGAAATTTCAGGGAGAATTTAAGCGTAAAAAAGCGAATAAAATATTTTTACGAAAATGGGATATTTTTATCAATTGGGAAATACTTTTATATTAAAAATTAAATTTCGAATATTTATCAAGATACTCAATGATATGATGTCACAATGGAATAAAAAACTTGTTTTAATTGTAGTTGGACAAAAATGTAATCATCAATAACGATTCAAAATATATTTACATCATAGAAATATTGTATATTAGGAAAAAGCAAAGTAAATCATCATAATACTGTTATAATTACAAAGTGACTATTTATTGTTTATTTAACACTTTTATTGCAAATACGATCTGGCGGGCATATTGCCAGGCGGCAATCTCTTTCAACCAACCAGACAAAAGTAAATGAAGCAAGTTACGTGGTCGCATAAATCATTCAAATGACTATCCATCCCCACGAAAACCATAAACATATACTTGAGCACATGCGCACGAACCCCACAAAGACGGACAATCACCCGAACATTATTTTTCATACAAAGTGAGATATCACAAATCAAAAGGAAAGGAAGGGATGGTGGAGAGGAAAGGAAAAGAAAAACCAGGAATGAAACACGTTATTCTACTGACTAGAAATTAAGAGGTTTTTCAGTCGCTTCTTAAAGCATGCCACGGACGGAGCGAGTCTTATATTGGTTTGTAACTGATTCCAGAGACTCACTGCATGGACAGTAAATGACGACGTAAAGAAAGAGGAGCGGTGAACTGGAAAGACCAATAAACAATTTCTGGTTGAGTTTGACAATCTCTGTTTGAACTATGTTATAAGACAAAAATTCAAAATTTCTACAAGAATGAAAAAAGAAATATGAAGATATAAGAAATTAAAAAAAGAAAATAATGAACGAATAAAGTCATTAATTAATTGATACCGTAGTCCAAGAAATAGAAAACTACCCAAAGGAAAATCTTCAGCCAAATAATTAGGTATATTGCGAAACACAAAAAAAATGTTTCGTTACTTTTCTTGTAATAAATATAAAAGTTGGTAATGTATGATGGACAAGATACGTGATATATTTTATCATATGAGTTATGAAACTTAATAAAAAAATGATAATACTCTTTTTAGTTAAGTGGGAAAAGTCGTTTTACAAAGTGGACACATAAATCCACTTCGATTCTCATTTTAATCCCTTCTCATGGAAACACGGCTATGATATCGGGTTTCACTCATTTATAATGGACATTAGATTAATTAACGTAATAACGTACAACAGAGGGAGTTCCGCGATATTGTCTAGCGTGACCGTCAGGGGCTTACTGGAAAGGATTGTTGCATGATTCACATTCATTCTTTTCTAAGGTACTTTAATAAAATGGACAAACAAATGACAGAAAACACATTTTAGTTATTCTCTTGATATCTTCGGCGGAGTTAGATAATTAAAAAAATACCAGAATCGAATTAATTTTAAAATGGTTTATCTAGCTCTCGTCATATTTTGTAAATATGATATTCATTCTTTCAAGTGCTAAAAGAAATATAACATAAATGAAAATAATATTTGATTATCAATTATAACTATGGTAACCTATATAAATAAAAATGTAAATGTTCGTTAATTAAAAATCTCTAATCTCCGAAAGTTCTTCACCGATTGCTTTGAAATTTTGACAAAAGGTTGCATTCGAATACAAGCATGTTTATATATTTTTTTTATATATAAAAAAGTATATAAAACTCACGAAATAATGGGAGCGCCCCCTGTTGAACGTGATGGCAACACACGCAATATAGATTTCGATTTATTTTCATTTTGATTTCGAATATTAAATAATAAATATTAAATATTAAATAATAAATAACAAATATTAAATTTTCAAATACGTGCATTGAAAAATAGCGCCATCTGTTTGGACGTAAAAGCAACACACGATATACCAAATTTTTATCCGCCATTTTGTACTGTGTGCGTCGTAATAATAGCTGCTGTCTTTCATTTCGGGTTTTTTAAACTGTTTGTCGTATTTTTCAGTGCAATTAGCGGTGAATTTGAACTGTGTCGATTGATTTTCATTTGAATTCATGGTATGTATTTGTGTATGTTTTATACATTTGAATTATTAAAAATTTGACGTGTTTCATGCAACTAACGTAAACTTTTGACAAAAGTCACATTTGAACATTTGATTTTAACGAACTGCCACATTAATTTGTAACAAGATGTATTAATTTATCATTATTCTTAGTTTTTTGTAATGTACTTACCTAAATAACTTGCTATTTATTAGAATCGAGCCTTATATTAAAGTCGATAAAATAATTAAAATGACTGAACGTCGTTACAAGGTTGTATTGGGGAAAATTTGTCAACTGTGATAGGACTCATCCTAGAGTTTCCGAAGTATAATAACATTATTCAGAAACATCAAACTGAATATGTGATTAATTTGATCCCTTTCTTCCAGAGACACCAAGAAATGTACTGAGGGAATCCAGCAAGCCAAAGAAAACAACTGCCATGATGCGGAAGATAAATCAATTGTTAGTAAATCAATTTTTTTACTCTTAGGTCCTTCCGATATTCATAGTTCGCTCTTAACACTAAACACTAAATCTTAAATATTTCTGCTGAAGTATTGGGTTGTCCAAAAATTTCATTCGCTTTTCAGGTAGAAATAAAAACAAATTACTTTATTTAGATTATCAACGAGGCTATCATGGGAGTCACGATGCTCCGTCATGAGCTACACGACAGAATGATGAAACAATATTTAATTCTGCTGTTTATAATGCCATATCCGCTGAACCTTTTGTCTTTTTGAGCAAATATATCTGGAGGTAACTTTTGCAGTCGTCCAGGTTATCGATTTTTCCCCTTGAGGCATTTCTGTAAAGAGCGGAACAAATCAGATGTTACATCTGAGAAATACGGCGGCTAAGTCAAAACTTCACCCAAACTGTAACATTTTTTTACGATTCACCAAAGAAACATGCAGTCAAGCGTTATCCTGATGGAAAATTATCCCCCTTGTGTTCACTAATTAGGGGCATTTTGAATCGATTACTGTTTTCAATTTGTCAGGCATGACATCACAGCACGTGTTTTCAGACAGAAGCTGAAATCGCTGATGGATTTCATGGTAAAACATGAAGTGTTTAGGTCTGTGCGCTTCTGGATGTACTCAGTGGAATGGCAAAAGAGAGGATTGCCACACGCACATATACTAATCTGGCTCTATAACAAAATCACTTCAAACGAAATCGACGATGTAATATGCGCTGAAATACCCGATGCCGACGTCGATAAGGATTTGTATGAAGTTGTGACGAAAAATATGATACATGGACCATACACTGAATCAAAATTCACCATGCATGATTGACGGAAAATGCTCTAAGCGATATCCTCGAGCATTAGTATCCAACACAGTTACAAGAAACGATGGATATCCTTTATACAGAAGAAGATCAATAGAAGATGGCGGTAAATTAGCAACCATACAAATGCGAAACGGTGACATCGCAGTAGACAACCGTTGGATTGTTGCATATTCACCTTTGCTATCAAAAACATACAAAGCGCACATAAACGTGGAATACTGTAACTCCGTTAAATCGATCAAATGCATTTGTAAGTACGTGAATAAAGGCAGCGACATGGCAGTTTTTGGCGTGCAACCAGAAAGAAGTTATAGGGATGCGGTCATATACGAGTATATCGATGAAATCGCACAGTATCAGGCTGGAAGATACATAAGCAGCAATGAAGCTGCATGCCGAATTCTTTCATTTCCCATATATGAAAGAAGTCCAGCTGTTGTTCACTTAGCAGTACATCTAGAAAATGGACAACGCGTTTATTTCACAGCTGCAAATGTGCAACAAATAACCCTGAATCCACCGGTTACAACGTTAACTGCTTTCTTCACGTTATGTCAAAATGACGCGTTTGCGAAAAAAACTGCTCTATTCGGAAGTGCTTACGTATTACACGTGGAATGCGAGTAGAAAATCATTTGAAAGACGCAAACGAGGAGAGCGAGTCGACGGACAACCTGGCATATTCAAAGAAACTACGATAGGCAGACTGTACACCGTGCACCCCAATCAAGATGAATGCTTCTTTCTTCGCATGCTGTTGGTAAATGTGCCCGGTCCAACGTCTTTCCAGCAATTGAGAATTGTCAACAGCGTTACACATGCCACTTTCCGCAGTGCATGTCACGCTCTGAATTTATTGGAGAACGACCAACACTGGGATTTATGCATTAATGACGCGTGCAACACGTCACATCCAAATCAAATTCGTGCATTGTTTGCAATCATATTGACCACCTGCTCTCCTTCATGTCCAACAGTATGGGAGAAATATAAATCGCACATAGCTGAAGATATTTTACGTCGAATACGCGAGGAAGATTCAAATATGAACATGGATTTCTCAGCAGAAATCTACAACGAAGCGTTGGTAATGATTGAAGATTTGTGCTTAGAAATCGCGAACAAAGTTCTTAACCAATTGGGATTGCCATCAACGAATCGATCTGCTGCTGCTTCATTCGACGTAGAATTGCGTCGTGAACAAAATTACAACACGGGTGATCTTTTGTCGTATGTGCAATCAAATATTCCTAAGCTAACGCTTGATCAAAAAGGCATTTACGATCAGAAAATGCAAAATTTAATATTTAATATTCGAAATCAAAATGAAAATAAATCGAAATCTATATTGCGTGTGTTGCCGTTACGTGACGTCAAAAGAAGAATTGGTTGAAAAGTATTTCCCAATATTCAAATCAATTATAAGAATCACGATTGGGTGAGTGAACGAGCTATTCTTGCCGCCAAGAACAAAGACGTCTACGAACTTAACAATATTATTCAGTTCCTTTTTTAATGTTTCGCAATTTTATATGTTTTTGTTATATTATAGCTTTCTTTTCTATTCTTTTCAGTGCAATCGATCTGCTTTAGTTCATCAAAATGCCAAGGAAGCAGCAGAGCGACGTGCAGCCAGACTTGAGGATGCACGGTTACGAGCACGGCGATCGCGTTCTGCAGATTCAGATCTGCTTTGTTCTCAACAGAATGAACGTGACAGGCTGAGAGTAGCTGAAAGACGTCAAAAATATTGTATACCCACAAGCATTGTGAAACATATTAGAAACTTGTGCTTTCTCTTTTCTTTCTTTTCCATTTAACCAGACTGAGCCACAGCAACGCGTGGCCGGGTACAGCTAGTAACAAATATATTTGCAAAAACTTAAAAATTTAAATATTAAAACAGTGTTTTTTTTTAATATTATATATAATATATTTATTTATATTAGGTTGGTGCTATTAATTGTTATTGATTAATGAGGTACTATTAAGGGGGTATTCTACTCGAGAAATTTGATAAAATTGTTTTTTTTTGCATATTCCTCAAGTTTAGGCATTTAGGAATATGTTCTTAAAAGGAAATAATTAAAAATTCTCAATATATACGAAGTTATAGCTATAAATGAGGCTGTAATTACGCCGCACCGAAATGACTCAGACAATAATCTCAAAACTTCAAACGCGTTTTTCTCGAATCTACTTTTTTTGACCTAGTCGACATAAAATCTCAAGTTATATCCAACCGATTGCCTTCAAATTTGGCATGAGATTTCGATTAATGTTTTCATATCGTCCCTACCTTGGAAAATTCAAAACTTTTTTATAATTTTTTTTTTATTTAAAAACATTGAAAAAAATGAATTTTTTTTTCAATCATCATTTTACGATTTTTTTCTCTCTTTGGCACCAACTATAACGACATTATTTCTTATTAAGAAACTGTGTATGACTTTTGTTTTGGATTTACGAAAAGGTTCCAATCATGTCGACCAGCTCACCCCCTTTTTTACGACAAGATATAACAGCTGATAACATCGTGAATTTTCAATTTTTTCTGTAGATTCTCAAATCATTAATAAACAAACTGTAAAAAAATGTAAACTAAAAATATTTCTTGTTTTATTTTTATTTAGTCTTAAAAAACGCCCGAAATTCACGCCTCTAGAGTAGAATACCCCCTTAACTGTTGGTGCTGGTTAGTATATAAATTTAAAATATTTTTCTACAGTAACGAACAGTGCAAAACTCAATATTAGAAAACCAAAGTACATATTTTTGTAATAACTATTAATAATCGCAACACGTGTTTCTAATCGTCCCTCCTATTCCGAGGCTCCGCCTGAAATAATTGTCGGGATAAGAGGTTGAAATTATTCAATTATTTAAAATGATGGATTGTTCAGATTTAAACATGATTTATTTGATACTCAACACGATTATGACAAAAAAAAAACTGTGACAGAAGACAATACGGCTGCCGTGTCGACTAGTGATGTCACACGTTAATAGTGATGTGACACGTTACTAATGATACACGTAAAAATACTTTCCTTAAGATTAAACATTATTAAGTTTACATACTAGACTTTGTATTAATTTAATAAAAACCTAAGTTTTATTGAGCCAACAATAATCGAACTTTCAATGTCATGAAACTGGGTTTATTTGACAACTCGACCAGATTTTGTTGTATAAAGTACATTAATATTGTTTTTAATGTTCACTTCCACCTGTCCATCATTCCCAAAGTGTAATGTGTCACATCATTAATCGACACAATAACCATATTGTGTCCTGTCACTGGTCTTTTGGCATTACCGTGTTGAGTTTCAAATAAATCTTGTTTGAATCTGAACAATCCTTCGTTATTAATAGCATAACATAGTGTCAGAATAATTTAACGCTCATCATTGATAAAGAAAAGTCTAAATAAAAATGTTTAAGAGTGCGTCTTCTAGTGGTGAGGTTATTATGGAATAAAATTTGCTACCCGGGTGTAATCCTTCATTGCCAATATTGAGTATACCACCGGAAGCCACCAACAACAATGCCGAAGAATGAAAAAAAAATTGACAACAATTTAACATATACTTGTTAGCTACAGGAATGGACAAAGCGACTGAGAAACGAAAGATTGCCGGCATGCTTCACTCCATGGGAAGAAAATGTTTCGAAATTTATAATTCGTTTAATATAAATATGAATTCGGCCACACTCTTGTAAGTCACAGAAAATTTTAAGAATTCTTTAATACCCAGAAAAAAATATAACCATGACACACAATTTTTATCAGGAAACAGAAATAAGTGGCGCGGCAATACGAGTAAAGAATTAGTGGAAAGTCAAAACTAATTTAGGATTGCGAAATATTTTGCAGTTCAGAATATTTTCAGTTTCATGTTTACCACACTCATCTCATGCAAGTTTTCATTTATTTTACGAAAAATTGATTTATTTAATGAAAAAACGAAAACATAACGATTGATTTCAATTGTTACAAACACCCAAACTAGAAAATTATGAAATGATCTTATTATATTAAAATGAAACAGGTTTCAAGATATATTCCATAGAGAAATTATCGCCGAGTTTTGACACATTATTTCGACACATGAAATAGTTCAGTATATTACATCAAAAGAATTTCTCCTCCTACGTTATTCACGATTCAAACATTAAATAAATGTATTCTACATGACAAAATTGTGAAAGTATTGAACATTTGTAATAGACAAAATACAATATGGAAATTTTCTCATGATGCTTAATTACTTTGTGACAAATTCAGGTGTTGAAATATTAAGAACGACTTATTTACGAATAATTTCTAAAACGGAACATGTAATATATAATCTCGCAAATAGTTTAATTGAGAAAATTATATGTGACGTTTATTCAAAAATAAGAATTATAAATCATTACTCTCACATGTCATATGGATCTCGGTTAAACCAAAAGTATAAGATTATATCCATCAAGTGGTTATCAAATAAACTGGTTTTAAAAATTCACACTCTGTTCAAATTTTATATTACGAAGGTGATCGATTGATTAATAAGAGAAATAATTCATCTTAAGTTATAAAAATAGACATTGAATTCAAACACATTTTCAGTAAAAAATGGAATATATCTTGATTAAAAAATATATTTTCACCGACCAATTGCGAAATAAAACACCCGAGACAAGTCTCAAAACAAAACAAAGGTTGACAATCTGTCAGTGTTGATAATATTTTGAGGATGTTATTATAGTACACAAATTAATTAATATTTTTGAGAAGCTCATAATTAATATTAAAACGAGCGGCTTACGTCGGCGCTAAATTGTTTCTTTGATAATGTTTCGCGAAAGTTGATAATTGATAAGGAGCGCTGTTTTATCAAAGAGGTCTCGGGACGGAACAATACCGGCAAATGAACAAAGTGGAGATTAATGATGCTTGAAATGCTAAAGTTTACGCCATTAGCCACGGAAGTGAGCTCCGGTAGGCGACAGGCGCTAGCCAGGTGCACGTGATCGAGTTCTCTGCTAGTGAGAAATTATATAACAATATTAATTTATATTATGGATGGCTTTACTTCATTTGCATTTTTTTGCGAAACAGAAGGTAGTCTTTTTGGATAATCACAGATAAACCTTTTAGTCTAATACTAAGCTTTAAGCTAAATTGTTTCTGTACTTCATAAATAAATGTTGTGACAAAAGAGAAACTTCGGTGTTGCGTCAGCAGAGAAAGAGCCTCTTGAGTTCCATTGTAAAAAATAGTCAGGAGTGTCTTAGAAAAATGTTCGAGGGTAGATAAGATGACCTCGATTTGTTCCTAATATCAGGGTAAGAAACTCAAAAGTATAACTGTTTGCTACAAATATTTATATCTTCTTGTTCGTTGGCTTAACAACCTACATTAAATATGAAATAAGGAAAATTATTCAAAGAAATAATAATAACAAGGTTAAACTGTCAATGCCAGTGGTTAGTTAGCATGCATGTTTTTTGTTCCGGAATTTCATATTTTAGCGGATATCAAAAAAAATTTTTTTTTTTTTAAATATCTGAATTTATTGTTTTATTGGCACTTAGATGTTCTCAACGTTGTTATAACTAACATGAATTCAAAAAACATTTTCAAAGCGACATTTGTTTATCAAGAATAACGAACTGTAATTATCAAGAATAACTAACTATAATATAATATAAAGGTTGTTAGTGTATCATATGTATCATTATATAACTTATCAAGAATAACTAACTATAATATAATACAATATAAAGGTTATTAGTGTATCATATGTATCATTATATAACTTAATAAAAGCTGAAACGAATTGAAACGTGTATTAAAATATTTCTTTTTGAAATTATATATAATGTTATGTTACATATGGCGACCTCCGTGGTCTAGTTGGTAAGCCACCTGTCTCCCAGCTAGGAGGTTATGGGTTCACATCCCGCTGGAACCCAATTTTTTTTAAAAAGGATTCGCCATGTTTTCACTTAAGGCCTCTTTAAATATTTCTTGTCGGTTTGAAGAGATTGCTACATAGCAATAAGCCCACCAGGTTGTACTATATACAATGAAAATGTAATACAATACAATACATTTTAAGCTTTGGACGAATTAATAGGGACGGTTTATTTTCCGATGCATGCAAAGTTGACTGGGCGGCCATCGAACTATTCGATAACGTCGATAGTAAAATTATTTTTTTCAATTCGTTTTTGCTGGAGCTTTGCGACAGACACGCTTCACTAAAACTGACTAACTTAAAGCATATACCTTCCCCATGGCTGACTGATGACATTAAAAAAACCATGGCAAGACGTGATAGAGCGAATAACTCATCCCAATGATCAACTATGGGAGATTTTTCGACGACTTCGCAATAAATGTACGAGTACACAACTATGTAGGAATGCAAAAAAAACACGTTTTTGTCACTCCAAATCCTCAACTCTATGGGTGTTAAATCCCCGGACAACTCAAGTAACTTCACATTAGACGTTAATAATTTTAACATACATTTTGCAACACCATCACTCAGTTTAGACACTAACACTAAGGAGAACACTCTTCGAAAAGTTCCTGAGCTCCACTTTTCGGAGGTTGATGATATAAATGAGGTTCGTCGTATTATTTTGACTATATCCTCAAAAGCGATAGGTGACGACCATATTTCGATTGTATTCATCTCCTTGATTATCGATGTTATTCTTCCTATCATAACACACATAATTAATTTTTCTTTGTCTACTAGCCTTTCCTAGTGTGTGGAAGAAAGCTCTAATTATTCCGATCCCGAAAAATGCCTCACCCACGTCATATAAAGATTTTATGCCCATATCTATCCTGCCTACATTATCTAAAATTATTGAAAAAAATGTTCATATACAAATTGACTCCCACCTTAATCAAATTGAATTGCTTAACCCGTTGCCGTCAGGATTTCCTTCGGGGTACATCATAGATAGTACCACAACTACACTGGTCAAGATTACGGATGATGTGAGACGTGGAATGAGCTTTAAACAGCTGACATTGTTATGTCTATTGGATTTTAGCAATGCATTAAATAATGTAGACTTTGATCTGCTTATGTCTCGAATGCGTTCATTACGATTATCTGAATCGGTCATTGTTTGGTTTTCAAGCTATTTAAAAGGAAGACAACAATCTTGAAAATATCAAAAGCGTGTATCTGAATGGACAGATCTCTCTGCAGGCATTCCCTAAGGTGGAATTCTCTCTCCACTCCTTTTTTTCTATATTCATCAACCCAATAACACCATCTCTTAAATGCTCTTATAATCTGTATGCGGATGGCCTGCAGATATATTACATATCAATTTTGATCCAAATTGCTTCCACACGGTACTGAACGATTTAAATGCGGACCTTCAATCGATCTCCGAGTGGACTGGGGAGCATAGCTTACTCATTAATCCTACGAAGTCTCAAGCGATCCTCATTGACAGTCCTCAGCTTCTCGGTAAATTCAACACTGACTTCCTTCCTCCAATATTACTTGATGGCTCTATTATTACTCCATTACATAAAACTGTTAAAAACCTTGCTAGTGCAGCAGTTTACATAAAACTGTTAAAAACCTCGAGTGCTAATAGATAACACTATCTCATGGCGAGATCAAATAAATGAGGAAAGCCGAAGGATCTTCTTCAGCCTTCATTCCCTTAAAATGTTGCAAAGATTCCTGCCTACTAAAACCAAATTTTTACTCGTGCAATATCCACTCTTTCCGATTCTGGACTATGCGGACGTCTGTTACTTGGATGTTACAGAGTAACAACTGGACAAATTACAGCGTCTTAAAAATGTTTGTCTAAGATTTATTTTCAACCTACGAAAGTACGATCATATAACTTCATACCAGAAGGCATTGAACTGGTTGAACGTTAGAAATAGACGTCAAATTCACATACTGTCTCTATTGTATAACATCCTTAACTGCCCCGCCACCTTCTCTTATCTCGCCGAATTTTCAGCGTCTTTCCGATCATGGATTAGCGCTACGCTCAAATAGAGATTGTTTATTAACCTTTCCAGTTCACCGCTCCTCTTTTTTACGTCGTCCTTTACTGGACATGCAGTGAGACTCTGGAATCAGTTACAACCCAATGATAGACTTGCTCCATCCTTGGCATGCTTTAAGATGCGATTGAAAAACTCTTAATTTCTAGTCAGTAAAATAACGTGTTTCATTCCTAATTTTTTTACCTTTCCTCTCCACCATCCTTTCATTTTCCTTTGATTGGTGATATCTCACTTTATATGAAAAATAATGTTCGGGTGATTGTCAGTCTTTATGGAGTTTGTGGGCATATGCTCACATACTCGTATGTGTTCATGGATTTCGTGAGGATGTACAGTCATTTGAATGTTTTTTGCGACCATGTAACTTGCTTAATTTAATTTTGTCTGATTGGTTGGAAGAGATTGCCACCTGACAATAATCCCGCCAGATTGTATTTACAATAAAAGTGTTAAATAAATAAATAAAAATAAATACAGATTGCAAAATTTTTGCTCAAATCCCACAAATTAAAAAAATATAAATAGGTAATATGACAGGGCTAAGAAATTAGATATCACAATTTTTATACACAGCTTTTATACAAAAGTTGTAAACCAAGTAGAAGTCAACGACTATTACAATGTTTATTTTTTTTAATTGTTTATAACAATATACACAAAAATAAACATGGAATTAAATAATTTTAGAATTGTTTCGGGCTCCACTTTGTTGAACTCTCAACGATACTCAAAGTAATTTTATATTTTTATTCCAATATAGGATGTTATTATTCCGACTACAGTTTCTTACGTCTATACTGAGATCAATTCTCTATAAAAACATCACATTAATGTTAAATACAAAGTAATTTTTAGCATATGTAACGAATCAAACTATTGTTTGAAAATTTGCTCGTATATTAAATTGAGACAAGCGATCAGTCTATCGGAATTTCAAAAAAAATTGTTAGTATTCGGAATTTCAAAACAAAATTGTTTGTATTTGTTAGTTCTAGAACTTATTCCTTGATTATCTGGAAAACGTAGGATTTAATTAACAAACAATTATATTTTAGTACGATTAATACGAAAAATCTAGACAAAACAAAATATTTTCATGTATCACAATGTAACACGAATATCTCTTATAATAAATAAAAAATTCAACTGTCAACTTCTTAATGAAAGTTAATTAAATCCTACGTTTTCCGGATAATCAAGGAATAAGTTCTAGAACAAAATGATGTTAAAAATAGTATACTTCCACTCGAACGTAATTTCATGTTTCAGAAATGTGACGTTATTTTCATGTTTCTTGACTTAGTTTTCACGTTTCGCAATTTGAGACCGTTATTTCTGTAATACAATTACAAATAAAAAAAACGCATGACGACACATCCAAATTCCAAGTTATAAAGTTACAAACTTGAAAAGAAGAAACGAGCTTTCTGTCCAAACTGTCAAAAAAGCTGTGGAAGCTTAATTCAAAGGGTTGAAAGCTTGCGAAGTATCAAGTTGGCTATAAAACTAAAACCAATTCTTGGAACAACTTCGCTCTTGACAATTTTAAAACTAAAACCCTTTTTATTTTTATCCGAAAAGATGTGTATGCAAATGATGAAATACAATGCTTACACTATGCTTCCTTGGAAAAAATGTATGTATCGTGTTTAAGAATCTTAGTTAGATACAACCATAATTTTTGTGAATTATAATCGAATTTACATTTTAAAAATAAATATTTTAAAACTGTATACTTACACCAAGTAAATACAAAAACAAAGTGTTTTTAAGACAATTCCGGTGACAAATCAATACGTGTAAAAAGCAAATTGAACGTAACGAAAGAGAAAAATAATTTTTATATTGATTACCTTTGTTGTGATATTCGCCATATCTTGACACATAATTCAATTTGAGGTCAGATGGCTTCGTATCATGTTAAAATTGATTAAATACTTATACACGTAATGAATATTGATAGGAACCATGATAAATTACGTGTTAGGAAGTGATCTATTTAGTCCATTAATTACAATTGGACAGAAAATGTATCTTTAGTTGAGAACCCCAAAGTAGACAGTCTTTGAAGATTTTAGCCGTTTCCTTCATCGTTACACTCAAATTCAAAGTCGTCTCCTTTCACAGTTACACTCAAATTCAAAGTCGTCTCTTTTCATAGTTACACTCAAATTCAAAGTCGTCTCATTTTTTGGATGAAGATTTCTATTAAATGCCCAATCATCAGTACTTTGGTGATAGCATACGAGTATGTCACATTCTATCACTGTGGTTTATTAAACACAATCTTCAATATTTTGGTGATAGGATACGAGTATGTTACATTCTATCACTGTGGTTTATTAAACACGAGTTTTCATGTCGTGCATCTCAGAAATGATAACCTTTCGAGCAATTATGAGTACCAAAAAACATTTAAAAAAACAGTAAAGAACTTTACGTATTAGAATAGAAAAGACGCTGTTAGATGGAAAAGGCAAATTGTAAGACTGCGTTATATAGAAAATGTAGATAACTCGAAAATGTCATGTATTGTGCAGGTAATAAATAGTCTTTGTGAGTGGCGACCCAAGAAATGGACTCACAGCGGTGTGTCATAATCGCAAAGAAACGAAAATATCCTCCAACAAAAAAAAACATCAGAAGAGAATCGAAATATATTGAGTAACAAAGCAAAACATCAGAAGAGAATCGAAATATATTGAGTAACAAAGCAAAACATCAGAAGAGAATCGAAATATATTGAGTAACAAAGCAAAACATCAGAAGAGAATCGAAATATATTGAGTAACAAAGCAAAACATCAGAAGAGAATCGAAATATATTGAGTAACAAAGCAAAACATCAGAAGAGAATCGAAATATATTGAGTAACAAAGCAAAACATCAGAAGAGAATCGAAATATATTGAGTAACAAAGCAAAACGAAATTGTTTTAAATCGTTAATATAAAAAAGGATGAAAACCAACGGTATGAAAGATTTTCAAAATGTTTACGAATCTTTATTTTGTTAAGTATAACAAGTTTTCGTGTGAAAGTTGGCAGAATACGAAATATATAGTAATTAATACATCACGCTTAAAATGCAAAAGACGAAAACGAAAATATTATTATAATTTGATCAGATCTTCTCCAGCAAGTTTTGATATGTGCATAAAGTTTGTCATGAAAATTACAATAATACAATTCACGGCTCGTTTAGTATAGCAAATTTTATTACAAAAATAAAAAAAAAAATTTAATTAAAGATACGAAGATATTTTGAAATTTCATCAATAAATTAAATGAAGCGTTCAGAACGACTGAATGAAGCGACTCTCGCATCAAGTCGGGATAAAGCAAACTTCGCAAAAGATAAAGACCATGGGATTCAGAAAGGATAAAAGTAAAAACTCAATCTTCTTTTTAAAATCTACAGACGTCTTTGGAGATACAAGAAAAATATTCCTTTTAAATTTAATCATCAAATTTATTTAAAAATTGTGATCAAATAAACAGTTACAATTTATACTCCATTCAAAGATTTTCAAAATGTTACAAGAATATGTAAAGGCAGTTATAAATATAGAAATAACTTATCAAATTAAGCGAATATATTTATTTGATTTTAAGCGGAAACAGGGAAAATTGGGAGGTTTTATATGGTATATTGTAGTAATGAAAGCATAATTTGCCTGTTCTATTTTAATTAACTCAATTTAGTGGCATTTCTTAGCTCCCTACAATTAATTAAAACACTTGACGATGGTGTTGCATTGTGAAGTCATCGCACTTCATTTATTTTACAGCAGGCAAAGACGACAGATGTCTTCATATTTCTGTCCATGATGCACATCATTTTTCTTCGTCTTGATCCAAACATCTTGACCTCATAGCTGATTATATGTTTTAGATGACAGCCGTAATTTCAGCACTTTTATTACATTCGTTTCTCGGTCGTACTTATCTTTGTTAATTCATTAATTTAGAAGTGTTTCACACACATTTATTTCCTTTGTGTTTATTTTTTGTTTTTTTTTTAATAGGCAATCCATCCAAACTAGGATGATGTGTACCGCCAAATTAGTCATTATGCAATTATATGAGTCAATATAATAAAACCAATTAAAATAAATGATGGTTCCAGATAATTCAAAGTTTCAACTGATTAAGCTTCAAAAATTTAACAATCGATCTATAAATGGAAAAGTTCCTCGAAGAAAGAAAAAACGAAACATTCATTGCACGCGGTAAAAATATGGCTTTTATAAAATCAAACGTCTCGCAAAGACAATCGACAAATACATGTTGTATAGTTTCATCATCCAGACTCGCAGCCGTGATTATCCACAATACCCATTCTGTAAAGGTGACTAGCCACCACGCAGTGGCCTGTTCGCAAACGACACATAACAGACATTTCCATCTTATTTATTCTTATTATATTAAATCATGGTTTCAAAGGGATATATTGTTGGAGTGATTTATATCTAGAGCCCTTATTTACATCTTGTATTATGATAAAATATTACGAGTTCCATGGTCTTGTTGCTAAGATTCTTGACTTCCACCCGGGGTTTCGTGCTCGATTACCTCGGTACTAAAAAAAGGGGGCCCAGTCTGGTAAACGAGTTCGCTTCGTAATCATACTCACATGTGCTAATGTTGTTGCTTCTTCACGTGCAGTAATATTGCTAATACGTGTGATATCGAACGAGTTCCGTGCCTAGTCTAGTGCTTATTAATTCGAAGGCTCGATCAATGGGAACAAAAACAATGTTGTCTCAGCGACACGCTCTTTAATGTATCTGAATTGTCAATTCGGATTAGTGAAGGGTGTGTATTAACTTTCATGACAATGAAAGGGGTATTATACATATGAATGGATTAATTAACACCTAGACCAATCCAAAAACCTAAGGAGACAGCTTGAAAAGTCTTGTGGCAACTGAAAAGGGTGGAAGTTTGGAAAACCTCCAAGTTGAAGGACGCAACAGGACTAGCCTTAACTGCTGCTCTCCGAAATGTGGAGTGGAAAGATGGATGAAGTAGAATTATCAAATGATATCATATGATTCACGATGCTCAGTAATGAGCGATGCGACCGGGAAGAAGAATCCCAAAAGTTTAAACGAGTAGGTGCTATATTTTTCTTTATTAAAAAGGGGTAAATGGATTCTTCCATTGCGTATCATCAATCAGATCGTGTTACTAAATTTGTCTTTCACATGGGCAAAGAAATTAGACGCCTCGCTTTTGGAAGAAAAATGTCAAGCTTGAAATAATAATTGCTACCCTTCTCACTGGGGGTAAGCGGGTATCGGTTTTCTCTATATGAAAAGTATTTCACGTAGTTTACAAGAATGTATTAAATTAAATATTCAATGATACTCCTGATAAATGGCGTGAAAAAACATTTTAAACGATTATTTACTAAAGAAGGCAAGCATAAAAAAATAGCATTGAAATTCATACGTTTGGGCATCGATAACGAAATTATAGCAAAAATATAACACATCGATCAATAAGCCCCGGGACTAACCAACAGATGGCGCCTCTAATAACAAATCCATACCATTCTCACTTAGTACCAACCTTTAGAAGTTACGTGTCAAACTTTCATGACATTCCGACATTGTGTCATTGAGTTACAGTGGTTTTAGTGACGCCACTTTTGCTATTTTCAAAACAATGGAATAAACTGAATTTCGTGTGTTGATTAAACATTCGATAGGATAAAACATTCGATAGAGTGAAACACGCAGACCTTGTTAAGATGCTTCAGGAACGGGGTATAGATGATAAGGATATAAATATTATTAAAAACCTGTACTTGAACCAAGAAGCCGTCATTATATTGGAAAATAACAAATAGAAAGGCATACCAATTCAACGTGGAGTCCGACAAGGTTTTATTTTGTCACCTATGTTATTAAATCTGTACTCTGATATAGTTTTCAAGGAAACACTAGATAACTTGAATTTGGAGGTCAACGTGAATGGTGTATGTGTCAATAACATCAGGTACGCAGATGATACGGGGTTGTTCTGGCAGACAGTATTGACGACTTTCAAACGCTTATAGATAGAATTAATGAAGCCGGTGGGAGGCTGGGGCTGAACCTGAACGTGAATAAAACTAAGTTCATGGTGTTTGGCCGTTTTTCACTCCGAATGAGGTAACTTCAAAACATGCGTTTTGAACGCATCAACCGCTTCTTCAGGCGTCGAAAAACGTTGACCTCGCAATTTATTTTTGATGTTCGGGAATAAAAATAAGTCATTGGGTGCCAAATCAGGGCTGTACGGCGGATGACCCATCAATTCGATATTTTGAGTGCTCAAAAAGTCAGTTGTTTGAGCCGATGTGTGAGAGCTCGCATTGTCGTGGTGGAGAATGATCCGTCTTCGGCGGTTGGTTTTCCTCATTTCTGCGTACACTTCTGGCAAACAAATGGTGGTGTACCATTCAGAATTGATCGTACGACTTTCCACTAAAGGCACTGTTGCGACATGACCATTTATACCGAAGAAACAAACCACCATTTGCTTCGAAGTGCTTCATGCGCGAACAACTTTTGTTGGATTTGGCTCATCTTGAAAGACCCATACAGTCGACTGCTGTTTAGTTTCTGGCTCATATGCATACATAGATCCATGATTCGTCGTCTGTCACGATCTTATAGACGTCTTTTGAAGCACCGCGATCTAATTTTTTCAACATTTCTTTGGACCAATCGACACGAGTGTTTTTTTGAGCGATTGTCAAATTATGCGGTATCCAACGCGAACAAATATTTTTGACGGCCAAATGTTCATGCAATATTGAATGTAGTATACGAGTGGAACTAATGCCCAAACATGTCTCAATCTCACAATAAGTCACATGACGATCTTGCAATATCATTTCATGCACAACATCGATATTTTCTGGCACAACAACCGATTTTGGACGACCTTCACGAAATTCGTCTTTGAGCGAACTACGACCACGATTGAATTCGGAAAACCAGCAAAACACGGTGACCCGGGACGGTGCTTCATCACCAAAAGTCTAAGCGAGTTGATCGGCACACTGTTGTTGAGGTATTCCACGTCGAAAATCATAAAAAATCATCGCACAAAAATGTTCACGATTTAATTCCATTTTTGGCTGTGATGATTTTTTCAAGTCACTGTAAACAACACAAATAGCACTCGTATGACAAAACTTTCTGAGCACGTATACCATTAAAAACGTCAAACTTTACGATGCTGATGTCAGATTTGACGTATCTACACTGGTGTTGCCATATCTAAAAACTTAAGAAGCAACCCTCGTACTCGTACACTTTTAACTAGGTACTCATTTTTCCTTTATTTCTCTAATATATTTATACAATTTTTTCCAATGCCACTTCAGAAGTTATCTATTAAAATTTAATATAAGAAAAACAACGTCAAATCGAAGGGCATACCTAAGAACTAAACGCCAAAGGAAAAAAAATTGCCAATGGGAAGAACTAGTAGATGTAGATGAGAAAAATATACAAAATAAAAACCTTTAAATATTTTTAGATCATTTTTACGAATTGCTGCAGGATGAAATAATTAAAATTTATTTTTGATTAAAATATTCACATCGAAATTATGTTAAGTGAAGGAAGAAGAAGGGGTAATCTAGGTGAAATTACTTAATAATTTGGTGCCGCGCGGTGTCTGAGGTCGATAGCAAAAATACCACCTAGCAAAGCAAGTCTGTGAAGATTGCTGTAAAATTACCCCCATATAAAACGGCGTGGGACGCCTTGGGTTTCCCTTGTCAATTTCAATTTATCAAACCGTAAAATTGAAGAGTCCATTATAGTAAATTAGGAGAGATCTTCGTATCTGTATATACCGTATTTGTAATTCGTATATGTATATACCAGAAAAATAATAACAAGCTTCCGTTGATCAACCTTTGTTTAATGTGTCCGACAATAACTTACGTTGTCGGCAGTTGGTTATTTTTGTTGTTATCCTATTCTGAAAAAAAAAACTGTTGAGAGCTCGCACTCGCACACGGGATGACTTTATTAAATTTAATTTAGGATACCGTTTTTTCCCGTAAGCTAGATCAAGTAAACAAATTACAAACTATTATTTTATGACTAGTTTATTATAGTATCGTCTCAAATTATTTTTAATTTCTTTTCTTAATTTTTATTGAATCGGATGTTATAACCAGTATCAAAATTATCATAAAATTACATATCAGGTCGGTAAATATAAAACCGGAATTTGCTCATAGATGGCTCTAGTTGTCAATGTAGTGACTGTCAAACCGCGTTATTGGCACCTTTTTCTTGTGTTTACATTTGTCAAAGACTCACAACAATACAAGTTTAATACAACCACATATGTTTTCAAAGCTTTGAACATGTCTGTTTTTGTGCCTGAAAGCTACGATTTGCGGACAGCATTGATTTTCTTAATTTGAAGAAAACTGCTGCAGAATCGCATCGAATGCTTGTCGAAGCTTACGGTGAGCATGTTCTTGGTAAATCACAGTGCTATGAGTGGTTTCAAAAATTCAAAAGTGGCGATTTTGACGTGAGAAACGAAGAACGTGGAAGACCACCGAGAATGTTTGAAGACGCCGAATTGCGAGCATTGTTGGATGAGGATGACGCTCAAACGCAGCACCAACTCGCGGATCAATTAAATATGACACGAGAAGCCGTCTCCATACGTTTCAACGCCATGGAAAAGATCCAGAAGGTGGGAAAATGGGTTCCACATGAACTGAAAGAAAGATAGCAGGAAAGCCGAAAACCCACTTGCGAAATGCTGCTCGCCAGGTACAAAAGAAAATCATTTATCCATCGAAATGTGACTGTCGATGAAAAATGGATATATTTCGAGAATCCTAAGCCTAAAAGATCATGGGTAACTCCAAGCAAACCAGCGACATCGACTGCAAGGTCAAATCGCTATGGACAAAAGACAATGCTCTGTGTTTGGTGGGATCAGACGGGTGTTATCTATTATGAGCTGCTAAAACCTGGCGAAACCGTTAATACTAAACGCTACCGACAACAAATGATGGATTTGAACCAAGCTTTGCGTGAAAAACGACCAGAATATCAAAAAAGGCAACACAAAGTGATTTTGCTTCATGATAATGCACCATCGCACACAGCAAAACCGGTCAAGGAAACGATTGAGGCGTTTAGTTGGCAAATATTTTCGCATGCGGCTTACTCACCAGACTTGGCTCCATCTGAGTACTACTTATTTGCATCGATGAGACACGCACTTGCTGAGCAGCGCTTCACTTCTTACGAAAATGGCTCGATGATTGGTTTGCCTCAAAAGATCATCAGTTTTTTTGGCGTGGCATCCACAAATTGCCAGAGATGGGAAAAATGTGTAGCTAGCGATGGGCAATACTTTGAATAAAATATTGTTTACCATTTTCATACAATAAATGTGTATTTTCTATTAAAAAAATACGGTTTCATATTTATAGACCTATGTATATAATAAAAAAGCACAAATAAACATTATGTGAATGAATTTTTTTTTTTTTAAACTGTCACAAATGGCTATTTGTTATAAAAATGGTACATGCAGACCTTAGTCAACGTTTTAAACGATTTACTAAAATAAAAGTTTAACTGTTCCAAAGTTAATGCTATTTCTTTGGACACTTTTCGTAAAATATCTCAGAAACAGTTAAAATATAAACCAAAAAGCAAAATGTTAAAATTGACAAAATTGCGGCTTACCTGAGATGTTTTTTGAAAATAAATACAAATCACAGATACGCGTCAAATCACAACTGGAAAACACCGCGGAAGAAAATAAACTTCACTTCAGGTGAGCATATTCGCAAACAACCGCCTCGTACCTTACTGGGTAAACACCGATACTTTGGATCAGCAGGGTGTGCCGGGGAGGCAGGGAAACTGGGCAAGCAATACTCAGCAACCGAGTGGAAAAATGTAAAGTATTATTTTGAACTATATTCAGAGGTAATCAAGCGAAATTTTGTTTTGTAACAGTGCACACTAAAAAAAAACAAGACAAAACACGGACGGCTGAAATAGAACATCAATAATATCAACAAAATTCAGCGAGGTTATAAAAGTTTACTTTCGTCTCTTCTAATATTCCGATTTCATGTAACAGTTGCTATTTTCCTTTTTATTACTGACTTCATGTTTGTAAAAGCTTTTCTGTGGTTTTGCAAACACCCGGTTCGAGAAGGTTCTCAGGCGGATCGTCTAGTCTGCGAATCAGGAAGGAAGGGGGAATATCTCAGGTAAATGACCGCCAGCCAATCGGAAATGATTAAAGGGTACGGTGAGACGAAAGGAAACAGATGAGTTTTCGTCGAAAGCCCGAGGGCCGCGGATATTTTCCGCAATAATATCAACGTGTCAGCTGTGATGGGTAAGAGGACAGAATTGATTTGAAGTCAGGTTTAATAAAAGTTTTGGATTTATTTCTGGTAAGAGAATCTGGTTTATTAATTATACTTGGACAAAGTTTGTTTACTTACCTCATAATTTGATACTTTAATATAGATTGTTAATATTTCGGATACTCAATTTTTGCAAAAAGAAATTCCATTGTTTAAAAATAAGTATGAGTGTTAACGAAGAAAATACATTTTTTTTTACTTGTTTCCACAGAATCTCTTATTTTAGAAATAAAGTTTCACGCTCCAAATTTTATCTTCACAATACAGTTTCTTCACCTTTGTACAACTTATAAATGAAAAGTTAAACATCTTTATAACATTTTGAATACTCAATCTTAAAAAAATGCGAGAGTGGAGCAATTGTCGACGTGTCTTACTCGTATGTCGACATTCAGGAGGGAGCTTCGGAAATATTATATTTTGTTCGAATTCTATTGTAAAAGCTAATAACCACAATTCGGTTTATATAACCGAATCTCGCGCATTTACACGTATTAACATGAAAACTATTTTATAATTGTTAAAACTTGTTGTTCGAAATTTTTTTTTTCTTTATGTACAATATTTATTTTGTGCCAATACTGTTTCCTAAGCAAACAAATAAAAATGATTACAATTTAGATGAAAATAAACATTGTAGTAAAGATGCCTCAAAACTCAAAATGTTTCTGTACATAGCTTGAACAGTTATTAATCAGTTGGGAGATATTATTCAATACTTAAATGAACTCAACTTAAATTCAATATATCATTCATTCTATAATATATCAGTATCAAAATCTGCCAAGATGGTAGACCACAAAAGTATTTTGGTACCAGCTTTGATGTATGGGATTGAAACATGGACGTGGGAAAATACTGAGAGGAGCCGAATAGATGCTGTAGAGATGCGTACATTGAGAAGAATGCATGGAGTGACAATGTATGACAGAATACGGAATGAAATTATAAGGTATGGATGAGAACTTAAGAATGACGTGTTAAGTAAATTGAATAAGAGCACGTTAAGATGGCTGAGAAGAAGAAAAAGCAGAAAGTCAGAGAAACCGCAGAGTTTGTATGAGGTGGAAGAATGTTTGTCGAGTTAGGAAAATATGGCATGCATGTTCTCATTCTCTTTCAAGTTAATCCTAGTAAACACTCGGACAAGAAAAGTAAACTTAGGAAGGATAGCATTAGGTGCTAAAGAAATTGTCCTTTTATTAAAATGATGTGCTAAATTCAAATTGCATTCTGAATTCTGCATCCATAGAGGATTTATTTATTCCTCGGCATGGTGACTTCAAAATGATTAAATCATACCAAGTTTCGATAGAACACCAAAAGTTTTGCAATTTGACTTAATTTTGCAAAGAATAAATTTAAATATTCGATACAACCTTTAAAATGTAACATCACTTTGTTCAATCAATATGATAATGGAGTATTAAAGGAAAACAGACTAGTGCTATGAAAAATATATCCAATGTGAGTATTTCCTATTTTATGAGATAATTTTCCATTTCCTATTTTGTGAGATAATTTCACTAAAACGGATGACGTCAGTCACTTTATTTCGAAATTTTAGTTGAGCCAACCGTTACTGAATTTATGAGTATTGTAGATAATACTAGAAAATATAACCTCACATTTATTTGTTCTAATATTCCAAAATCCTCTCGTACATTTAATAATGAACGTAAATTTAGTTTGTTTTGTTCTGGTGTTTGAATATTTAATATTCCGATTTTGGGAATATTTCATTCCGTAAATGTTAATGAGATATGACATGATCAAATTTTAATCTAAAGGTCACATGAACTAATTTTGCACTACTCAGAAACACTGTTATTCCCATTATAAAGATGTTTCATTTTGAACACGGAGATTTGAATTTAGCGTCATTTTTGAACCGTCTAACTTAAAATTGTTTTATTAGACATGTCAGCTAGAGACCAGGCAGGTTCACAAAGCAGAGTTTTATTAGACATGTCAGCTAGAGACCAGGCAGGTTCACAAAGCAGAGTTTTAAAACAAAAGAACACGAAAACATCTTGCAAACATATTACTAAAATTCGCGTTATGTTGTAAAAACGATCCACAAACTTTGTGTAATTTTTTGTTATAATCGTGTGCCATGTAACACCGCAATTCGTAGCTTAGTCAGTAAATTCGAGGCATTCGGTTCTAGATGCAAAGTGCGTGGTCGTAGTGTTCGTTCCAACGAAAATATCGCTCGAGCGAATGAAAATATCGCCGAAAATCTGAAGAACAATTCGTCACCATTCGCAGCAATTTGACATTTCCAGTAACTACATGCAACAATTTTTTGACTAAAGATCTTGGTGTACAAGCATATAAAATTCGATATTTGTTGATTGGATCTTACAGCATGACGTACATGACGTTGAATTTTGAAACAAAATCATCTTCAGCGACAAACCCCATTTTCACCTCAGCGGATATGTCAACGAGCAAAACTGTAGTGTTTATGGAAGTGAAAACCCTCGAGATGAAGAACAACTAATACATCAGCGTCGAGTTTTAGTTTGGTGTGATTTTTGGGCTGAAGGAGTCATAAGTTCTTTTTTTGAAAACGAGGATTGCGAAACGGTTACTGTAAATGGTAAACGCTATCGCAACATGTTGTCAAAACTTAAAGGCTCCAATTAGAGGATATGGATCTCAAGCGTATGTATTTCAAGAAAACGGCGCAACGCGCCACTCAACAAGAGAAACATTGGCTTTATCGCAGACAAAATTTCTTGGTCGTGTCATTTCCAAATATGGTGACATCAATTGGGCGACTAGATCATGCGATCTTACGCCTCTAGAATTCTTCCTTCGAGGCTTTGTCAAGGATAATCTCTACGCGAACAATCCGCAGTCGATCGACGAGCACAAGAATAACATTCATCGAGTTATTGATGAAATTGATAAAATCCCCATAATAGTGATCATCTGCAGGAACAACCCAAGGGGAGATTTGACATATTTTATTTCGAAAATAATTCCTACGTCTCTATTTTATGCTGAAATTGATAAACTGTCAAGTTTCAAAAAAATATGAATCAAAATCACAAGTTCGAAATAAGATACTCTGTTTACCGTATGACTGGAATAATAATAAAAGAAAAATTCATATAGCGCTTTTATTATATAAAATATTAAAAGCTCAATGAAGGTAACTGAAAATTTTGTAGATACAAAAGGTGTTTTAACATTTAAGCTTATTGTCAGTCAAGATTCATGAAATATTATTTATAAAAAGGATATGTATTGTTTGGGTGGATGGTTGACGTTTCGATTCAAGTAATTAAATTTATAAAACACCTGCAAACAAAATTTAAACAATGATTCCATTTTGAGACGAGAATAATAATGAAAAGCCTTCCTCATTTATTGTAATCTTATAAATTTTACAGAAAGCACCTTTTAAAACTTTTTTAGTTCCTAGCTGATCATTGTTCATGTCTAATCTATACCCTTTAGTAGATAATTATGAGCTGCAGGTTCAAATATGTGACATTCTTGTGTTCAATTATATCAAAATGACAATAAAAAATTCGGCTTTTAAGGAATGATTTTTTTGAGTAAGCATCAGCCTCTAATTTTTTTACATTTACAAATTATTGGCGAGTTTATTGCCATGTGGCAATCTCTTCCCACCAACCAGAATGATGTTTTTATAGACCCTAAGTGTTAACCAGACTGGAATCCTATTTAAAAAAATCTGGGTTCCAGCGGGGATCGAACCCGCAACGTCTGGATCGGCAGACAAGTGTTTTACCACCAGGCCACGGAGGTCGCCATCTTGTTATTGGTACAAAATAAAAACCGTTGCTATATTAAACATCCTATGTAAGTAAGCATACCACCATTTGAAACCGTAAAACATCATAAATCTATTGCGAAATATTTGTCGAAAGCTATTTAAATAATGAAAAATAAAATGTACAGATTTGTTTGAAACAGCAATATTGGAAAATCTGGTTGCTTTGTAAAATACATTCAACTTTCCTGGTATTTCACTTTCTCAATAAATAACTTTTTAGCGATATCCCTTTAATCCCTAAAAATAAGGGATTCGGAGAATTCATACAATACACGTTTTAGAATACGGACCGAATTATTTAATCCAAATGTTCTAGATACATAAAACCGAATAAAATTAAAATAATTATAATTTGCAATAAAATTAAAATAATTATAACAATTAAAAAAAAACAGTTGAAACATGGATTTATACTAAAGTAAAATAACAAGAGGTATAGAAGGAATCTTTTAATGACTGCATCATAAACAACTTAAGAACAATTTGTAGTTTTTCTTCAAATTCTATGTTTTAAGTACCTTCATTTTTCTTTTATAGATTCATTAATAAGAGAACTAATTTAAGAACGCTTTAAATATATTTTTTCATCAAGCATCGTACAAAAAGCATAAACATGTCAACATCCATAATAACGAAATTCATGGAACATAAAAAATATTTCCTTACACTGAATTTTCGTTACATTGAATATGGGAGAAAAAAATATTTAAAAAAAACATTTCATTTCAGAATAAGAACTCATTTATTTTTCAAGAATTATGTTATTTTGAACGTACCGATAATTGGATTTTCAATACACATAATTATTGAAAAATACATACTTCCGAGTCATCATTAATACAGGATAGCAAGTCCGAAAACCTTCATATGAAGTGGCATAGTCCATTTTAATTATCATTTTCTGGAATGCATTTTTACTGCATTACCAATTCCCAGATCCTAATGTTACAAAAATACTGTATACAATTCGAAGATAAAAATTCAACTTGATCGTCTTCTAGCTCGTATGTTTAATGATGCTCTGAGCAATTAATATCACAATAAAAAATATATTTCTTCCTTCGTTCAAAAATTAATTAGCCATTTGTTAAATATTGCTTGTCATTCAAGCCCGTTGGTTTGGATCCCCTCAGCGACGTTTTCGGCCAAAAATGTTCGTGCATCTGAAATTTTTAATTCGTTAAAACGGGATTCGTTAAACATCTTTTATGTACGTTCGTTTGGATCAACAAATAATACTCGTAATTATTAACATTTCGTTACGTTGATATTCGATACTTTTGATATTTGAACTGTACAAAGTATTAAGTACACATAGAGGGGATGTTACTCCATAGCACACTCAAAGGAATAAAAATTACTCAATTAAAAAAATTAAGATATTTTGTAAAAAATCTAAAACGTTATTAGCGTAACGTAAAGATACTCGTATATTCTTGATTAACTCAAATTAAAAGGCAATTATTGAGCTCATGGATACGAAGAAAATATTATTTATAGCTTACATCCTGGTTATTTAATTTCCTAGAAACCGGGATTTGCTTACAATAATTGTAAGTCAATTACTATTATTATTGTATTTGCTTACAATAATTAATAATTGTAAGTTGAACTCGAACATGACACTCGAAATTGGCATCTATGCGAAACATTATCAAAATTACATGTTAAAAGAGCGAACCAGCTGCAACGAATAGTTCAATCAATTTATAAGTTAAAAATATATATACACATATATTTGGGTTTGTTTCTTAAAACAAATCGGATTGATATCGCTTTACTCCGGAAGACAAACTATTGATCAGCTATGATTATAATACAAACGGGAAGAAACACGAAAAACAAATTCCTCCTATTGTAGTTGAAATGAGATCCTCACCTGTTAACAGTATTTTGATTCAAAAAGCAATAAATCTCAATCCATGTTTAAAAGGTCGCTAACATTACTGTCCAGATATAGCTAAAGTGATATTAATTAAATCGGGTCACACATCAGATATGTAAAGGTTTGAAAGGTTATCGAGAAACCTTTCAGAAGAGATCCCAGATTTCTGGGTGATAGTTTTAGATGGAGAGCATTACTTACGGGCAGCTTAGTGGTCCGTGAAAGAGTGGAGATGTTGCGATGGACGAGATTATTATCACGCTCCACAGATTATAGGAGTCGGGAAGTTGACCCACCCATAACGCGGGTGTGTCGCCTTTTTATTACATTTCATAAGGATTCCCGGAAAACTTTAATATTATAAGTATAAATATGTTCGAGGGAAAATTCAATACATGTTCAAAACAGTTCATTGGTTGAAATCAAGAAAAAAAAAACAATTTCGAAAAACGTTTTAGTTCATGTTTTACTCTTCTTATATATACGAGTAGAGCTTTAATACATACACGTACATCAAGTTACCTAAAACACACCAAATGTAAAAACATACAAATTCTCATTCCTACTAAAGGAAGATACATTTTATTCTGAATTATGATTCACAAAATTGAGAACTACGAGTATGTTACCTCTTTTACTCTACCAACTCTAGCACTTACCAACCTGCCTGAGATACCGATTCTTTTCCGAGCCGATCGGCCACTCGCCGTTTTCTCAGTCTCCCTCTACTTACAGCCTCATAATATCTGTACGTTAGCAAAAACCCTTTGTCTCGGTTTGCCAAATGGTTTTCTTCCAAGTTGTTGGGCTTCCTTAATGATCTTTGATAATCGTGTCAATTTAGATCTGCTTAAATGACCTATCCATGCAAACCTTTGCAACTTCATGTTGCTGATAGTTAGTAGTTATCTAATCAATTCACGAGTTCCTTCATTAGATCTCTATTCACATTCCTCTGCAGCCTTTTTTTAGCCAAGTACCTTTCAAAGAAGTCGACTTTTAAAGCTCAGTAACTTTTTTTGGTATTTAACCTACTCTTCAGACCCGTATGTTACAATGTTAAGATGATCGAGTTGTATATTCACAGTTTGACATTCTGGGATAACTCAGTAGTTTATGAAGGGCTGCGGCTGTTCTAATTACACATTCCAACATCGTTTTTGATTTTGTGCGATTTCTGATGAGGACACTGCCCAATTATGTAAACTTCTTCACCACTTCACTTGCATCCTCTCCCATCATGACGGGATCGAAGGGAAGTCTTGTAATTTAACATCGAGTAGCCCATAAATTTGGTTTTATCTATGAAAATGTTCAGCCTTATCGAAGTGGATAAATCCATTAAGGTAGAGAAAATAGTATTAAAGCCATTGTTATTATCGTCAATAACAAAATGTCATCTGTATGCCAGTGAAACAAATTACTTTTTCATAGCAAATAAAAATTGAACCTCAGTCCAATAGACTAAGTAGAAAACATTATTCAAAGAATCAGAGGTTGGTAAATGATTTTACTAGATAAGGGGTTAAAAATGAATCAATCATTTTGGACTGGTTATTTTGATTAGCTGTGTCAAATTGATATTGCTAATAAATTTCTGTAAAAATAGATGGGACGATCACTTCTATTTAGGTCCAGTTTTATTTTAAGTGAATACTACGTGCATATTATATAGTGCCGGCTCCATGCCAAAATTTATTACTTACATTTTGATGTACGAGAACTTCTTGCTCATTTAAAACTATGACGGGCAACTCAATATGTTTTAAAACCCAGTGCAATTTATATTACTCTGTTATTTATGATCTGAAACTAGAATTCCTGAGATATTGAAATAACTTATTGCTAGAAAAACAATTTGAATATAGGGTAAACCTGAAAAATATGAATGTGCGTATTGCCAAAATCAACAGATTTATATAATTATTGCATTGTTTTGAAGATTGATTTGTATTTTATTAATTTCCCTCGACAACCAAACACTATTTGTGCCAGAATGAAAATACGTGGAGGTCTGTTATATCAGCCTAAAACAATACTGATAATTTAATAATCAGTGATGGTGCTGATGATTAAATTATTATGAAATTATTGATGAAGTTATTAAAATACCAATAAAGAGCCAGTGTTTTTAGACATAAAAATAATTTGATATAAGAGGCCAATCGGGAAAAGCATATTTACTTTATATTATTATCGGTACTCAATATCTTATGTAATAAATTTTAAGAGACTAATTAAATAGGCGATTGGGAGTTTTTGAACAAGATTACATTTTTGGATATGAAAAACGCTAGAAGATACTAATTTATTTAAAATACTTAATTTTCCTTGAAGATAAAACGCTCATTGCCTTTAGCGTCTAATGAATACCAAATTTGCTAAAAACTAAAAACTTCTTACGTAAATAATTATAATGAACCCTTCATTGAGTTGTATGAATAAAATAATTCTAAGAAAATGTATGGCAAGTCGAACATTATTTAACATTGATCTAGCTGATATTTAATCACAGATTCACATTCACATTCATATAGTAGTTTCAAGAAAATACACAAAGTCGTGCCGTGCCGTAAGCTCGATATTTATCATTTTAAATGTAATGAAAAAAGTATTCTATTCTGGTGATTATTTTAGAATAAAAATATTTTATTAAATAAATAACCAAGTCGCCCAAGGAAAGAATATTCTGTCCGTAAAATGCGTATTTATTTCTAACGTTTTTCCAGCGATATGATAAGTTGAAAATCAATAAAAAATAATGACGAATTCGAGTCACATATATTTAACCCTAACAATTTCCTCTTAATGTTCATAAAGCATAAAATTTATTACTTTAACCACTACGAAAACACTTTTATAATAGTTTTAATGAATCTAATTTTTTTTACTGATCACGCGAGCAAATATTGAAAAGATTACTGGTTGGTTGGAAGAAATGACTATGTGTTACCAGCAAGATTTATATAAATTTTTAAAATCAGTAATTCTACAAGTATCCCTCTTGGAAAAATAAGTTAATAATAGATGTAAGGAAATAGTATTTACTAGTACCCACAAGGAAGACATTGTATTCATCGAAAGATAATCAAGTTGTGAAATATCAGAAGCATTCCCGTCTTTCAGATAGTATAAAGATTTTACATCTGATTCCAAGATGCGACTATTCCGAGATACGAGTGGGTATGTGGTATAGACAGCGTCACGTGATCGGATGTAAAGGGTAGAGGGGGATCTCCACAAAGAAAGCCGCCCATAGTAGCAGACGACTCCCGCCCTGGGCCAGATAACGTACATTAATGGGCCATGTGTGCTCGGCGCTCAGTGCTGACTTCTCGGGAACATTCCGACAGAGACGGGGGGCACCGCTAAGGGTAGAGCCGCCAGCACATGCCATCCAAACTAAGAAGTCTTGATAAAAAAATACCTTGCAAGCTTTTGAGAATAGGATGTACACCTAGATGGACACACGAGTGATCATTATACGTTTGTTGTTAACAGTACAACCTGGCGAGTTAAATGCAATGTGGCAACCTCTTCCAGCCAACCAAGAAAAATTAAAGAGGTCTTATGTGAAAACCAGACAGAATTCAAATTGAAAAAAATAGGAATCGAATCCGCAACCCCCGGGAAGGAAGTAGGCGTGGTAGAAAGTAGGTCATGGAGGAAGTATACAAATATATGTTTTCAAAGTGCAGTTCAGTAAGGTATGTAACCTTAGGAACGCTCTAATCAATTAGATTAACCGAAAATTCTACTAAATTGGAACCCGAACAAATTACCAAATATAATTAATCATATTGAACTTGATTCTTTGTTATTCCAACAATATGACTACTTAGACTTTGTTATTCCAACAATAAAGATATGACTACTTAGACTTTGTTATTCCAACAATTAATATATGACTACTTAGATTTTGTTATTCCAACAATTAAGATACGACTACTTAGACTTTGTTATTCCAACAATTAAAATATGACAACTTAGACATAAAATTGTCCATGCCAATAGGATAACTTGAGCCGATAGTGATTTATTTGTCTAAAAGTTGTTTGAAGAGGGGAATTTGAAAATATTGTTTTGCTTAACATGAGTCTTGTTTAATATCAGACCAAGGTATATTATCTATTGTACTCGTAAGACTACCTCACCCAAAAGAACAATATCTGAATACTTGTTAATTGTTATTCTTACATGTTCCATAACATAGAATAAATTTATCCAGTATTTTTTCCTGATCGGAGCCAGCATCAATTTTATTTTTTACGTCAGCTCGTCGCTCTCTTGTTAGCTTTACGAGTACGTAGTATATCGAATTATTGTTTTGTTTTCGTAATTGAACTATTTGTTAATCAGTATTTTTTTGCCGTCGAGATCTTTGATTCGCATTTGCTTGCTCCCTTAATCGGGCCCTTCGCTCATCCGACAAATTCTACACCGTCTTGATTGATGTTCAAGTTTTCTTTGTTGCGCACCTACCTACTGCTATTCAGACGATTTCCTCCTTCTAGGCGTTTTGTTCCTTGGAAAGCGACAACAACAATAACGAAATATTTGTTTAACTAACTTTTCAACACGTATTTGCACTCTGAATGCGAATGACGACAAATCTATTTTCATTTGTTTTCTAAATCAAATTATTTTAATAATCAAGAAGCTAATAGGCACTTACCTGGCTTCCCACCGAGTTTTTACTTTGACACTATAATCAATATATGTCAAAGTTAGAACTGTATATTTCAAAGTCAAGACCTGCTCATTCCTGTTCCAGTTCGATTTTATTAGTAAATCTACACTATAATAATAACCCATGAATGTCAGAAGTAAATAAATTATATAAATATATTTTGTATTTTTTAACATACATACTATCACGCCGTCTTCTTATTAGGGTAGGCTGAGAGAAGAAAGCACCATACTTTCAAAGCGTGTCACACATCTTTCGTTTCTTCTACATCCATACACATTTTCATACAACTTCTACAATTCCTCTGACTTTTCACATTTCCTTATTTCAAAATATCACGCACCTGATTCAACCAGACTTTCCTCGGTCTTCATCTTACTCCACTCACATTTGCACTGTATATTTGTATTATTAGTATTTCTTCATTCATTCGTTCTACATACCCAAACCATCTCAGAATGCCCTTATTCACCTTACTCAACACATCAGCGTTAAGTTTACATTCATCCCTAATCCATTCATTATGTATTCTGTCATTCATTGTCACCCTATGTATTTTTTGAAGTGCACGCATTTCTTCAGCATTTATTAGGCTCTTTCAGTCTTGTTCCGCATCCACATTTCAGTGTCATATATCAAAGTTGGTACTTATATACTGTTGTAGACTATCATCCTGGCAGATTTTGATACTGGTCGGTTTAAGTATGTTTAAGTGTCCCGTTGACTTTGTTTCCTATCACTACACGCCGCTCGATATCCATCGTAACTCTTCTTCATCGTAACTTTTTTTTTTATTAAAAATAAAAGTTCGATGATGTTTATAATTTACAATTCAACAATCAAGTCATCCCTTTTTAATATGTGGTATACACTATTTTCCATTGTTATTTTATGTTTTATAATAATATCTAGAAGTGACAGCTGTTAAATAATATCGAAAAAATAAGGATATTCTGAAACATGTATTGAATATACGAGTAAAATAACTTGGATTATCAATTAATTATTAAGTATCGTACCATATTTAGAAAGTAAAAAATACACAAATAAAAAAGTCTATATTCAAAATATGTTTAAAAGCATCCTTATTTCTCCAATATGACAGCTATCACTGCTTGGTTATTCTTTTATTTTTTTAGTTTTTGTACTATGGCCGACGTAGAAACGGCGAGAATCATTTATGATGATCGTATATTGTATACAGGTTATATAATATCGTACGAATACATGATGGAAAAGTTCATGATGATAAATGTAAAAAACGTAAAACCGATTGACAAAAGGAAGTTCTTCGGTATGTTTTACCAGCAAGATGAAAAACGCAACGTGAACGGGAATATAAAATTAATAAGATGAACTTGATTGTTAGAAACGATCCAAAAATCGTATGCAATTTTCCAAATAAAATGTGCATATTTTTAAAGCGCATGATTATATTTATTTATTAATTTCATCAACGGACGCTTCCAAACCCAAATATTCTAAAAATTTTATGCAATGAACCGATAAAATTTAAGCCGTCACAAATATAAATTGTATAGAATAATAATACTAGCACCATGTCTAGAGGGCACGAGACTTTCAATCTTTATTTTATTTCATAAAGTTTACATATACAGGCTAAATCTAATTACATAAACCGGTAAAAAAATATACATATACTCGTACAAGATAAAACAAATTACTGTTTTATCGAAACAACTAACTCTAAGCACAAATAAAGCTCGATACTATATGCGTTATTTAAAAACATTTCCTTAAATCTTGAACATATCAATATCTGAGGCCCGGTTGAAAAGGGACAGCTCGCGGGAATAAAGGAAGAGTACTTGGCAATTTTGTTCTACTTATTATCAGTCTAAACACACCAATCGAGCTGTATCTCAAATAGTTGTTAGGAAAATAAAACCATATATTTTCCAATATAGTTGCATTAGATAAGTTTCCTGGCAAACAATCCAAAGATATAAGTTGAGGTCCTCAGATCCTCCTCACCTCAATGATGGGACCACTCAATAATTTAGGTTAATACCGCACACACAGCACTGAAAGTGTGTAAAGGAATGCCGTCCCTGTCCAAAGAAGGAAACAGAAATAACATTACTTTTATTACAATATGCTGGAATTGGAAGGGATCATTTCCCTTATCCGAACGTGAGCGTTAATAATAATTACTATTCGGGGCTTGGAATTTATATTAATTAACATTGACGTTGCTGTTTCTATAACTTGGTAACAGTAAGATGAAATATATTGATTTGATTTACAAAAAGAGCAAGCTTTATGTTTTTCTTCTTTTTCCTCAGTTATTGTATAGTATCTTGTACCTCAAATTTCCGAATAGGTTCAATAGGGCGGGGTTCTATGACCGGGCTTTGCCGTTGCTAGTCATTTGGTGTGGAATTGCGTTATTGTATTACACTTCTGTTGTACACAGTACAACCTGGCAGGTTTATTACCATGTGGCAATCACTTCCAGCAAGCCAGAAAAGTGTTAAAGAGTCATGTAGTGAAAACAAGACTGAAATCCTTTTTAAAAAATTTGGTTCCAACGGGAATCGAACCCGTAACCTACAAGCCAAAAGACAGGTGTTTTACGAACTAGGTCAGGGAGGTCGTCAATTGTGAAATGGTCTGCGTTTAATTATTACTGGTTTTAAAAAGCACTTGGAGACGACTCTTTTTGCGAGGTCCTATCAAAATGTATGATTTTATGTATATGAACACTACAGGTATACACTACACTAAACCTAAAGTGTGACTGTCACATATCGGATGATCTACAAAAGTTTATTTATAGTTCGTTTTCGCTTGGTAAGTTTTCTGCAGTTTTCGTAGATTTCGACAGAAATACAACCTATTGCAAAATATCTTATGTCGCAACTCCGGAAAATTTCAATACGCTTTCTTCAATCATGATCAGTCCCTAAAACGACATTTTTTTAATATTGTAACTACGGAGACCATTTTGGGTTGCCAGAAGATTTTCTTTAGCTCCTAGACAAGCAAATAAGTAAGAATTTTCGCATCCGGAACTAATACATATTGTACATATTATCACACCATTTGCCTAACGATGGGGGCACATTTTCATATCACAGGATACATTTATCGCTTACTCAATATACGTATATTTTCCGAAACAAACTCCTATTGTTTGACTTTTGACGATTAATCCAATTTTAATATTTATCATTTTAAATCGATTTTTTTGCATGGGACGCTGATCTGCGTACACTATCATTTGGCTACCACCACATTTATTTCGGCAAATTTTATTAGAACCGAAATTGATTAACATTGAAATGAAGGTAGGGTTAAAGGAAAACTAAGCTTTGATAGTTACGTATTTTAATGACAATTGTATTCTTCAGTTTTGTTGCAAAAAACCGAAATCAGTTTCTAAATTTTTAAAATGTTCAACTCGTTAAGTAAAATTAATTTCACGATTCTTTGGCCACTGGATTTATTCTTCTACAATATTGAAACGAAAAATGCTAAGGCCAGAATTTTTTCAACTATTGTACATATTTTACATCAGACTGCAGAACAGTCTAATTTTTCTTCCTATCTCTCAAATAATTATTGTTTTGATGAAAAATATTTGACCTACAAAGTGAAATTAAGCTTACAATAAATTGACTACGCCTTGTTTCTGAAGCAGACCACAATGCAATAAAATGTATGTTTTTTTTTCAGTTTCATATTACGTTCATTTATGTTTCTCAAAGCGACATTTCATATGCTACATTAGTACAGGTGTTCTTGTTGCCTTGAGGGAAAACTGAGAATTAACCATATACCAATTTTTATTTTTCAAAATAATAATGCGAAATAAAGCAAAATAACGAAACAAACATTTTTTCCGAATTTTCGTTGCTGTAACAAAGGTTGTTATATTATAACAACCTTTGTTCCATTACAGAGAGAAACAGGGAAAGCCTTGAGGGTAGGGGAGTAAGGCTACATATACATAGTGTATACATGGAAACCCGGTGAAATACCCTTTTGAAAAGAAATTAAAACATATGAGTCGAAACCAATCAAAATAGGACAAATCTATTGGTGTCAATGAAAGAAAATTGATGTTTATTTCCATAAAAACTGATGGAAACAATTACTTTTACTTTTGAAAACATCTATATAAAATGCAATGATATGACGATGGTGTTTCAACATTTTTTAATGTTCACCAAGAGCTGATAAAATGTTAAATCAGCATATATTTTCATGCATCGATTTGTATGTTATTTATGTTACTTTAACTTATATCAAGCTTAAATATTTGTACAGTATTTGGTTTCGGTTTTCAAATCAATGATATTTTTTTATTACTAAGCAATCCACCCACACTAGGATGATTTGTGTTTATATTTTATTGTAACACAAATTATCCTAGTGTGGGTGTGTACCATATATTAAAACACATTTTTGACGCGAGCCAAGCAAGTTTTGAAGCATTTCTCCGAGTTTGTTTGTTTTGAAAAAGTATCATTCAAATTTTTTCAGTAATAAATTTCCATTTGCAATAGAGATTTTTAAATTCTTTATTAAATAAATAAAAAAATTATACAAATTTAAGTGAACATAAAAAGTTTAACTATTTAATTATAATACTCGTATAAAAGAAATTGTATAGACTCAAAATGAGTAAAAACATGTATGCTCTAAATTAATACTGTAAATGGTGCAGTATACGACCATAACTGAATTTAAATTATGAAAATTTTCTACATTTATTTTCCAGCCGGCGAAAATGTACGCCATATTAAAGGTCTTTCAATTCCATCAGTTGTGCAGATATAAATCGACATTAATAAATACTAGGAATCTAAACATTTATTATTTCTTGAATCTTCGAAAAGACTTTAGTTTCACTTTGTGGTGCCATGTTTTATGTAAACATTTATTGTATTTTTAACCTCACAAATTATTAAAAATATTACTGCAAACAATTTGACTAGTTTTTTCATGCAAAAGTTACTAACGTTAACCAACAGATTTTCTGTTTAATGTCACTTTAAAAGTTCACGAAGAATAATCTCTGGATAACGGTGTTGATGTGTAATTTTAAATAAAAATTGGATTAGACCAAATTTGATTTCACTCCATAAAATAAGGCATTATGTCATGGTGCGCTCTGAATGGTCGGATAAGAGACGTTAAAATGGAGTTTTCGCAAAATAGTTTCGCATTGCTCGACTATACGAGTAGTACTGAAGCGAGTTTATAAAGTATAACGAAATCAGTAAAAACAAAAATATGAGATATTTTAGTATATGTTTTACTATTGTATATTGAAGTTTATTGATTTTTTTGTTAAATTTTGATTATTGCATTTGTTTATAAATAAAATAGGATTGGTATTTATTTAGCATCGAGTATTTTGTGATTGCATTTTCCAATTTAAATTGAAAACGCAAAAGCTACAATATTATTTTGAAAGATTTAAATAAAAATACTATCCAAATAAACGCCCACTACAAAGAAAAAATCACGTTATTACCTTGCCAGGTCTATAGAAGAGCACACTTTTCAATCAAGGCATTCATCTATCGCTCCCTTTTCATCGATACACTTTCTAATACATGTTTTACCCAATTCTCTTTGAATTCTTATATTTCATACATGCATTACATCATACCGTTTCCATGTTGAAATTCCAGATTCCTATCGCGTCACAAACATGTTTCGCCTCCTCTACATTCATACGATTTCTCATACAACTCTTAACATTTATTTTACATTTCCTTCTTTCAAAATATTATTTAATGGATCCAACCACACTTTCCTCGGACTACCTCTACCCCCCCCCCCTACCAGTCATATTTGTACTGCAAATTTATTTTGTTCTCTTCATTCATTAGTTCTTATGTTTCCGTCTTCAGAAATCTTATCAATTTGTTTCAACAATACTTGTATATGCTGCTTTCTACCAAACTTCCCACACATGTTGCTTTTATTTTCTTTACACTATAAAAAATACCACGGTACGAAAAAAAACGAAAATAGGAACGTACCGAATCCCAGTGAACACAGTCATGTCGTACTGCAATGTAACTTAAAAATCAGGCTATCGTTTGTCGGTGAATTGGACCGCAAATCTGTAGTTTTTGTGGAATGAAGACGGGATCTTAAATATTTCAGGACGGAATGTATATTGTAGAATCCAGATTATATTATCCGCGCTGATGGAGTAAAAGTTCTAATCGAAAAAGTATATAAAAAGGAGCCTGTGTCGTTCAGGACAATTTTCTTGAAAATGTTGGGAGCACAAAAATCGAATCAGATGGGATTTTTTTAGAAACACTTTTAAACAATCACAAGGTCATTGTTTAACATCCCTGAGAGAGGATATGCATCAATACAATGGAATAAATCCACTCTACACAATATGTACTCGTACGTGTCCAATATAACCAAAACTGTGTTGAAAAAATCTCTGGATTCTTGAACATTCGTGGATCTTTTTAAACATCAATCTACTTAAAGATCTGCCCGTTATAAATGTATACCTTAAGGGCAAACCATTAATATAATTAAGTATTAATCCCGCACGATAATACAAAATAGGTAGTTTGATTGTAAAATAAAATTAACTGAAACCGGTACAATGTAATATTGCACGTACATTTTCCAACAGAATTATAACAGATGTTTATGATAATCACCATTTTTTCCGAAAAATTTACAACCATCGCCATTCTCGCATAAAATACACTTTTCATTTGCATGAGTTCCTCCACAATTCACTCGGGAATATCAAGGGGCATAAATGATACAATATTATTTATGAATCTTTATACGGTACTCGTACTTACAACACAAAAGATCGTTTTATGTATAATACAAAAAGTGTTGTGCTTCGAGCGATTAGGGTCATGGAATGGATTTGTAAAAAATATATGAATAAATATTATTACTGATATTTAAATAATGACCAATGTGTATAAAATTTAACAAAAATTCATTATTACGGTTTTATCATAAAACATTGTATTGATTTTGTTAACAACAAACTGATAAAATTGTAAAAAAAACACAAATCATTGCCACATTAACAAAGTTAAAATAACAAAATTGGAAAAAATGGCCGATAACAAATATGTTATTATAGTTCGCGCCTAACCGCGCCAGAAAAATAAATAAATGTAAATTTGAAATGTTAACACAAACCAAGCATTTTTTAAAAAAAATCTTTTTATCGGCAAGCAAGGATAAATTTTAGGAATTTTAAAACATTTTGATATTAAAAAATATATAAATGGATATGTAACTTTTTGAAAAATATAAGGAAAAATTAAAAGGGCATCTAGCAAATTACCATCAATGATAATATATGGAAGTGAATCAATAGCTGATACCACAAAAACCGCGAGGTGCATGGCCGCGCGGTAACGCACATGACTTGCATCTGGAAAGTCGCCGGTTCGATCCCCGCGCCGTGCACCTCCCGAATAACACAGGCATTTCCCGCCTAGTATTCGGGGATATAAGATAGATACCTATGATTTGAAAAAGAGAAAAAAACATTCCAGTGTCCTCCGATCGTCTCACTTCAGTGTGTCATCGGATCCAGTGGTGTCTGGTGAGTTTGCTGGTATGCAACGACTCTCTTCACAAGCTCCACGGCACAGCTTCACTTTCCAACTGAACTGATGTTGGAATGGCGAGGGGAACCTTGACTGCGAGGCCCAGCAACGACGACGACCACAAAAACTTAGGCTCTATACCAAACGACAGAAATTGAAATCTTGCGATGTAGGTATCTCACGAAAACCCATCAGGTATAGAATCCAGAATGATTAGATAAGCAAAATATGTGATATCGAGAAAATCATACATACACAATGCAAAACTGATAGCCTCAGATAAAGAAGAATCATCAAACTTCCAAATAATCCCGCAGACAGACGATCACCAATATTGAAAACCATTCAGCATTCAATCTCCAAAGAAAAATTAGATGCACAAAAGCGATAATTATACAAATAATTTTACAAATATTTATTTTTCCGGCGCCATGTACTGAGCGATTTCTCTAAAAGCACGTAGGTAAATGCAAACTATTGCATATATACCATCAGGCCATTTCCATTTTGGGTTAGTCAGAATAGACAGAGTGCCAGACTTTCCTATCGCGATTTTCGTCTTTTCTTCATCCATATACCTTCTCATACAACTTCTATGATTTCTTTGAGTTTTCACATTTGCTTATTTCAAAATATCATACACTTGATTCAACCATACTTTCCTAAGACTTCCTCTACCACGCTTTCCACTCACATGTGCACTGGATATTTGTTTTATTAGTATTTTTTCATTCATTCATTCCTACATACCTAAATCATCTCTAAATGCTATTCTTCGTCACCTTCCTTAATACATCAGTTTTTAGTTCACGTTCAACCCTAATATTCAATTTTTTGACATACATTGTCACCCCATATATTCTTCTTAGTGGACGCATATCAACAGCATTTATTCGGCTTGTCTTAGTATTTTAGAGGTTTACATTTCATTCCTATACATCATAATGTTGTAGACATCAGCAAGGTGGGAAACGGCATATCCAGAGGCACACATCTCCGTAAAGGTACCTTACCTACCTACCAGTGTCGTCTATTATGATGTATCGTACAAGAATATACAATATATGTAGAAAGTATAGACATTTCTGAAGGTTCGCATTTTCTATGACGTAAACATGACCTTTCCATTATACGGGGAACGTGTTTTAGCGCGATACTCAAGAAAGACGATTCCTTTTGTGCTAACGTCGTCATTTGGGAATACTACACGGGATAAAATATTCCATTAATTCGTCAATTTCGAACAATAACAAAATATAAAGAGAAACAAAAAAAGGAGCTTAACACGCTGTAAACAGCGCTGTTATTGAATATTACGGACTTTTGTGTTCGATGGGAAAATAAACTAATTAATTACACACACGATATCACATAAACAAGAAATTATTATCACTAAAGTCAATTACAAAATAACTTATTTTCATACATGGATTCTGACATATCCATCCGCGCAATGCCCCTTTTGGGGTGAGCAGAAGGGACACTAGAACAAAGTCCAAGGAACACTAAAACACAAATATTCAAACTGGATAGTGTCAACATCTGCTAAGATGATAGATAGCCCAGAACAGTATTTAAGTACCAACTTTTATGTACTCGTATAGGAATGAAATGTGGACGTGACAAAATACTGAAAGGAGTCGAATAAATAGTGTAGAAATGCATGCACTGCAAAGAATATATGGGGTGAAAATTGACAACAGGAGGTGGAATGGAGTGATTAGGGATGAATGTAAACTTAAGGTTGATGTGTTTAATAAGTTAAAAAACACTCTGAGATAGTTTGAGCACGTTAAATGAATGAATGAATGAAGACTAATAAAACAAATATGAGTTGGAGCGCCAGAGAAAGAGGAAAGTATGTTTGGATCAAGTGAAAGATATTTGGAAAGAATGAAAAAGTTGTATGAAAAGGTATATGGATATGAAAGAGGCGAAATATATGTAGATATAGGAAATTTTGGCGCTCGCCAACAGATAAACGACGTGATGGTATGTATTTATGTATTGTAAAACCACATGTTTTGATATTATTTCGGTCATATTTGACAAGAAAAAAATAATAATAAATAGAGTCTCATTCTTCTTTAATATCAATTGGGTTATTATTAGGTACTGGTTGTGGCATGTGTAATTTACGCCCAAAAACGGGGCGGGATTTGTTGGGAGTAATGGCAAAGTACTCGTAGGTGCCAGTAACCGTTCACGGGCACTACTGCAACAGGAGTTGCAGTAGTGCCCCGGGCCTTCGGTCACATACCTCGTGCTGAATGAATAAAAACATTGAATTTTGAGAAACAAATTATCTTTGATTGGATTATTACTTACGATGTCAAGGTAATTGATTGAATTTGTGAAAATATTAAAAAACCAAGTTACAAAAATATTTAATACGCACAAAAATAAAATTGTTATACATAGTACACAACGTTATATGGTATATATGATATATTATAATTCTTGAAATGTAGAATAAGATGAGGTCTATAGAATGAGTTACATGTTGAGACATTCTGATACAAACATTGATATTTTACACGTTTTAAATGTTTCCACAACGCTCTCCATATCTTCATAGTAACAGTATTCGTAGTAAGTACTACGGAATAATTGGAAATCCTTCGCAATATTGTTTAAAACAAGATAAATAAAACTTTATTAACTGTTCCGCAGCCCTCTCATATGTCGTTGAAAACGTTCAAGACTCCGATCACGGACTCGAGTTAAGCTCTAGCAAAGATTACTTAATAGATTTTCCAGTTTACTGCAATTCATCGTTCATATCGACTTTGACTGTCCATGCTAATAGACTCCGGAACCACCAGTTATCAGATAATAAAAGACTCGAACCATCGTTGAAATGCTACAAAAAAAACGAATAAAAAAATATTTCATATATCTCTTTCGTCACATAACGTGTCTTTTTTTATTTCTCATCAGTCTTCTTGTATGATTTGTATTTGTTTCATTTTAGATGTTTGTTTTTGTTATTAAATAAAATAAAACTCCAACCTTTCACTCAAAACTTTGTAAAATAATTATATGGTAGGTGAGGCGAGCTTATTGCCAGATTGGCATTTGGCAATAAGCTCGCCATATTCTACACTGTAAAGTAAATAAATAAATATTAAATGCGCAATAAGTCTAATGCGAAATGTTTTTAACAGGTTTTTAACAGCTAACTGCGAAATGTTTTTAACAGGCTTGAATAAAAGAAATAGTATTTGAATTAATTATGTTTGACGAAAGTTGGACAAATTTCTCGCGAAGACCAGTATTTTTCCACTAATCAACAAGACGAAAATATACTTAAAACATTCGAAAATCATATTATTGTAGTTTCACTGGCAAACTCTGATTTATCATAAGAGGTCAACCAAAAGCATTATTTATAAATGGAATATAACGAATGAATATCTTTTACGCTATTTTTATCCAGAAACTGAATAAATCTATTCAAATAGATATATTTCATCTGTAATTAATCAACAAATTTTACGTGACCTATTTGGAGACCCAGGCAATATTAACATATAAAATCAATCATTTCTTTTATTGGATCGATATCTATCTCTCGTGATCGAGTATAATCATTAGCATCTTGTGGATGGAAGACGCCTGTACGAGTATTTGTTTATTGTATGCATGCTATTACACTTCAGCAAGAAAAAAATATTTACATATTTTTTTCTTTAAAAGAATAGACATGCCAGATGTCACAGGTATCCTTATACCCCCGAATACTAGGCGGAAAAAATGCCTGTGTCATTCGAGGGGAGTAGCACAGCGCGTGGTTCGAACCGGTAACCTTCCACACGGAAGTTTAGTGCGTTACCGCGCGGCCATGCACCTCAAGCCATGATTTAACCTAAAGTTCCGATGGAGATAAGATAAAACTTTCAAAACAATATGCGGATTTCATGTGCAGTCTTCCGTTACGCAGTTTTATATAGGGCTATTTTTGTGTTAATTAATAGCACCACAAGAATTTATATTTATGATGAACAACATATAAGCTTAAGGAAACCATAAATTCAGATGTCTAAGAGTAAAACTTGTCTGGAAATGAATACATCAGGAATCGAACCTGGGGCGCCCGCTTGCTTAGCGTTAATGCTAACCGTCGGACCACGGTAGCCAACAATTATTGGATATTGTAGATTTTAAATATAAAAAGTAAAAAAATATTATTAGCGTTAAAATTCACAATTTTAAATTAACTTTTACGACACACGAGATAAGTGATGCAAAAAAATATTGCGACACAAATTAATAAATTATGGAGAATCCATTTTTAAAACTACTTACTGCCGCGCAACCACAGCGACATAATGTAACGGCCGTCAAACGGATCACTTTATAAAAATGACAATATATCAATCACAAATCATTTTAATAAATGACAAAAATATTCATAATCTTCTACAATGATGCCAGTATCTGTGCTAATTGTAAAAAAATAGTGTAACCATATGTCAAATAGCTAATATAAACTCAACAATATGAAAGCGGACATAATCGTGATTGACCTGTGCGGTACATATGAACTATGCCCATGATTCCGCTCTTGGCATTAAAACGGCTTAAGTTTATTTGATTATTTTTAGGGAAACGACAAAAAGTTTTTAGGATTAAAATCGTTCGACTTGAAATGACACAGTAAAACACAGCAAAATTGCAGATTAAGCAAACTACTTTGCGTTGGGGTCATTGTCCTCAAGAATATAACAATAACATGTGCGTGACACGTTATGAAACTTGTGAAAATCTTGTCAGAAAAAATATATTTTATGTGTTTATGTTTTTTCTGCTATACGTTGCTGTATAAAAACGTACTCCCTGGTAATTAATTAAATGAATAATTGTGCACAGCGCTATTTCATTAAGGAATAGTTATCAATGGCGGATGATGCCCTGAACAGAAATAAAAACTAATAAAAGAATAACTGAAAACCATTTTTAATGTAAACACTGTTTTTTTTACTTACAGGGTTTATTGGTATTATAGTCCGTCCAGTTAAGATAATATTATCAGCTTCAAAGGAAGCTCATATACTTTGAAGATGATAATAATATCGAAACCGATGGGACAATTATTTCAATATATCCTCTAAGTAAAAAAACAGTGTTTATACTAAGGATAGTTTTCGACACGAATTTCCACAATGTTTCTGCCGAAAAATTAAAAGTATAATTGTTAAATGTTTCTAAAGTGTTCCGAATTCGATTAATTTTATTATAAATACATGTAGGATAAAAACGGTTTCTAAAAGTATAGCTTCAAAACTCTTTCGAAAGTTTTATCACAGATGCTTGCGCTGTGCTCTCAATATATAATGGAGAACAAGCACGCTATTCTAAGTGTTCCGATGAGGCTAAGATAGTCAGCATAGAAGCAATGATAAATAATAGATATAAACTTCGATGGTCAGAACAAATTGCCAGAATGTTGCATTTTTTAAAAGTTAATCTATGAAATTGAGTAAGGGAATAAAACCAAAGTTGCTCAAAAACAGGTACAAGGATGGCATTAATTTCAGTCTTGCGTTGTGTGGTAAATATAATATGTACATACTCAAAACTGTGTTGCAGCGGCACAGAAACGCTAGAGGCACCGTGGTTGAAAGGATGACATTTTTGAGAAGGCGAAATGCATAGGTGAAAAGATAAACGCCTAAAGGAAAAAGAACGAGCCAGATCGAGTCGCCATATACCGCCTGGAAGAGTGGGCCTACACTGCGGGATATTGTGGGGATCCAGGATTGTACTTTCAAGCCACATCAGGATGCACGGGATGAAGTAACAATCATACTCGTTAACGAGGAATTGCCTAGGTTGATATATAAATATAGCGACGAATGAAAAAAAATTGCGTTTTAGTACCAAGCGAACGCGCGATTTATAATCCAAAAACTTTATTCTAGATGTAAATTTTACTCGTATAATACGAAGTTGTAAAATCTATTCCGTAATTTAAAAATCTAATATGACGAAAAACTTAGAAACATTTTAATTACATTGAGAGAATACATTGTTGTCAATTTTTCGCTATTTATTTAAAAAATGTACATATATATACATATATGAATTTAAAGACAAACAATACTTACAATGTGGTGTGAACGCCAGCAGCCTCTGCAGTGGAGCTAAGGGTCCAGTACGAAGCACAGAAGATCGACACTTACACTTCACAAGTACCCTAAAACAAATAAAAAACTGTTTAAATACACGATTTAAAAAAACATAATGGATTCAAATCATAATTCGACAATTTCAACATAATGACAAAAATGAGCTTGATACATAAAATGTACAATTATCACATAATTTCAGGTAGAATAATTAAATACTTCGAAAGACAATACTTGATAAATCCATTTTCTTTTCGTAATAATTTTGTCTGCAATCAATTTACAAACTTCTAGAAAACTACAACATTAAAAGAGGACGTACAACATACAAATAACTTGTATGTTGAGAAATAAACCTCAGAACAGTGTAAATTGTATTATATTACACTTGCGTATATAAATACACTTTCTTGTTGAGAATTAAGCGTCAGAACATAAGGTTTTGTATTTTATTGTATAACATTTTCGTTGTATACAGTATAACCTGGCAGGTTTGTTGCTATGTAGACATTTCTTTCAACTAATAAGAAATATGTTAAAGAGGTGTTAAGACAAAGGTTAACTGGAATCCTATTTGAAAAAATTGGCTAATACAAATCGAACCCACAATCCTCGGATAGAAAGATAGGCATCTTATCAACTTGGCTAAAAAACTCGACAAATATTAAGAATAATTAAAATTTTATTTATTACGTTTAAATAAATAATCACTACAAATGGTATTTATGTTGTTTTTCACTTTTAAATCAATGGCTCTGCGAAATCATAAAGGCACACAAAGGTTCAAGCAAACGCATTAAAAAAAAAATTACGAGAAAAAAGGTCTAAAATTGAATTCAGCACGAAACACGCTAGGAATTGAACCCGAGGTGTCGGAATTTAATTTAAGTATACCAACGTCGCGCACAACGGTATTGAATGAAGGTTTTAAAACTAATTGTCCCTTACTTCTTTGAAATGAGAAATTTTAAATGAAATAAATAAACAAAATACAAACTTTCCAATAAAACATTGGCTTTAAAATGGCATTTCTATTTCACGCCAGTGCGGTCTCCATTTATAGCATTTTGCTTTCATAAAGTTCAATCGTTGTCATTGAAATACACTTTCCCTACAAATGCTGCAGTCCATACTAATTCAAAATGCTGCATTACGATCATATCGAACTAGGCCAATGCCGATGTAATAATAATATTGACTACTAATCCCAAAGTAAAAGCTGTTGATGGAAAATGCAACCATTGGCTATGGTTCCGTGAATATGAATAACACATCTACATTTGAAACGTGGCAGGACGAAATTAATCCAATTCCGAAAGAAGGGAGTGTGATAAGGCATTATGATATGAGAGTTTGCTTAACAGAAGTGTGGACGTGGCAGAAGCAAAATATATGTGCCAGGATAGTATAAAGTGGATATTTCTATGGCGTTTTGGTAAAGAGGTACAAGTCATCAATTACTTATTTGTCAGTTTGAAGTTTTGCAACACTTTTATTCCTGAAATACAGACCTCAGGTAAATTTTAAAGATAAACTTTGAATACATAAATTATTTATGTATTCAAAGTTTACCTTTAAAATTTACCTGAAGTCTGTATTTCAGGAATACAAGTGTTGCAAAACTTCAAACTGACAAATAAGTAATTAATTGATGACTTGTACCTCTTTACCAAAACGCCATAGATTTGTTCTCTCTGCATACTCCAATATGGCATGATTGCAATAAAATTACATGGAAGAAATTAAAATTAAGTTAGTTCATAGTTATAATATATAAATAAGATTAGTTCATAACATATTATCCTCAGTAAGATACAGGCAAAAGCCTAACATAGTTTACTGTGGACACGACAAATGAAAGGCAACAAACCCAGATCCATTAAAATTGTGTGTCCAAATTAAATAACCTGTTGTTGTTTTTTTTTCAGAAATTATGTATTGATAAAATTTCTTGTCATATATAAATAAAAATTTGGCAAATGTTTGTATTATACGAGTATATAAATAAAAAAGTATTCGATTTAGAAAAGTTCAAATTAAAACGGTTCATCGCATATTAAGATAATTGAAAAGCGCGAATCAAAACTATCTGGATTTACACCCATAAAAATATCGAGATAGAGATTAAGAAATCTAGATATAGGCTTCAAATGAATGTGAAAGATGCTACAAAAAAGGAACTTAAAGACGAAGTTAAAGAATTTTAAGAGAAACTTTGAAATATTTTTTTAAATAAATAAAATAATAATACAATACGATGCAAAGAATATTAAATGTCTTAGAAGTTATCAAAAAAAAAAAATAGTTCCAAAAAGGAATATCGATCGATAGGCCAAATAATTCAATCAAAATTTCCATATATCCAAAGAGAAATTGAATTAAAACGCGACACATCCTCGGAGGCAATTTTATCCCCTGAGGTAACGCGACACCCGTCAAAGTGGCACCTAATGAAATTGGTTCGATATGAATATGCGAGGTGTGGAATAGCGATAGCTCGGCACTCCGCAGCGCAACAATGCCGAGACCCGAGTTCTTGGGTAGCAATTGTCAGAGTAACCCTTTCAATAAAACACCTTTCCAATTTTCTGATAATATAATATTCACTGGTCTGTATAAAACATTGCGCAAATTTAGTTTCGCAACAACTATGAGACGTGTTACGTACAATATCTGATTGAATGATACTATGTGATAATGATTTTGAAAGTACACAATTACGTTTAGCAAACATAAATACTTAGTACGTTAGGAATAGCCCAAACCGAAACCAATTAAATAAAACGTTGTTGAATTTAAGTTTCAAGTATAAAAAGAAAACTAATTAAACTGTTCTAAAAATTTAAAAAAATCCTTCAGAATCCCATATCGTAAAAAAAGCAAATATAAATATATTTATTTTTTTACGTACATAGTTAAGCATGGTGCATCTATGGGTTTATTGTTATACATCAATTTCGTCTAACCAACCAGCTCATCTTGGATACATTTAACTGTTCAATCCATGCACTAGCTTTGCAAAAATTCACTTTGCAATAAATACCAATATATATTGTTAATTTTTGAAAAATAATATGAATGAAGAAAGAATAATAAAACAGATGTACAGTGCACATGCGAGTGGAAGTCGTGTGAGAGGAAGACTAAGAAAAGCGTGGTAGAATCAAGTGAATGACACTATGAAAGAAGGAAACGTAGAAAGTCAGAGAAATCGTAAATGTTGTATGAAAAGATGTATGGATATGGAAGAGACTAAGAGCATGTGTTGATGTAGGAAAGTACAACGCTCTTTCCTCTCTACCTACCCTGACAAGAAAATGGTGTAATGGTATATATGCACAATACATATTCGTTTAAATTTAAGTAAATAAAAACAAATTAAAAGTCTATCAATAATGGTCGAGGAAAGGAAATCGTTCAAGGATAAAATAAGGAAACAAAGAATAATAAGGATGAAAGAAGTGATGAAATCCTTTTTCAATTCTCTCTAACACATTACACGAGATAATAATTGAAATATTTTATAACACTAGTAAAAATAACAAAAAAACTAATTTCAAACCTGCGTTACGTTAATGTGAAAACACATTATTCGGAGGATATTGAAATTTCCTCACCGCACTCTCACTTTCAGCATCGTAATCATAAGAGAAAACCCCAAAATGATTGCGAAGACCGTACAAATGGAAATTGGCCAGACATTTTAGAAATGAGTAATAGCGAAGTTTTTAAAGTCGTAAAACGTCCACCTGGGATATACTATTTCACCACGAGCGATTGCGGGGAATGAATTCAGAGAAGTGTAATAACTAGATCTGTTGTGGAAAAACTTGGAAGATAAGGCGCGACAGAAATATTACTAAAAACAATAAACTGCGTCTTATGAGGTACCTATCCCAAATTGATTGTACTCTAAGTTTACCACTTATGTTAATGTGCTCCGGATTACTCCGAGTATCTGGATAGCATGACGAACGAATAATTTAATATCAGATCTGAACAAAAACGAACGGATTTCGTCAACTATTGAGGTGAGAACTTTCTGACACTTCAGCCACTTGACCAGAAGTGAATACTCAAAGAAAAAATTCACGCAAGTTTTTATTTGCAAACGCTTTAGCATTGAAAGCGAATGCAAATAAAAACTTTATACTTATTTTGATAGCCATGCATTAGATAATGATTTCTGTATCAACTAACTAAATAATAATTGTGATTTGAGAAATAAATTTTAGATACAATTCAACTATTTGAGGCGCAGAATAGTAATGTCGTTTTTATGTGATGTAATTTTGAATGTTTATGTCCACTTCAAGTGAACTAAATGTATTTAGCAATCAATTAGCTATTCTTTAAAAGTTGATAATTTTTTTTTCAGATTTAGCCTAATTAAAATGAGTGACATGAAACAAGGATATGGTCATATTCGTCATTGTATACTGTATGCATTTCGCAAAGGGAACAACGCAAAAAAGGGCACCAAACATATTTGTGATGTTTATTCTAATGCATTAGATGTCCGCAAGTGCCAGCGTTGGTTCGCCAAATTTCGATTGGGCGATTTCGATCTCTCCGATGCCCATAGTTCGGGAAGCTCAGAGGAGCTGGACAATGACCTATTGCGCTCAGCTATTGAGGCAGATCCTCGTCCTAAAATGACGAAAAGACGAATTATCAAAACAACGTAATTCATTATGATCTACCGTTCAGGAGCACCTTCAACAGATAGAGAAGGTCAATAGACGAGGAGTTTAGATCCCACACCTACTTTCAACTGAAAACAGCCCAGCATTCCGCAATCTGCATTGTTTTGTTAAGTTGACAGGAAAAGAAATAATTTCTTCATCGAATTGTCACTGGAGATGAGAAATGGGTTCTGTACGTTAACATCAAACGCAAAAACCAATGGCTTTCTAAAGGTTAGAAGCCAAAATCCGGCCTACCCCAAAAAAGTCTTGCTCTGTGTTTGGTGAAATATTGCAGACATTGTTCACTTAGAAGTATTGGAACCAGGTCAGACCGTAACAGCTGTTTTGTCAATAATTGGAATGTCTGAAACAAGATCTTACCATTAAACAAAACACTGATCAACAGAAAAGGCGTCATTCTGTAGCATGACAATGCGAGACTACATTCGGCGAGACCTAACTACGAGGGTCATCTAGAAAGTAAGGTTACAAGGGTTCCTGAGGCCGGGGGAAATTTTTTGTTTCGAAGTTGGCGTACCTGGCGTGTAGGGGGGATCCTAACGGTCAGTTTGTTTGGTCCCGCGTGTTTGTCGGTTATTTTGTTCAGTCACAGTAAATTCTTCCGATGGAGAGGTCGTCGCACGCTCCCGCCTCCTCCCGTCCGTGCGAGATCCGCGCGGTCATCCGTTTTTTGACTTTGCAGAACAATACCGCCGCGAATATCCATCGAAAGCTCGTGGAAGTTTATGGTACTGATGTGATGAGTCGACAACATGTCACGAAGTGGGTTAGGGTGTTCAGAGAAGGCCGTACTGTTACTCACGACGAGGCAAGGCAGTGATTTCTGACGAACTTGTGCAAAAAATTGAAGAAAAAGTGCGAAATGACCGCCGTGTTACGCTTAACGACCTTCACGAAGAGTTAACTGACATTTCTCGAAGTCTCCTTGGTGATATTGTGTCGGAAAAACTTGGTTACAAGAAGTTGTGTGCGAGATGGGTGCCCAGAATGCTCACACCGGAGCACCGTCAAAATCGCGTGACCGCCGCGCGTGAATTTTTGGATCGTTTTGCACAGGAGGGAGAAACTTTTCTGAACTCTATCGTGACGGAGGATGAGACGTGGGTGTGTCACTACACCCCAACAATTTTCTAACGATCAGGAGGTCGAGGAAACTATGAAGAAGTGGCTGAAAGAGCTGGCGGCGGAGGTCTATAACACTGGCATACAAAAGCTGGTGCCCCGACTACAGAAATGTCTCGATCTCGACGGCGATTACGTTGAAAAATAATTTAATATATTTGTGAAGTATCCTGTGAATTTCAATTAAATACAAGCATTTTTCGATCCTACATAAATGTGGTAACCTTACTTTCTGGATGACCTTCGTAGAAGATCATAGGCTTGGGCTCAGAAGTTTTGCCCCATCCGCCGTATTCACCTGATATTGCGCTATCTGATTAACATTTGTTTAGCTTTCTATCTGATTAACATTTGTAACACTTTCTCTGCAGGAAATCTATCCGAAATATTGATGTCGTCAAAACTAGCGTCTAGGAATTCTTTACACCCAAGCCAGCTTCCTTTCATAAAGAGGTTATTAATTTTTTTATCTTTTATAACAAACGACAATACTTTGTGGCCCCCCTAATTTAATATTGAATATATTCAACTATAATATTATAGAATTAAAACACAAATCTCAGCAGAATTAGTCGAGACCTATACATTGGCATCCATCACAAAGGCTGCCTACATGAAACCTTTTGGTTGAACCACATGGAAAGCCTCCGTTTTGAAGACAGACAAAGAGCTGGATGAAATAGATAAAGGAGCTGTAAAGAAAGGATGCATTCGGATTAGACACAATTCTTAGAAAAGATAAGTGAAAAGTTAAACTCATAAACCACTCAAGAGCCAAAAAATACGTAAAGAGTTATAAAAAAAAACTGTGCGGTACTTGAGTCAACTGCTTGTGGAGATGTGCCCAATGACATCTTTGGTTGTAAAACAGAATCACTTTTAGTTTGAATTCACATATATGCCATTTATGGGTATATATTATTGTCGCTTGTTGATAGTCTGTTATTCCATATAAAAAAATCAAAATATGGTTGTTATGTGGTTTATGATTTTAACTCTTCAAGTCTTGAAAGTCTAGAACTAGAGCAAGAAACGAAAGAGGATTATACGAGTATAAAACAAGATGTTGAAAACGTATCGATTCCGTTTTTTCACAACATAAATAAATTTAAGATAGGCATATTAAACATTTGAAACGGGAAAAAATTGGCATTCTCCATGAACCGTAGTCATTGCAAATGTATGAATAAATGTCGAAATTTCCACATTTGCATTATTGTCGTTGCTTTTGATCGGACAGACTTGACCTTCAATCCAAATTGAATGCGTAATTCATACAAATAACGAAATAAAACAATTAGGTATACATTATTGCTACCGGTCGATGCAGGCCGTAACCACTCCTCACGTATAAATCAATGGAATGGATAGGCTAATGAAGGTCAGTGTGATTCTTGAATACGTTAACGACTTCTGTTTCAGCGCCGCGCCGGGCATCAATACTCGTAAATACACTAATTATCTGGATATATTGGCACACACAATATCACTATGCTAATGTGGTGATGCAATAAGTATTCTTTGAGCACCTACAACCCTGAATTGAATTTTAATAGCATATGGGAAGTTTCAAGCCTATTTACTGAGGTTCCTGTTTCTTTCATTAGTTCCAATTACTAATTAATGGTTGTGTGACTAGTTCAAGTCATAGAAAGAAATATGTGAATTATGTATTTTTTTCAATACTTTGTCCTTTTAAAGTCATAAGTTATGCAGTATTTATCTGATATTTGGAAAATACACGAAAGAACAAATCCTCAATAATCAACAGTTGATAGAAAAGTGCTGTGAAATCCAGATACCAGCAGTATTGTGCGACATAGATGATAAAAAAAGCATTTTGATTGTGTAAAATATGATAAATTGAGGCACGCCCTTCTAGAGATGGAAGTACTAGCAGCACACCTTGTGAACCTTATCATGTCGCTTGACCAAAATAGTTTTGTAATAGCCAAAATCAACAACATCAAGTCTTAACAGTTTAAAGTGCAAAAGGGTGTACGGCAAAGGTACGCTGTGTCTCCAGATACGGTTAACTTGTATGGATAATATATTATGAGGAGAATACTTGAAAACTGGAAAGGGTTGCTATGGGTGGAAAAAAGTTCTGAGATACGCAGATGACAAGACTTTGATTGCCACATCAGAACAAATGACCACTCTCGTCCAAAAGGTGGAACACGAGAACAAGCTCCTGGGACTGGAAATCAATATGTTAAAAACTAAACTGATGACAATAGACCACAGTAAATTACCTAATTGACAAAAAAACTTAAACATGATGTTTTGATTGACATTTATTTCTATAAGATTATACATATTTTACGACTCATAAAAAATCTCACTAGAAATGTAAGTTAACATCAATTTTATTTTAGTACTATCTGAAATACGTATTGACTCGCATATTTAATACAAAATCTTGTGGATCATTTTTGAGAATTTTGATAGATTTACAAACATTGAATGTACAAATAAAAAAACTTGAAAATAACCAAATCATTGCAAAAAAATCTCAAGCGAATCGATCATACAATTATAAAGTAAACAAATCTCAATTTGTAACGTAACGGAGTTCGGTCATTGTCTTTAATACTATCATTCAATAGTAGTACATACAAAACATGGAAATACATTTCTCAGACATGTGTTTTTCATTGAAAACAATAAATATAAAAGTTATAATATCGATAATATTTCTTGAGTAATATAAAGCGCTAGTTCCAAAATACGAATGCCAATTTTATTTTGAAACATCAAGAAGAATTCGAATTTTACCAGCGATCGTCTACGGTATCTGAAGTAATTATTTTGTGATTTTCACTAAGGCGCGATACAATATATTTCCAATTAGCCGTAATCTTCCACTGGGATTGCGATACAATACTATAGTAGCAACACGGAGCGATTAATATCTTAATGGGCATCTGCTTGCCAAAGTTTCTGCGATTACAGACTTGAATACCTGCCACTTTAACTTGTTACTTCTTGATAAAATCTCTATAAATCACTTGATCATTGTCATCATTTTTAGCCTCTAATTCAGTAAACTGTTGAAGATGTGCCTCTTCACGACTTGCCACGTTATGCCTTCCTTCCATTGTAAGTATGATGTGGTATCTACTCAACACGCTTCAGGTCGCTTTCTACACCTATCGAATTCTATCACTGTTCGTTCAGATGTGGTTCTTTCACCCTATGTTTGGTTAACATTGCGTTTTGTTTGACAAGCATAAAACCCAAATTTAAATTCATGCAAAAAAATACACGTAATCTCAATTCTGGAGGATTAAAGAATTAAATAATTGACACAGTAAATAATTGACTCAGTAAAAAATATAGCAGATTCCTCTAAATAAAAAAAAGAAATATTTCCTAGCAATCATTCGTAATAATATAATATTAAAACTGGTCATTATATTCGGAATAACCTAATACTAAAATAATAAAAACCTTTCCATAAGGTAGATAAAAAGAAAATACATTTCAAAAGATGATAAGCTTTAGATGATACATTTCAATTATATTATTTTCACATATAATACGAGGGTAGTTTGAAAAATTTGGTAAAAAAGTAGATTTTTTTTTGGAAAAAGGTTATTTTATTTTTTAACATAGACTCTTTTGAGGTCTACACACTTGTCCAGCGAGTTTATAATTTTTTATCCAATCTTAAAAATAAACTTCGTTAAACTATGTAAAATAGTCATTTACTACGATGACGACATTTTAATTCACGAAAATTTCTCCTCACCGAGTTAATTTTTTTCAATTTCGGGAACAGGAAGAAATTGCACGGGGTCAAGTCCGATGAATATGGAGAATAGGGAACCAATTCAACTTCAACCAAATTCATTCAAGTTTGCATTGCGACGGTCGATTTATGGAACGGCGCGTTGTCATTGTGAAAAAGTCATTTTAATTGAAAAAGTAACTCTGGAATCAGTTACAAACCAATGTCAGACTCGCTCCGTCCTTGGCATGCTTGACTGAAAAAATTCTTAATTTCTAATCAGTAACATAACGTGTTTCATTCCTGATTTTTCTTTCCTCTCCACCATCCCTTCCTTTTCCTTTGATTGATATCTCACATTATATGAAAAGGAATGTACGGGTGATTGTCCGTCTTTGTGGGGTTTATGGACGTATGCTCACGTATATGTTCATGGATTTCATGGGCATTGTCACAGATATGCATACAATATGCTAAGCAACATCTTGGAGTTTCAAAAGGTAAACTAAAAACTAAGAAAGAGTCCTGGTGGTGGACGGATGATGTACAAAGGGGGTATTAAGGAGAAAAAGATCGCTTTTAAGAGTTGGTCTAACTGTGATAATGAAACAGAGAAAGAAAGCCTCATTCTATTATATATGGAAGCCAAAAGAAAAGCAAAGAAACTAGTAGCCTCTGCCCAACATGAGGCGATGAAAGACATATACGAAAAACTGGAAACACAACAAGGAGCTCAGAAAATATATAAAATTCCGGCACAAAGAAAAGAGAGGGCTAAATCGATCAGAACCCCTAAGTACATAGAGGATAATGAAGGCAAGTTAATCACTGAAGAAAGTAAAATATGTGAAAGATGGAAAGAGTACTACTCAGAACTACTGAATTAAGAATTTCCGAGAACCTCATATCCTTCAGAACAACAAATCTTTGAGCCAATTGTAGAAATTACTCCTGCAGAAGTAGGGTTGGCCATATGTCAAATGAAAACAGAAAAAGCAGTTGGACCAGACAATATACCAACTGAGTTTTGGAAAGAATGCGGTGAATGGGGACAGCATTGGCTGTGTACGCTCTTCAATAAAATATTGGCCGGAGCCCCAATGCCAGATGAATTCCGAAGAAGCTTTCTCCTTCCCTTCTACAAAAACAAAGGAGACTCCAGGAAATGCGACAACTATAGAGGCATTAAGCTAATATCCCACACTATGAAAATCTATGAACGAATTATAAACTCGAGAATCAGGAATTTGGTGGAAATACATGACAACCAGTGCGGCTTCGTACCGGGAAAATCAACAGTAGACGCCATTCAAACCGTTAGACTCCTCGTCAAAAAACACCGTGATGCCAAGAAAGACCTTCATATGGTCTTCATCGATCTTGAAAAGGCATTTGACAGGGCCCCTAGAAGCCTAATTTGGGCACCACTTACAGCACATAGTGTATCAGAAAAGTATGTACTTGCCATCCAAGACATGTATGATAACGTGAAAACGCAAGTGAGGTGCACTTTGGGAACTTCACCAGAATTTCTTGTAAAGGTGGGGGTACATCAAGGATCGGTACTCAGTCCGCTACTGTTCATCTTAGTCATGGACTATTTAACTAACCAGGAAATGAACAGTCTCCTAAAGATCCTACTATTTGCAGGCGATATCGTATTAATAAGTGAAAAACATGAAGACCTGCAAAATAGTCTGGAAAGGTGGAGAAGAATCTTGGAGGGCAATGGATTGAGACTGAGCAGAAAGAAAACAGAGTATCTGTACCTACCATTCGAGAACACAAATGTTGTCACTCTCGTAATGCAAATGGATGGAGAAACATTACCAAATGGTGACTCCTTTAAGTGACTCCTTTAAGTATCCTCACTCATTTATAGCGATGGAGGATGTGCAGCAGATGTAACACATAGAATTAGTGTGGGATGGATGAAGTTTAGATCAATGACGGGAGTTCTATGTGATCCGAAAATGCCAGTAAAGTTAAAAGGAAAAGTATACCAAACGATTGTCAGACCCGCACTCCTCTATGGCTCCGAATGCTGGACGATGTATAACTCTTACTCCAGGCAAATAGGAACTGCTGAAATGCGCATGCTAAGATGGTCAGCTGGTGTGTCCCTAAGAGACAAAATAAAAAGCTCACGCATTCATGGAAGCCTAGGTGTTACAGACATCAACAGTAAGATGAATGAGAGGCAATTGAGATGGTATGGGCACGTTGGACGCAGAGCACCCGATCACATTGTGTACCAGGCAATCTACATGGATCTTCCTCGAATAACAACCAGAGGAAGACCAAAAAATTCATGGGTGGTGCTAAAAGATAACCTGATGCAGAGGCACGGTCTGGGGGACGTAGTCCGGGACGGAAGAGCATACAACCTGAGGACGAGGAGAGCTGACCCCAACAGTCTTCGCAGACAGTGAGTTGGGATGGAGCCAGGGAGAAGAAGAATGATATATTTTTTAAATACGTACCCGCGCTTAGAAAACAGTTTCAATAACTTAGAAAACGTTGCGTCAAATGCCTTGCCAGTAGGTAAGAGCATTTCTGTAGCAAAAAAAATCGTGGGTTAAATATAACATCGCTTGTAGAAACATTGTTTTATTTTCGCCGTATTTTCGTCGCGACGTATTTCACACAACATTTTCTCGACTAGTGATATTTTTCATGAACATGTTTTGACAAGTGTCATGTTTTCTAAATGTCCTTTTTATTTTATTCAACAATAATTATTGGCTATTGATTGTACGAATCGACTGACTTTTTGGAAAGTAATTTAATTATTTCGGAAAATAATACGAATGTAACATTTTGAATACCTGAACGATAGAGATTTCCATAGTCGAAATAATTATTTATAGCTGTTGAATTGAGTGTATATTTCTTATTGCATATTATGATGCAAGTAGGATCTCTTTCGTTTTTTTATAATTTAATATCTGCATTAATTCAACAATTTTATTTATGTGTCATTACATTTTCATACATTTTTTGACCACGTACTAATTGTACTGTCACGGAGACGACGTAAGATTCGTTTCAATAGCCACACAGTCCTTAAACTTAAACTTTAAATATTATATTTACTAAACTTATACTAAAATACTTTCTAAAACTTGGTTAAAAAAAAATCTTTATGAATTATATAACTCACTAAGTATTATAATTTCGTGGAAGATAGAATCATCTTCCACGTTAGAAATTTATTTACTGGAAATTATAATATGGCTTACAACTGTGAAAATCTCAAATCTCTCAATTTCAGATTGCTTTTTACTTTAACGATGCAACTTATGTCGATTTTGACTAAAAATACAACTTATCAATAACTGTAATTGATTTGTATTAAAAAATATCTCTCGGGATGTCATCCCTGTTGAAAATGTGTCAAAACGAGAATATGTAACATAACATATGTTATTTCCAAAACAGAAAATTTGAGAAGGTTCTTGAAGGCTTGAATAATATTTTATTCGTGTCTCTCATACTTATAATCGAGTATATCTGTAAATACAATATATTAGTCATTTTCAATGTCATTTCTCTGAAATATTTGAAAATCTATGAAAAAAATCCGCTGTGTTGGGTTTCGCTATTGCTAACAAAAAATCAAAATTCATAACCCTTCATAAGCTCGCTGTTTTGAAAAATATCGTCCTTAAATTACTTGTATCAACATGCCACCCTAAACGTTCAATTGTGAATTATTACTCCATGAAATATCAAGTAATATGGTAATATTTCACGTCAACTTTGCTAAAGTGTGGCTCACAAAATGTACGCACAATTTAACAAACGATAGTTTATTGTAGCCAATTGCTTAATATAAAGCGCAATTTTATCTTTTTAATATACATTTATAGTATCAATCACTATTTATTCTATGCTGTATAAACATCATTTGCGTATTTGTCAACTAAAGTATTAAATATTACCTATCTAAATAACAGTGCTTCCTAAACTATTTCATGTGGAAATCCCCTTCCGTCTATTTTCATTGTAATCTTGTAATGTATTAATATTTGGTAATCTTTAAAAATAAACAAATCCAGGATTTAATATGAAATGTTTTATAAATATAATTATTGTTATTTCAAAGGCGTTTGAATGGTTGAAAATTGTTTTCGAATAACATTTTTTATGAATTTTATTTTGATTTTTTTTTTGTAATTATGTAATTTTATAGTTTGTCAATAATCACATAAAAAAGCTGATTAATAGTCTCAAATTATTATATTACTTCTTCCAGAAACCAGATTTAACTAATACTGCATCATCCCAGTGCAAATTATTTTAATCATTATGGGTATATTGCAGTGACATTGAAAGAATTTCTATGGTCATGTAAATGTTTATGCTGACATTAACTTTCTAGCATTACGAGATATTTATGTTTGATATCAAATGACTGAAGCCCACGTCCACGTCCACGTCCACGTCTATGTAATACAAAACTATATCATGCAATTAGTGATTTCATATATTTTCAGATAAGTATGGGTGTCCATGAGATATTAAAAAATATTTACTTTATATAGGTACACATGTTGATATATCAATGTTAATTTTAAAATGTATGTTCATTCTGAATTCATGTGTTTCGGATTCGATTTCCGATGGGTCCTGAACTGGTTGTTTTGAGTTCATTTTCCATCTGAATCAATCTGTGTCCTGGCGCTTAGTTGCTGCATATTATGTAACATGACTTTGTAGAACTTTTTCGGAGTTAATTTTGTGCTCTTAAGGATATAGATGGTTATTGCTTTTTTTAATTAACTTAAGTTAATTTTTATGTGATGCCTTTGAAATAAAATATTTGTTTCAATGTTTATTTGTATAACATAACAACTGCTTCAGAAACATGGTCTATTTGATAGTTGAAAATGAAAAAAAAAACAAAATAGAAAATTATAGTTGGTTGTATAATGATAATTTTAAATTGTAATAATTAAAAAAGGAATTATAATTATTAGGATTCATTAACATTTTCTAAGTCTCCTTGGAATGATTATTCTCGTTTTCATTTGTAATAATAAATTAAAAATAAATGATAAATTTTATAGTAAATTTACTATAGGAATTCATTAGCATTTTCTAAGAGGTTCTTCGCAATGGTGATGAGACATTTAGACCTTGCCGAATCTTGAATGAATATTTGATACTCACATACAAATAAAAAATGCAAATGTAATTTACTCTAGATTAACACTTTGAGATCCTAAATGTTACCAAACTTAAAGAAAAAAAAAATGTTTATTGTTAAATACTCTATATTTTTTCGCCTTTTTACATTTATGTTACCAAACTGCTAAGTAGTTTTTCGGATCCTTTGAAAATAGGGTTGGTTCAAACGATAACTGACACTCAAGAAGAACAGATACCGTCATATCTGCATGCGAAACTCTCCATTAATACATAATATTACTTGGATGTTACAGAGGAACAGCTGGACAAATTACAGCGTCTTTAAAATGTGTGATTTATTTTCAACCTACGAAAGTACGATCATATAACTTCATACCAGAAGGCATTGAAATGGTTGAATGTTAGAAATAGACGCCAAATTCACATACTGTCTCTATTGTATAATATCCTTAACTGCCCCGCCACCCCATCTTATCTCGCCGAAAATTTTCAGCGTCTTTCCAATCATGGATTAGCGCTACGCTCAAACAGAGATTGTCTATTGGCCTTTCCAGTTCACCGCTCCTCTTTTTTTACGTCGTCCTTTACTGTCCATGCAGTGAGACTCTGGAATCAGTTATAAACCAATATAAGACTCGCTCCGTCCTTGGCATGCTTTAAGAAGCGACTGAAAAAACTCTTAATTTCTAGTCAGTAAAATAACGTGTTTCATTCCTGATTTTTCTTTTCCTTTCCTCTCCACCATCCCTTCCTTTCCTTTTAATTGATGATATCTCACTTTACATGAAAAATAATGTTCGGGTGATTGTCCGTCTTTATGGGGTTTGTGGGCATATGCTCACGTATGTGTTTATGGATTTCGTGGGGATGGATAGTCATTTGAATGATTTATGCGACCAAGTAACTTGCTTTATTTACTTTGTCATTACAATTCTTATATTATATAAAGCAATTACAAAATAATGGAAGATGAAATTAATTAATTATTGTACTTAAGGACCACCGCATGACCTTGACCGATGCAATTCATTCTTAAGTAGGAAGAATCTTCTCAGGATATTGTTAAGTATGGTGTACTACGAAGGATTGTATTAAAGCCATTGATTTTTGTTCTTTACACTTATTATATCAGTGATCTCATTGGTACGGAGGGTTTTGTTCTTTACACTTATTATATCAGTGATCTCATTGGTACGGAGGGTTTTGTTCTTTACACTTATTAAATCAGTTATCTCATTGGTACGGAGGGTTTTGTTCTTTACACTTATTATATCAGTGATCTCATTGGTACGGAGGGTTTTAAATCTCAAGTTTACGTCGATGATACTTTGTACTTGAAATTCTGTGATCCAAATGAAAAAGATATTTTGAAGCAGGATATTTTTAATTGTATCCTCAAAATGGAACTAAAAATAAATTTTAACTAAATTCAAGTAAAATAATCTCTGGACGGCTTCACCGCGTAGACTTCTTGATAGGGATGCGTTACCAGTCATGGGTGTTATAGCATTTTTCCAAAAGATACCAAGGAAAATAAAAACTCCTAATTAATTTGTTGTATTGTGTCTGGATTATTGCAATTCTATTTATTCTAGTCTGCCTGACTCACAAATTTCTAGACTCCAGTCTGTTTTCAATGAATATTCTAGGCTGATATATGGTAGTCATAAACATTCCCATATTGGTCAAGTGTCACGAACGGATTGATTTCAAATTCAAATCTGTGCCTAAATATGTTCGTTCGGAGAGGAGTCAAACTTTGAGGTCGATTTCGTCGTCATCGAATAAATTGGCGGAGTATTATGAGCGAGCTTTTGACGTTGCTGATCCTGTAGTGTTGGATGGTCTGCCTCTTACTGCTATGTATTTATTTTTCAACACTACATTGTTAAAAAATCTGATTGCCAGGTGGCAATCTCTTCCAAGAAATCAGAAGAAAGTAAATAAAGTGTTCGAGATATGAGCGGTGTATGCAGCACTTGAAGACAACTCTTTTTGAGTGATCTTATCAATTCATTACTATATATGAACACTACATTACACCTAAAGTCGAATATGTTACTATCACATATCGAAAGGTGTACACAAGTTTCTTTGTAGTTCGTCTTCCCTTGGTAAGTTTTCTTATCAAATATGTTTTTCAAAACATATGCAAATACGGTGAAGTACCTAATCTATTGTAATAACCGCAGACACCACCTTTCCATCCTTATACCAAACTTAAATATTTATTTAGATTTATTTTTAATCTGTTAACAATAGTGGGTCCGAATCCCGAGTTACACCGCTCTTGAGGAGAGTCTACTTTCTAACAATAGTGGGTCCGAATCCCGAGTTACACCGCTCTTGAGGAGAGTCTACTTTCTAACAATAGTGGGTCCGAATCCCGAGTTACACCGCTCTTGAGGAGAGTCTACTTTCTAACAATAGTGGGTCCGAATCCCGAGTTACACCGCTCTTGAGGAGAGTCTACTTTCTAACAATAGTGGGTCCGAATCCCGAGTTACACCGCTCTTGAGGAGAGTCTACTTTCTAACAATAGTGGGTCCGAATCCCGAGTTACACCGCTCTTAAGGAGAGTCTACTTTCTAAACCGTGTTATAAACAATAAATTATCCTTTTATTATTGTATTAGTATTGTATCCCACTGAATAACTATATTGTATTCAATGCATAACATCAGACAGAGAAGACAAAATCTCATACACAGATAATCAATAAATAACCCCGTTCATATAAGTGGTCTGCCTTAGCTTAGGACAAATACAAAATGGATTAAACATATAACATTTTTTAATAATGTGAAATACAGAATAATGTGCAATACAGAACCTTATTTAAATATATGCAAAAACATCAAAAAGTATTATATATTTTATGGATCAATTCCGTTTTATTTATTATTTTTTTCAATACAGAATCATTAAAAGCATGGTTATAGTTCCTCATATATTAAAAAAGCAGGTAATATTTTATTGGGACCTTTATTGCAATACTGAAGCAAGAGTACAATTTTGATATGTATAGTCTTTGTTGGTTTCAAAAAAAAAAAAAAAAATGAAATCCTTTGGATGGTGAAATAATTTTATTGACTGATGTCACCTCGTGAACTTGACCGAGGCCCACTTGATAAAATATAATATCAGACCTGGAAGCGAAAATCTCCTACAGAGACAGTAAATAAATAGCCCCTTTCATCTCGCCGTGTCCATACACCTAAGCGAGCAGTTCACATTCATCATGTGCGACAATCTTAGCGTGTTCCCAGAGATAACCACCGTGGATGTATGTTGCTATCTACTCGCAAATCAGCTTGGCACTCGAGTCAAGATTTATTTATCTCGGGTCAGAAATAACCGAGACGTTTATTAATAACTCGGATGACGGATTGCGATTTTTCATACTCAGGACGTGTTCAAAGGTAACACATAATTACTATGAGCCAAAACGCGATGCACGAGTGGTTCAATTCAGTTCAAAAATGATTTACAATTTCAATAAATAGTATGAGAAAAATTATCGGTTGATGTTCAAATGTACATACGTTGGATTTGAATATCAAAAAAATGTTTAACAATCGACAATAACATACATTGGATTTGAATATCGACAAAACTCTAATTAGTATATTTTGATTATAATGTTGAAATGTAAATAAGTTATATTTGAATATCGAAACAATGTTTAAATTTACTCTAATTAGTATATTTTGATGATTATGTTGAAATGTAAATAAGTTAGATTTGAATATCGAAACAATGTTTAAATATACTCTAATTAGTATTGTATATTTTGATTATTATGTTGAAATGTATATAAGTTAGATTTGAATGTATGGGCAAAATGTTAATGTTAACTCTGAGTAGTTTGTTTTGGTCTCAATTTTATTTGATAATACTAAAATAATATTTCATCTTTTCGTATATGTATTTACAATCTTAAAAGGGCAATATTTGTGCATTACAGATAATTGACAGGAAGATTATATTCAAACAGATCGAATTCAAAATGAAAGGATTTGCAAGAAATAATCGAGATTTTGGAGTTATTTTAGTTTTAATATTGAGTAGATTGTCTTCTTCCTAGCTCTATTCCATAACCTAGGGTTTTCTAGTAAGATACGAGTACCTAAATCTACCTTCAGAGTTTCTTGTTTTGAAAATAATTTTTGCTCCTTTCAACAATTGGATGGCCTTTTCCAAGTATTTTTCATTTTAGAAACGTGTCCGAAGCATCTAAGGTGGTTAGTTCAACGTCGTCTTGCCCGAGTGCCACTTTGTGAATTCTTCAAATAAATTCTCAATCAACCATCATCCACAATTTGTCATTCGTAGTACATAATTTCTTATGATGTACTACGCATTACACAATTAGCGCTTAAAATAATGAATTCTCTTATATTGTACTACAGTTCTATTGTTTACAGCACAACCTGGAAGGCTGTTAAAAATGTTCAAAGTGAGGATATAAAAAATATTTTCATCGTATACAGTTCAACCTGGCAGGCTTTTGCTAATTGGCAATTTCTTTTCAACAACCAGATTCCATTTTTTTGGATTCCATTGGTAATTAAATCAGAAACCCCCAAGTTAAGCATTTTACTAACTAGGCAACATACGAGTAAGTCGCATAATATGCTAAGTAATTTTATTACGTGAATTGCAATAATTATCATCACACGAATCCCAATAAATAAGAAATAATATGGTTTTCCTGCAGTAACGTCCCGAAAAATTAAGTATGATGGCCATGAAAACGAAACATTTTTTAAATGAATTTTTTTTTTATAATTAAAAATATTAAGCAGTGTTATAAGAAACCTAAAGCAATAATAAAAACATATTCATTCAAATTTGAGGAGATATTTAATATACTCGTATTATATTACAAGCTAATGAAGCTTTTGAGCTATTTATTCCGTGTCATACTTAAAATACTCGTAGTTGATCATAAGTAAATCTTTTGAGCTATTTATTCCGTGTCATACTTAAAATACTCGTAGTTGATCATAAGTAAATCTTTTGAGCTGTTTATTCCGTGTCATACTTAAAATACTCGTAGTTGATCATAAGTCAATCTTTTGAGCTATTTATTCCGTGTCATACTTAAAATACTCGTAGTTGATCATAAGTAAATCTTTTGAGCTATTTATTCCGTGTCATACTTAAAATACTCGTAGTTGATCATAAGTAAATCTTTTGAGCTATTTATTCCGTGTCATACTTAAAATACTCGTAGTTGATCATAAGTAAATCTTGAAGTACGAACACTGAATAAAATTCTTTGATGAAAATAAAAATGTATTTCAGTAATAGAAATTCCAAAATTGTTAGCTTGGAGAAAATAAAATATATTTGGCTTATCATCGGCGCGCCAGGTGGGCAGCGCCAGAGCCAACTACAGGAAAATTTGACACAGCAAAACATCTCAGAAAATAGAGGATCATTGATAAGAATGATATAATTTATTATTTAATTTTTTTAGAAAAAATATACTTTGTTGGTACTCATAGATGCAAGACACATATTTTTATTATGCAAAAATATGTGCTTTAAAATTTTATGCATAATAAACAAACCGAATCAGTCACCCTGAAAACATTATAATAGAACTGAGACAGGAGTTGTTATCTTTGTTTTATTCATTTATTTTACATTTGATACCAGTTTAACTCAACAACATCACATATTAAGAAAAAAAAACATAGTTAGTCTAAAAATAATAAAATGACACCATGAACAATGATATTCATACTTCCCTGTGCGGTGGTTTAATTATACCTACACCGCAAATAATGATACTCATACTTCCCTGTGCAGTGGTTTAGTTATGCCTACACCACGAATAATGATACTCATACTTCCCTATGCAGTGGTTTAGTTATGCCTACACCACGAATAATGATACTCATATTTCCATGTGCAGTGGTTTAGTTATGCCAACACCACGAATAATGATACTTTCTTCAATAAGTCTAAATCACCAGCTCAGATATGTTGAAGTGTATTTAACAAATGAAAAAAAAATTGTTACATACATACATACCAGCACGCCATTTTCCTGTCAGGTTAGGCAGAAAGGACAGAACGCGATAATTTAAAAACTAGAAACACATCCTTAGCCTTTTCTATACCCATACAGCCTCTACGATTTTCCTTCTTTCCAAATATCATTAACTTCATCATCCATACTTTCCTTGGTCTTCCTGTCACACGCCTTCCACTCATATCTCCACTGAATATCTGTTAAGTTAGTATTTTTTTATTCATTCGTTATACATGACCAAATCATCTCAACGTACTCTTATTCACCTCACTTAACACATCAGCCTTAAGTTCACACTCATCCCTTATCACTTCATTCCGTATTCTATTATACATTGTCGTTCCACGTATTCTTATTTATGCACACATTTATACAGCATTTATTCGGCTCATCTGTCATTTTTTACATCGACGTTTCACTCCCATACATCAAAGTTGGCACCAAAATACCTATACTATTGTGGACAATCTTAGCAGATTTTGATATTGTCCGGTTCGAGTTCACATGTTTTAGTGCCTCATTGACTTTGTTTCCTAACGCTACACGCCATTGCATATTCATATAAACATATTTTTATATAATAATAACCAAAAAAACATTCAAGGATTCCATTAATTAATAAATCGGAACGAAACTTAATAAGAGTAAAACGTCATAATATCTCCATCCAATAATTTCGACATATAATAATAACATAACATATGTTCATGAAAATTTCCCAACAGATGTCTTCAAGGCATGCCATTAATGAAAACCGCACACTCAATATCCATCAGCAAACGAGATATTTTCGCTAAGCTCTGTTTAACGGGTCTGCGGACAGAAAATCGCATTTGTATGTGATTTGAGAAAACCCGGGGAAAAAAAAGAAATTTTATTATACGAGTATTTTAGTATTCACAACTATCAGTAATTTCTCAAACAACTTCAACTTCTTATTTTTGAGGTACCGTCTCCTTACACAGGTTGGTCACCATCGTGGCAATGCCTAATTGGTTGACTGCAACACGGAACAATTCAGTAGAACTGCACTCAAACCACTACACTTCCCCAGCCTCGTCTGCCGTTCATTTTCCCCTGGATGATCAGTTGTGTAATAATGGTGTCTATCATTACGCGTATGTGACCGAAATATCATACTATTAAACGTAAATAATCGAGCTTCATATTCGAATTATTTAACATAACATACAAACAATACATACATACGACCTTCGTGGCCGAATTGATGACACTTGTCGCCCAACCCAAAGGTTGCGGGTTCGAGTCACATTTTTTTCCATTATGACATACTTCCTACATATCCATATATATTCTAATACAGTTCCTTCTGTATATCCATACTTTTCTCTTAATAGTTTAAACACATAGAGATAATGAGTTTTAAAAGACTTGCCGATCCCGAGGAAAGATATATAATTGGCGATTTTTTTAATTGAGATTTTTTATATTTTGGTAAGAAGTTCGAGAAACAGAAGAGCATGTATGACGATATGATGCGAAGGTTGATTGTGTGGATAGAAATGAGTATGGAGGTATGTTATCTCTCCTTATTCGAAAAGGGACAAGACGTGATGTTATTTATGTACGAGTATGTACAAAAAACCTATTTCTATGCTCTGTAGGGATAGCAACACAACGACTGCGCCTACATTCTTTATAGGTAACAGTTAAGTTTTCGACAACCTAGCGTTAAAAACATTAATAAAATCGCGTGCTTTAACTCGGCGAAATTACACCATTGACGCCATTGTCGATAATCACCAGGGCGGTAATCAAAATATATCTTCACTATTCTCTTTCTTTGAGCAATTTAATAATAGTGAGAAAATGATATAGGTCACAGTTGAAGTGGGTTGTACAGTGAATGTAAACTATTAGTAGTGAATGTACATCTTGACAAATCAATCGATTGAAAATAATAAAATCATATACATTAGTGTTTTATCAACCTTTACTAACTGCAGTGAGACTCTGGAACCACTTACAAACCAATGTTACACTCGCTCCGTCCTTGGCATGCTTTAAGAAGCGACTGAAAAAACTTAATTTCAAGTCAGTAATATAACGTGTTTAATTCGTCATATTTCTTTCCTCTTTACCATCGCTTTCTTTTACTTTGATTGGTGATATCGCACTTTTACTTTGATTGGTGATATCGCACTTTTACTTTTATTATGTATATATGTATATGTTCATAAATTTCATCAAGAGAATAATCATGTAAATGTTTTATGCGACCATGTAACTTCTTTAATTTAAATTTGTCTGGTTGATTGGAAGAAATTGCCGCCTAGAAATAAGCCAACCAGATTGTTTTTACAATGAAGTGTTCAATAAATAAATAACTTTATCATCTCTATCGTTTTATTCACCTTTACTAACTGGGGTTGAAGAAAGTAACCGGGAATATTCACGATCTTTTTTGAGTTTATCTAAAATATACTTAACTGAACCATATTTAAAACAAGTCGGAAGGGTAGTCTTTTTGAAATATTTATGAATAAGAATAGCTCAAATCATAAAACACAGAGTACTTTAAATTACACTTACAGTAATTTAAAAACATAATCTGAATACAGCAAGTTTAAATATATTTTGTGAGATGCATGGCCGCGTGGTAACGCGCTGGACTTCCGTGCGGAAGGTCGTCGGTTCGAACCTCACGCTGTGCTACTCCCCTCGAACGACACAGGCACTTTTTCCGCCTAGTGTTCGAGGGTATAAGGATATCTATGACTTCGGCCATAGTTATTCTTTAAAAAAACTGTAGATGCACATGGATATTCATTAATATTTCAAAACGTTCACTAACGACAAGCAGTTCAAGAACACTTGAATGTGAATAGATAACACCGTAGTACACATTCACAGGTTACTTAAGTGAATGTATACATTTACTATAAATATTTTATGTTCACTAACCAATCGCTTTCCCTCTAATATAGGGTTGCGCAACAATAACTGCAATTTTAAATCAATGAACAAAAACAAATTTTTTTAATGCTCATGTTTATTGGTATTAATGTAATAAGTGCACATGGGAATTATATGTGGTAAATGACATCGGCCAAATGGTCATCTCGGCTTCTGTTACAGATGACAACTCTGTGAGCAAAAATTTGAATAATGGATTCACACAAATATACGGATACGTATATCTGCAATGGCACGAGTGATGTTGGATTTAAGGTCATCGATGTTTTTTTTATTCTTGGCGTACACTTGAGATTTAACATAACCCCAAAGAAAAAAATCTATTGGGATTAAATCACACGATTGTGGCGGCCAATTTACACTTCAACGACGAGAAATTACACGGTCGGAGAACTTTTCCTGTAATAAAGCCATTGTTTCATCAGCAGTATGACAAGTATGCCCCATCCTGCTGGAACCACATTTTTTCCAAGTCCAAATTGTTCAATTGATGCAAAAAAAGTTTGAATCATGTCACAATATCGATTTTCATTGACCGAAGGTATTATTTCATAGGATGCCCCCACAAGATTTTAAATTTGCCGTCATTTTTCAGCTATCAAACGTATAATATTTATAATGGACATACGTATTCTACATAACCTATAAATTAATCATGCAGTGGTAAACGATTGTAGAACTTAATTTAAATTAAAAATTGCAGTTATTGTTGCGCACCCTATATATAATGTTCCTTCATCATATCGATCAAACAAAACATTGATGATGGAGCACAGACACAAAGCGTTCCACCCACTACATGTTCACAGTTTGTTAAGTTTAATTTCATTACGAATGCTAACATTAACGATAATTTCCAAGAACAGCGCAGCTGATAAACTTAAATTGTGTTAGTTATTCAATTTATTTATTTATTATAAGAAATAAGATAGGTTAATTGCTTGAATGAATGGTTTACATGGATTTTTTATGAGCTCATTAAATTGTTTTATTGCTTTACAATGAATTCGTAAAATAAAGTGAAGTAAAAGTATGTTTGTTTCAAAACACTCGTTATAATGATTATGTTCCTACAAGTCAATGTTTTCACCTAGATAAAAAATAAATATACATACTTACCATCACACCTTATCCCTGTTGGGGTAAGAAGAGAGGACAAGAGAAAAACATACTTCCTTCGCCCACTCTATATTCCTCATTCTGTTTGTCTTCTTACCTTTCCTTCTTTCAAAATTTCATTCACTTGGTCCATCCATACTTTTCTCAATCGTCATCTACCACGACTCCCGCTCTTGCTAGCAAATAACTTTATTGAGAGTCTTTCGTAACCTTTTCCCCCTACTTGACATATCAGTTTTTAGCTTAATTTCATACTAAATAATTACTTTCCATCATATATCAACACACTACATACTCTTCTCAGAGCACATATTTTCACCGCATTAACTCGGCTCCTTTTATCCATTATCCACGTCTACGTTTCACTTCCATACATCAATGTTGCCACTATTACGCTGTTGTGAACCATCATTTTAGTAGATCTTGATATTGCTTGGTTAAAATATGTGTTTTGGCGCCCCATTTACTTTGTTTCCTATTGCAACTCACCATTTAGTATACCGTTCTACCTTTCCGTCCTTCTATACTTCCCAAACCGCTGAATTCTTTAATTTGATCTAATCTTTAATTTTTGTACCTAAATATCGCAATTTCTTTTCCTTTTACTCTTGAACGTCTATGACTTTGCAACATTGTTTCTCATTAAAAAATATAGTAATTTAAATTTCAGTAAAATGTTTCGAAGGCACAGAAAGAGTATCCTCGTCTTCCAAAAGCTGCGGACCCTGGTTGAAGAATTACTGCTTTACGATTCTTTGGCATTCTGTTTAAATTTTACATAGCGGTATACAATAATTTATGAAAGATATTTTCACATGAATGACTTTTTCTCTTTATGGAAGTAAGTTTGTTAATGATAAAGTTTTGATTAAATTATATTACAAAATAAGGTTCCGAAACATTTTCCTTTTTCTATTAGCGTTGTACCGATCATTGGCATAATATTAGGTTTTAAGGTATAATTTTCCAACAAGTTTCCTGCGAAAATTGAAGTTCTATTTAGCACTTTAATTTAATTCTCAAATACAATGAAAATATTAAAATAGTATCGCATTCCTGACCTCCGTAGAATAATTGGTAAGATACTTAACTTCCTTACGGGAGTTTCAAATTCGATTCCCGATGGCCCCCAATTTTTTTTTTAAAGTTCTCATTGTGGTAACAAAGTTCGTCTGGTAACAATACTTGCAAGCACCTAGTACATGTGCGAATTTCTAGCTTGTGCAAGTATGTTAGTGTTGGCGACTCGTGCAATGACAAACTACGAGTTCCGTGCCTACTCCAGTGGTTCTAAACCCAAAGCATTGATCACTGGTGCCAAAAACAACATTATTTTCCGGCCACATTATTCAATACGTCTGAATCACCAATTCGGATAGCTTGGAGGGTACCACCATACCTTAAAAAATCAAAAGCTGTGATATATTTTAAAACTGGATATATTTTCCATAAGCAAATCACTGAATTAAAATATACTTTAATAGTTAGAGCGGATCTAAAGGAAAATACAAAACGACTCCTAAAGAAAAAAAATCTCTAAGTTGTAATAGAGGATATCTAAGTAGGAGTGAACATAATATATCTAAGTTGTAATAGAGAATATCTAAGTAGGAGTGAACATAATATTACCAAGAAAATGACAATCTGAGGGAGAGTGCTCAAATTCAATAATATAACAATATGTCTTACGCAAATAAATAATTATATTCAAAATAAAACTTCAGAGTAAAAAAAAAAGCAGTGAAAGATATATTGCAAGAATAAAAGGGGATTAAAATACGCATTTATTCATTGAAATGTCTTTGAATTCCCAACAAAGGATGGAAGTCCGACCCGGGGCTTCTAAAGCTAAGGATATGATAAAAATAGTAATTCAGCTATTTGTAATAGATAATTTTAAGACATAAAAAGGTCTCACATATGATTAACAAGAGAGAGAGTGCTTCGCAGAAATTAAATCGTAACTAAGAAGTAACAAGTATTTATTTGATACAGGCGTATGTATTAAACTAATCATTCATAGCGTTAATTATATACACCTCATTTACTCGTTTATACGTAGTAAAATCATCATGTTAACAAGAATATAGTAAAAACCAATGCTTTTCTAAAGAAAATCAAATGTATTGATTAACCAAATAAAGATGTTTTCTCCATACGTTTCGTTGGAGAAACGCACTGTCGTGACCGAAGGACCTTGCTGTTAAATAGTGCGTTACATGACAGGTAATCCTTACCTATATTATTCATGTCCGGGATTGAAATCACATCTATTATGAATTGAGGTATATTTATCAAGGGCTAGAAACAAGAAATGGAGTCATAAATTAAATAATATTCACAGTGCGTATTTGAATACGACTAATTACTGGGGAAAGAGGAAAATTAGTTATTTTTTTTCCATTTATAGAAACTCCAAAAAATCTCTCTAGCTCTCTCCCTTTGTATGTGTGTGTGTAATTTTTTTGAAAATGGTTGAGAAGGAAGAAGAAATTGTAAGCACATTTACACTCATTCAGTGAGATTTGGTCCATACAATGATTTATGTACGAAAAAAAGTACAATTTTGCTTCCAATGTAATAGCATGGAATTTATCATAAATATGTTGTAATATTGTTTCGTGTCATAAAGAATAGTAAAATAAGAAATACTGAAAATGTTTTTTTTACGTAGTATTGGTAATATATCACAAACCAATCAATAGCAGTTGATGTGTTAACACATTTCCATGACCATAATTGAGTGAATAACGACACACTTAGGTATGCAGGAGTTGCATAGTAATTACAATGGTGACCCTTCTTTGGCTGCGTTTTATGGGCAATGCGCCTATCTTTCCAATTCGATTTTTTTTCTAGTTATTGGATGTATGAACATCCGTTTTACGTCATGGAATTCGCATTAAATGTTTGTACATATTATTGTTCTGAGTTTTATCGTCAATCATATCACGTACTAGTACGTAACACGGGAATACTTTTATGGGCAAAATAAATTTCGACCACTCTGTTGAGTTTCTCAATTGTATCGTATTATTAGACAGTAATTAATTCGGAAAATATACTCGAATATTTTGATTCACCCTTCAAATTTTCAATTTAAAATCCTTAGTATTAAAAGTCAAACAAATACTTCAAGTAGAAAGATATACTCGTACATTCCGATTAATTAAGGTTTCATATACTTTTTAATTATTTCAATTGGTCAACAGTCATTCGTATAAAAAGAAGACTTATTTTGAGGATGTTTGAACACATCAAGGTTATTAAGTCCAATGAAACTAATTTTGTCCTCTTTGTGTAACAGTAGAAATCCACGCAAAGTGGTCAGTAAAAAAATTAAAAACCCATTAGGCATTTTTAAGAAATCCTTACGTATACGTAAATAATTGATTTTGTCCATGTAAAAATGTGAGGTAAAAATTGGATTCAAATGTAGAATTAAAATTCGACTAAGTTATATGGCTACGAGATAAATCAAAAAAATTAAATTAATACTATTATATGTTTAAAATTAAACTGTGATAATGTGTAACATTTGATTAGTAAGTATTGTAATATTTTATTATTTATAGTTAAGGCATTAACATTGTGGAGGTTTAAAGACATTGTCATTTGTTTTTATCAAACAATGTTTAAAAAGTGAAATAAACAGTGTTTGATAAAAACAAATTACAAAATAAGACATATTTATTTATATTTTTTTTATTGTGTATTTGTCACAAATATTTATTATAATACAAATCTTCTTGTAGAAAAAAAACTTGACTAGCAACCATGATTTAAAAATATACTGATTATAAAAATATCACTACAACTAACCATAATTAACACCATTAACATAAATTAATTACTATGATAAACTTTCATTTTCTTAATGGCTAGAAAAAAATAAAACGAATACAAGTTCAACTATCCAGAACACATAAGGTCGTTGACAATGATAAGTAATTCATTTATGCCAATCCCGAAAATGATAAGATGTGTTAAGTCGACATCTGGAAGCGCTACAAACATTGTGGAATTCAAGATAACATGATAACATGCCATTTATAAACGCACTATTCATGCAAACAAAATACACAAAGTACAATCCAACAGACTACCAAACGACAAATTCAAAGAGAATAATTGAAATTTAATTTATTATACAATATATTAAGACTTTTTAGAAATAAAATTTCTAAGAAACGATATTTCTAATTAGTACCTATATTTAATTCGTATCTACGTTTAATTACTTTGCAGTATCTACGAAACGACCACTGATAGTATATCAAAAGTATAAGGAAATAAAAAAAATTGAGATATTATAAAGTGAATTGGTTGTAAAATAAAAATGAATGAGAATAGGCTATAAAGTATATGGTAATACATTATTGAGATGCGAGAACTAATTAAAATGACACATACATACCATCACACCATGTTCCTTGCGGAATAGGCAGAAAGAAGAGATCTCCATGATTGTTTTATCCAAGCACACCATTTTCTCTTCCTTCATATTCAAACATCTCGTCATGCACAATCTTCTGCTATTAAAATTTCTCTCTTTACCTTCTTTCAAAATTTGGTCTCCTCGGTCCAGTCACGTTTTCCTCGGGCTATCTCTTCCACGCGCACCTTGCACTTCTGACTTGCATATGCGCTAAGTAATTATTTCGTCATTTTATCTCTCCACGTGTACAAACCAACTTAATGTACCTTTCTTTATTTTACCTCAAATATTCATTTTATCCATGCATTCATTTCTGATGTCTTCATTCCGTTTTATTTAATACCATGACACTGCACGATTTTTTCTTAGTGCACGAATCTCCGCGGCATAAAACTTACTTTTATCCTTCTTTAATAGAAGTGACAACGTATTATAAATTTATTAAATAGTTACCCAATAAACATATTGTTTTCTTAAAACACTTCGTTTTCTTAAAAAACTTACTTTCGGAAGGAATATTTATTATTTCATGTGCAATGGTTGATGTCTCGATACAGAAATAACAGAGGATCATTATCTCTAAATGAATGATAAAACTGATTCAAATTAGATGCAAACCTACGTTGAAAAAATAGTTATTCAAATCTTAAGAGAATAAATATATGGTTTATTTAAAAAGTCTTTGTTTATGAATGAAGTTGTATATATGATACAGAAGACAAGTTTTAATATTGTTTTCAGTATTATAATCGTTACTTAATTTTTCTTGTAGAATTTAACATCCGTACATTTGTATTTATAAGTAAATTAATTCAAATTAAGGAAATAAAATCTGGGAATGAAAGGGTTAAACTACATGTTTGTAAATTGACACGTTTATTGACACTTCGGTTATTCATTTTAAATGTATTGTGTCATTGGCAGTGGGAGACATTTCATTCAGGTGAGGTTTAAAGACAACTTAGTGGAATATGCGCTATTTATATTACGAATTCACCAACACTTCGCCTCTATCGATCCAAGCTCATCAGTGAATCGACGCACTCGCGTTGCCAATTAATCATCCAACTTAGGAGTTACGCAGGAGTAAACCGTAGAGAAGAATAAAAAGTTAAGCAAAGAACCTTTGTGGGATAATATTACTAGGATCGGAATTCCTATACCGTGTGCCAGGTTTGAATAGAAGATCATTGTTTATTTCAACCATCACACCAGAAAATCAAAGTGATGTTTTAAGTCAAGACAAATAGTAGATTTGTGAAAATTCGGCGTTTGGGAAACAATTGAAATAAATATCCAATTAAACTATACTCCCAGTAACTTCATATAAAGGTTTAAATAAGACATGTTTGATAATTGAGAAAAATATATTACGGGATAGTATATAGTTTGATTGAATCAATATAAATACTTGATTTATAATGATATGATATTAGGAAAACTATTATATTTACAGCACCAAACAGCTGCCTACATATGATGCAACAATAATTCGAAAAAAATTGCCAGGATTCAAAGATCAAGGTTTTGAGTAATAAACCAGAACTAAATACCATTGAAATTATTCGACTGCGCAATCTAACATAAGATACGGCCGAATAAATTTCGAAAACCATTAATTTCTTTTGTATATATTTCCAAGCATGAGTTTCACAAGTTTTTTTCTCCATGTCGAAAGTTGCCAATCATCTTGACTACAGTTTGTTCCTGGCAGCTTTGATAATGAATGCGGCACTCTCATTAATCCATTCTTTAAGATTTGGTGTTCTTGCGGCAGTTTTTTTTTCTTTCCTTTTATCAAAACATAACTTTTTTAAAACATTTCATGCAGATAGATGATTTTCTGTGCAATTAATTATTCACACCGATATTTTGAAACTTTTCAAACTTGGCCAACTTATTTTTACATATATTGGTCAGTAATTTCACGCTCGTCAAAAATTTAATATTATTTGCGCTCGTAGAAAAGGTGACAAAAACCTCAAGCAAAAAAAATATACTTGGCTTACCAAGCACAAGGAAACTGAGGAACAAAATGAGAGGCAGAGATATTTAAAAATGATCCCCAGCGCCAATTAATGTACAATCATATAAAATTATAGAAACATTTACGGCTATTAAATATTAAATATTAGTAAACTTCGACTAAAAACGTCCAAGTATACTCAATTACAGGGTCGAGTTATACACCTCGATACCACCACCAGTGTCCCATATGACACACATAAGCGCAAAAGTAATTGAACAGTCGTTAGAGAGCTATGACGATAAATCTGTCGACACAGACCTTTTCGCGATTAATGATAAAATTATTAACAAATTTATAAAATAACGCTATGAACTCGCGTTTATTTAAGTCAAGTTAATTCACAACCAATTTTATGTTGAATTTTTCAATTACGTTTTAGTCCTTAGAAAGGTTCCTTCCTTTAGAGTACATTTTATACGTAATAATGTATCAAATGTACTTTTCTTTTAAGTATAGTATACATACATTACATGCAAAACTTTATCATAGGCTTTTCTCAGCATCTCGATAATCTAAAACTAAATTTCAAATTACAACATAGATTCCTTGTCTGAACATTCAGTTTTCTCTTATAAACTAGCAGTATCAATATAAAGTTCGAGACAAAAAAAGAGTATTGCAAAATACTTATTTTTAAGATGAATCATCTACACCAGATGGAGGTATTTAAAACCGGTAGTGAACTCAAATAAAAGTGGTGAATACATTATTTTATTAAAAATGTATCAATATGACACCACAAAGTGAAACGAGCGTCTTTTCTAAGATTCAAGAAAAAAATAGCACATTTTTGGAGACGTGGTAACTCGCTTAATGGTAACATATGAATTGACCTAAAATTAGATACTTTTACAGACATTGAAAAATAACACAAATAACACTTTCTTCCATTTATAGTTCATAAATAAAAAGATAACGCTTATTACGAGGAAGATTATGTTGACGGTGTGTTTCGAATTATTATTTTGGAGGACCATAAAACCACCCTAAAATCCTAAAGCGTCTTTCCTGTGATAACAATATGGAGTTAAGTCAATTTATTCGTTTTTTCTTTATAATTTAAGCAGGCCATTTTCTGAATAAAGTTTACCAAATATTAATTAGAACAGGTTAAATGCGGATTGTTGAGTCATTTATACACATTACCGACAAAATCTAAAAGTTGTGAATATTATATAATAACCCTTGAATTATTTACAGAGTTATAGAGCCAGGTTAAACTATTCGTGTTTACATTACATTTATACACATTAACGACAAAATCTAAAAGTTATGAATATTATATAATAACCCTTGAATTATTTACAGAGTTATAGAGCCAGGTTAAACTATTCGTGTTTACATTACATTTATACACATTAACGACAAAATCTAAAAGTTATGAATATTATATAATAACCCTTGAATTATTTACAGAGTTATAGAGCCAGGTTAAACTATTCGTGTTTACATTACATTTATACACATTAACGACAAAATCTAAAAGTTATGAATATTATATAATAACCCTTGAATTACTTACAGAGTTATAGAGCCAGGTTAAACTATTCGTGTTTACATTACATTTATACACATTAACGACAAAATCTAAAAGTTATGAATATTATATAATAACCCTTGAATTATTTACAGAGTTATAGAGACAGGTTAAACTATTCGTGTTTACATTACATTTATACACATTAACGACAAAATCTAAAAGTTATGAATATTATATAATAACCCTTGAATTATTTACAGAGTTATAGAGCCAGGTTAAACTATTCGTGTTTACATTACATTTATACACATTAACGACAAAATCTAAAAGTTATGAATATTATATAATAACCCTTGAATTATTTACAGAGTTATAGAGCCAGGTTAAACTATTCGTGTTTACATTACATTTATACACATTAACGACAAAATCTAAAAGTTATGAATATTATATAATAACCCTTGAATTATTTACAGAGTTATAGAGCCAGGTTAAACTATTCGTGTTTACATTACATTTATACACATTAACGACAAAATCTAAAAGTTATGAATATTATATAATAACCCTTGAATTATTTACAGAGTTATAGAGACAGGTTAAACTATTCGTGTTTACATTACATTTATACACATTAACGACAAAATCTAAAAGTTATGAATATTATATAATAACCCTTGAATTATTTACCGAGTTATAGAGCCAGGTTAAACTATTCGTGTTTACATTACATTTTTTTTCTGAAAAGTGTTTATTTTTACGGAAAACATAATTTATCCGATTTCATAAAATGAATCTACGAAATCATGGGTCGAAATTGTCAAATATTTAAAAAAAAACATGCAAAAAAGCAAAAAAAAGTATTTTATCCTTTTTCAAAGTTATTCGTAATTCTCTGCATGAATGAATATCGTTCAAAACACGTCTGAATGCCGAGCTCTAGGATAAAGAAGATGAAATTTTATATACGCACATATATATGTAGCGGAATTGGAGTAAAATATATAGCGAATACATTTTTACTTGAGTTTTTACCGTTTGTGCAAACAGGTGATAGACATTCTCCAACAAATTTATTTTTCCTTGAGAATATTAAACTTTAAATAATTTTAATATGAACGTAAATTAACTTTGTCATATTTTATATGAAGGAAAATATACTTTATAAACGTGTTCATTTATTATACAATAATATTATTCACGTCATTTTTCAATACTTATATTGATTTTTTTGCACTGTAATACAAAGACAAAGTAGAAAATGCACACACCACAAGAGTCTCCCATATGCCGACGCTTCAATAGACCTGATATGATAAAACAACACCACACATCAAATTCAAGACAATAAAGGAGACATTATTTTAATCTCATTTATTAGCTGGTATTTATATTTTTTAATATCAATAAACTGGTGATAGGCATTTTTTTTGGCAATTGTTCCATAAAGAAGGATTATCTTTAAAGACAATTTTAATTTGTTTTATGTATTTATTGACGTTTTTATGAAAGTCAATAATATTTTTGACTATCAACTGTTTTGCTTGTTTAATAACTTCCAAAGGAAGATGGTCATTTATGCATGACATATCGTCGATGACGGTCAATAACTGTTATAATGTTAATATTAATATTCTTTGCACTATCGAAGAAAAGCAGTGAAATATATCGATTCCCTTGTTGTTAAGAGATATGGTGTAAAGCGCATTATCCCGTAAAATATTGTGACGGGCTCTTTAGTAGGAGACATGCCTTCCTCGGGGAAATCACGGTCGGGAAATGTATCGATTCCCTTGTTGTTAAGAGATATGGTGTAAAGCGCATTATCCCGTAAAATATTGTGACGGGCTCTTTAGTAGGAGACATGCCTTCCTCGGGGAAATCACGGTCGGGAAATGTATCGATTCCCTTGTTGTTAAGAGATATGGTGTAAAGCGCATTATCCCGTAAAATATTGTGACGGGCTCTTTAGTAGGAGACATGCCTTCCTCGGGGAAATCACGGTCGGGAAATGCCTTGCAGGGTTTTCTGTCACCCTAAATGATGGAAAATATATCACTTAAAATCGCAATATTATTTCTACAATAATATTATATAGGGAACGTTTTTAACAATCAAAACTAAATTAAAATATGGTGAACCGAAATTGACACCAATAAAGATTTTTTCATATTTAGGAGTCAATAAGTTGAAAACGAAACCTTATTTTACTAATTAAAATGAAAATTTAATGAAATACGTGAAGTGAAAAATAAGAATAATATGAAAATATTGAGTATTTAACGATAAATGCCCCCATCAAATATACGTGTATTTCTTTAATGTATGTATGCACTCGTACATAACAGAATAACGCATTAAAAAACCACTACCAACGTGCGAAGTCACTGTGTACCATATGTGTACTGCATAAGTGGGGTTCGATAAAATTTCCCTTCGTAGGTTGAGTGAACTACAAAATATTGGGCTACATGGCAAGCATGTGCCATTTCCATTCCATTGTGAAGCTTTCAATGAAAACACATAATTAGACTAAATAACATTGCGTAGTTGGAATATCTCATTCAATACGCATATCAATGTAGGACCAGGACCATACGAGAACTCAAAATGATCTTAATACGAATATATTACATAATATATTTCAAGTTGATAATATTAACGGATAAAAAAAATTGAAAGTTAAGGTAGAAATGGCGACTACGTAGACTTAAAACAAATATGAAGAGAGAAAGATATTTTTAATATTGAATAAAACAAGTAAAATGATGATTCAGTCACAATATTTCTCATTCGACAGCCGGGAGCTATTTGATTCTCGATATTAAAAAAGGGATTGACATTTGTTTCATAAAAAAAGACGACTGCCTCGAAAGTATGTTATTCTCAATCTACAGAATAGGCATTTATTGAAATGTCAAATAATCAAGTCCAAATGTCGATCTATTGTGCGTACCTTTGATTGATTTCTTTGGAACCTTTTTATCAATGTCTATATTAGAATCGGATATTTAAATTTCTTTGGAACCCTTTTATCAATGTCTATATGAGCCGTTTATTTTGAAAGTGGCCTAAGTCCATTTGTTAATTATTTTTTTGGCACTAGTAACGTGTAAATTTGAAGTTGGTTGTCATAAACAAACATTTTGCGGTTAATTTTATTCAGAGTATACGATAATTTTTGACACATAAGTTTTAGCAGTTATTTCAAAATTAAAAACATTATTTTGAAAGTAACCTAAGTCAAATGACAGTTGATTTAGTTGAATAATCAGTACCTATGTCTAATAAATTTTATAATTGAATTTAAACTTAAAATATAAAGCACTTAACACATCGATCAATAAGTCCCGGAACTAACCAACAGATGGCATCTCTAATAACATATACATACCATACTCAGTTAGTACCAGCCTTTAGAAGTTACGTGTCAAACTTTCACGACATTCCGACATTGTGTCATTGAGTTCCAGTGGTTTTAGTGACGCTACTTTTGCTATTTTCAAAACAAAGGGAAAACCCGAATTTTGTGTGTTGATAAAACATTGCTTTTTAATGGGAAAAAATACCGTTCAAATTCAGCGATGGCTTGAAAAGTGTTATCCGGGCTCTGCTTCGTCGAAAACAACCATTTGTCGGTGGTATGCTGATTTCAAACGCGGTCGTACAGACACAAATGACGCTGAACGCTCGGTCGTCCAAATGAGGCTGTTACACCAGGAAACATAAGAAAACCCTCAAAATCGTGATGGAAAATCGCAAAATAAAGTTGCGTGAGATAGCTGACATCCTGAAGATATCATTTGGTAGTGTTTACACTATTTTGCATGAACATTTGGTCATGAAAAAGCTTTTTTCCAAATGGGTGCCGCGTTTGCTCACAATGGAACAGAAACAACAACGCATCAATGATTCAGAGCGCTATTTGGCACTGTTTACGCGAAATAAACAGAATTTTTTGCATCGGTATGTGACAATGGATGAAATTTGGATCCATCATTATGCTCCGGAATTAAATCGGCAGTCAGCTGAGTGGAGAGCAGACGGCGAAAGTCGTCCGAAGCGACCAAAAACTCAACAGTCGGCCCGGAAGGTTTTGCCTCCGTATTTTGGGATACGCATGGTATAATATTCATCGATCACCTTGAAAAGGTAAAAACCATCAATAGCGAAGATTACATAGCGTTATTGGAGCGTTTGAAAGCAGAAATTGCAAAAAAACGGCCCAATATGAAGAAGAAAAAAGTTCTCTTTCATCAGGACAATGCACCGTCTCACAAGTCGATGGTAACGATGGCCAAATTCCACGAGTTGAACTTCGAATTGCTTCCGCACCAACCGTATTCTCCAGATTTGGCCCCCAGCGACTATTGGCTGTTCGCAGACCTCAAAAACATGCTCCAGGGAAAGAGATTTGGCTCCAATGAAGAAGTGATTGCCGAAACTAACGCCTATTTTGAAACCAAAGATAAATCGTTCTACACGGCTGGCATAGAAAAGTTAGGAAAGCGTTGGAATAAATGTATCGCTCTTGAAAGAGACTATCTTGATGAATAAATAAGAATTTTGGCAAACAAATGTTGTTTTAGTAGTTAGTCCCGAGACTTATTGATCGATGTATTACAATAAAATTTAAACTTAAAATATTCAATTATAGAAATTATTAAACCCATGGGGAAGAATAAAACAACCAGACCGTTTAATTCAAAGAGTGAAGACAAATTAGTAACAACTAATGATTTCAACTAAAATCGAAAATCATGAGAATTGTAGAACAATATTCCTCATCAGAGGATGAAAATATACAATAGATAATAGAGAAAAGAATGGTGACACATATATCCAAAAAGTATCGCTATACGAAGTAAAATACGAGTATATCGCTATACGAAGCTACTGAGCGCTATGCTGTGAAACGAAGACGTCAAAAAAACGGAAAAGGTTCGCCGAGAAATTATAGTTTTAGGTATTGGTTAAACTCTAAAAAAGGAAAAGTTTCCGTCTGTAAAAAAATATTTTTGGATACCTTTCAAATAAGTGAGGGACGATTAAAACGTGTATTAACGTGTTCCCCGCGGGGAGCACAAACGCCTGTGATCTGACGACAATCCAAGTTTCAAATCACAAATACTTAAAAAAAATGACACAAAACCGGAATAAAAATTGAACTAAAATTTAAAATAATCTTTATTCTAGCGACATCTCTGAAAACCTTGTCAAATTATATATTAGTTTATGAGATATTGTTGAATAAACAGAGCGCCGAATTTTTTTGGTTTCTCAATATTTCCAGCATTAACGACCTGTCGCGCGGATCGAGTCCTGCGATGAGTCTCTCTTACGTAAATAAATATTACTAAATCTCTCTTACGTAAATAAACATTACTAGTGCTATATGCATTTGATTGTTTGAGTGTCATGAAGCATTGATTTGATCGTAGCATTCCTTTGTTTATTTTACGTAATGTTAAGTTTATTTCCTTTATTTAATGAGTCTCCTTAAGAGTAATGACTATTATTTATTATCAGAAAATTACTTAAGTGTCATGTTTACTTGGTGTTTTAATCAAATATCAGTGGTTCTAAACAAAATATGTGTTTAAACTTAGAAATTAAAAAACGCTGAAATTGTGCCGCGCACAGGATTCGTGGAATTTGATTTTTAACGCGGTGAACAGGTTAAACTCTACAAATGTAGGAAATGATTTACGTGGGCGTATGGTTGGATCATAGAGAAAAAATTCTGAGGAAGAGAAAAAACATGTTCAAAACCATATTGAAAATTTTCCTAAATTTGAATCCCATTATACCAGATCTCATAACCTTAATAGATAATATTTACATAACTCTAAAGAAAATGTTTCATTTATACGAGCTTCATTGCACGGAAAATAATATAAAAGCAGTTAATGAGCGGACTTATAGAAAAATATTTAAAAAAGATTTTAATTTACATTTCCACCAACCGCGCAAAGATACATGTCAAAAATGCGACCTATTAAACATCAAAATTAAAGGATCGGATGATGATGAAGAAAAAAATGTACTTAAGGAAGAACGTGATGTCCATTTAAGTCTAGCAGAATCAGCATCAGCTGGGATGCCAATAAAACAAGATCAAGAACTAGTATTACGTCATTCAAATTATTATTTCGCTTTTTCTTTCGACTTGCAAAAAGCATTGCCTTACCCAACGTTGACTACTTCAGTAGCATATTATAAACGTAATATGTACGTTCTAAATTTAGGTATTCACAATGTTCATGACGATAATGTTCACATGTACGTTTGGGATGAAACGATTGCATCAAGAGGTTCCAAAAAAGTAGCTTCATGTATCTTGAAACATATTAAAAATGTTAGAAGTGAAAGACATATTATAGCTTACAGTGACATGTGTACAGGACAAAATAGAAACATTAAATTAGCTTAAACGTGGCTAAAAATAGTCCAAACTGTTGAACATTATTTAGAAATCATAGACCATAAATTCTTAGCATCAGGACATTCGTTTTTACTAAATGATAGAGATTTTGGCGTCGTAGAAATGTCATTAAAAAAAAATTTACTGTTTGTCCCCCAAAATTATTATAATATTATCAAAAAGTGCCGAAAAGGTAATAACTTTATATTGAATGAAATGAAACAAGAGGATTTCATATCAACAAGATTTTTGGAGGACGCAGTTTTTAAAAGGGTAAAGAATTCTAATGGAGAAACAATGAATTGGTTAAAAATATGCTGGATGCGTTTTTTGAGAAATAAACCATATAAAATTTTCTATAAGATATCAATGGATAAGAATGCAGATTTAAAAATCCTGGATTTATTACCACATCGGGGTAGACCAAGAAAGTTCGAAAATATTGTATTATCACCACTTTATAAAAATATAAGACAAAGTATAGTACAACAGCGAAATACAAAGACATTATGGACTTACTACGATATATACCACCGGAGCACCACGACTTATTCAAATCCCTACCGCATATACAAAATGCACCTATAGATGAGCAGTAATTGTTATCTAATGTACATATATATATATGTAGAAGAATTCCTGAATTGCATAAATTGTGTTTTTTTAAGTGTTGTTACGAAATATATACTAAATTAAGTATTGTGTTTTTCAATTTGAAGCATTTTAAATTATGCCGAATGGACTTGGGTTCTTTCAAATTTTATAGCAAATTTAGTTGTTAATTTTGAAAGTGGCTTAACTCCATTTCTGGTAAGAAAACACATATATTCACTTAATAATTTGCTATTATTTTAATAGGAATTATAAATTTAACTCTCTTAGATACACTTAAGAAATGTTACACATTGTTATCCTGTACGTATATGTTTAACTTTATTGAAACTCAAACTCTTAAATATCTCAATTTAAATATAAATGGAATTAGGTCACTTTCAAAATTAACGGCTCATATAAGAATCGGATATTTAAATTTCTTTGGAACCCTTTTATCAATGTCTATATTAGAATCGGATATTTAAACTTTTCAATACATGACAAAATGATATCCTTCGACGATAATTTATTTAAAGAAAAAGGTTTCGAAAGCGCGGAATGTTCTTTAAAGTAATTGATATTCTTCGATTCTCAATTTTCATGTTACTGAAAAGTATTATAAGAAAATAATATGCGCAGTTTAAGTATAAAATGCAAAGCACGTAGTTTCATAAGCAACATTAAATTATTTTATGTCATATTGTACTTGTTTTGTATTACAATTTAGTTGTGTATAGTACAACCGGAAACCAAGACCAGACAAGGTTCCTTTAAAAAAAAATCTGGGTTTAAGTGGAATTTGAACCTGCAACCTCCGGGTTAAGAGACGGCGTCTTACCAACTAGGCCACGGATGTCGTCTAGATGGTAAAACGCCTGTCAATCAGTAGATTTTAGTCGTCTGTCATTAACTCATTCAGTCAAAAAGAAAAATCAAGAAAAAAAAAATTGTTTAATTAGAACACGGGTATTTTATTACTTCTGAAAATGTAATATGTAACATTTATTTAAAGTTTTTTAATTGCATTCCGTTTATTTGTAGTTGAAAATCATATAAATATCGCCAATACTCTTTCTATACTAAATCCAAGAAAAAATATTTATCTTTTAAATATGTATGTTTACGTGTATTGGACAAGTTGCAAAAGGAAATTAAAGGAAGAGTAGCGACAGGGAACAAGGTAAAAAAAGCATTTAATGTAATGTACAACAATCGCGCTATATCAAAAGTAGCAAACATGACAATACATAATAGTGTGCGTTGGTACCCACTTTGACATATGAAAATAAAACTCGGACTTGGCAGAAGAACTATGAAAATAAGATTAATGCTGTGGAGTTACGTGCAAATAGAATAATATGTAGACTGTTAATGTATGAAAGAAGGCGGAATGAAGACACCAGAAATAAATGCATGGATAAAATTGATGTTTTGAGGAAAATGAAGAAAAGAACTTTACGATGGTTTGTACATGTGGAGTGAATGAAATATGGAAGAATGACTAAACGAGTATAAAACTTAAAAGTGCAAGGTATATGTGGAAAAAGTTAGACTGAGGAAAATGTGGTTGGATCAATAGGACTAGATTTTGAGAAAAGGTAGAGTGAGAAACATGAATAATAGAAGATTGTGCACGAAGAAATGTATGAATGTGGAAGAGGCGAAAGTTGTGTTATTAGATAGAAAAGTTTGGAGATCTGTTATCTCTGCCTACTCGAAAAGGACACTTTTCACATCATCTTGGAGTAACTGACGTTGGTGTATTGCAGAAAATATTCAAACCGTAAGAACAAAACGATTAACGGCACCGCACCTCCAATCTTGTCAGAATGATTTGTGAGACCTCAGTGGGACGAGATCACTTGGCTAGAGTCCGACCCGATTGGCGCCCAGAGTATCTCACTGCAAGTGCCTACCCCAATTGAGATCTTTAGACACTTGGCATGGTGATAAGTGAATTAACATAACATATTCATTGTATATCTGAATGAGATGGTGCGTGGGATGTTAGAAACGCGATATAATAACTTACATTGTTAAATATATTTCGCCTGATTTATTTCTGTATTCTCTTTGGACGGAGCAAAATCGTTTGCATCATATTATAAATATTACAAACATAACATTGGTTTAGAACCAATATTTCAACTCAAATGAAAATAATTGTGAGTATGAAAATTATCAGTTTTTAGTCAAATATTCAGAAACCCCACCACCATGTGGGAATAATAATGCTAAGGAGGAGAGAGAGAGAGAGTAAAATATTCAGAAAATTCATTATTAAAAAGAATGATAAACTTCAAAATGAACGGAATCGCGAGGTAGAAGCGTGCATGGTATAATTAATTATTGATTAAAGGCATATTAAAATAAACGAAGTTTTGTAAACATCAATTCTAACTTGGAAATTAGTAAAATTAGTGAAATGGAGAATAGAATTTAGAATATAAACAATAAAAAAACAACATCATATTAAAATAATCCAAACCAAACCTGCTTCATCTAAAGTGTATCATAGAAACGACATGATTTAGCAAGCAACCAACACCGATAAGTCACATTCAATACATTATCAATGGAAATTATGGTTTATACAAGTATTTTGAAAAATCCAAAATCATAACTTTTATTTCTTTTTGGTTTGTTACCAGACATCTTGAAAAATTTCTCGAGGATTTTTTTAAAAAGCTCATTCAACATAATTATTACTTCGTGTTAATCTAGTTATCTGCTCAAACATCTGAGGCAATTCAGTTCGATCCTACCATCACCCACGCTTTTATGGGGGGGATAATCACCATCCAACGCGATCTACACTAGAATATCGAAATATTCTTTATTTCTTATGAAAGCGACGTCACGTGGTGACGAAGTAGGAACTGCCCAAAAGGACTGTTCCAGTGGTCATACACCTGAGTGTGACAAAAATAGCGTCGACAGACTTAAGGTCCGACATCACGGGAGAAGGAAAATTACTTGCAGTACAGTAAATATACTTATAAAGCGGCTTAAGGACTGGAGTTCAAATAGGTTAGCAAGTTGCCAGTATTCTCACAAAAAAACTTTGAATGGAGCAAAACTATACTTTAACGCCACAAGATAAGAGTAGCCAATCGATCTGAAGATACACCAATGTAAGGTTGAATAGATATTCCTTCTAAAATTATTGACTCGATTATCATCGCTATATTACAAAATATGATCTGCGGATTGATCCAGATGATCGCAAAATATGGTGAAGAGACAAGATTGGAGCTAAAAAGTTTGTCATGAAAACTCCCATGACCAGAGCATGTAAAGCAATTCTGGTGCTAATATGCGATTATACCGATAACACTATGTTTTCAGTTATCTTTCTACCTAGAATTATTGAGTGGTGCTGGTGAGTCGCCTTTTATGATTAAAAACGAAATACGAGGTTATATTATACTCGTATTACGAAATAGCGCTATAAAAGTCATATATTTGTTCGCTTGATAATCAGATAAAAAAAAACTGCAAAGATTTTTCGATGTGTGATATATTTCTTTAATAAAATTCGATACAAATGAAATGGTTGAATTTTATGCGAGACACACGTATGTTCGCTACAACTTGCCCAACAGCTGTCCTTATCTAATGCGCATAGAATTTTTGAATCTCAAGCGCCCCTTCAGTAAAAAAAAACAACGAGGCGAACAGCTAAGATACGTCTAGGGACACATGAATAACCCCCGTTGAAAGAATTTATTCCAGATCCTCACCCAGATATGTCAAAGAACACCGCAGAATATTCACTGTGCAAACAAATATTTTCTTTTGAAGAAAATAACTTTCAGCTCACCTTAGGCGTCATTTATGAAGATAACTTTCTAACAGCAGACGCAAAACCTTTATACTACTCTTTTCAAAAATTTGTTTGGGGTTGGTTTTCTCGGTATAGCTCCATATTTGCGTCTCTAGCTGATGTAAGAGATTTTGGTTTCTCAAATATTCACTCAATTGTGAGTAAAATATCACATATTGTCATAATATGACAGTTTAGAAAATGTTTATTTATTACATCATGTTAATGTTCATACAATATCAACGCATCAAACGTTTATTTGATGTATAATCTAAATCTAGAGTTTAATTTATGTCATAATAAGCCCATTAAAAAACTGTATTTATTACATCACGTAAATGTACGTATAAAATCAAAGAATAAAAAAATATTTGATGAGCATATTTCATGTATAATTTAAAATCTAGGCTCTAATCTGTCAAAATATGGCCATTCGAAAAAAACTTTATTGGATCGTGTAAAACTAAAGCATCAAAAAATTGTTTGGTGTGCAATTTAAAATCTAGGCTTTAATCTATGTCATATGGCCATTCGGAAAAAAATTATTACGCCATGTGTAATAAATATATGTTTACGTATAAAAGAGAAAAAACAATACGAACGTGTATAGTTAGCATCACAATTAACAAAAACATGCTTGTTTTTCTAAACATGAAGATGTATCCAAGCATTAGGGTTTTTCTTATTGATACCTATGTTTTATAAATATTCGGGAAAAATTAACATTTCAAAACGAATCAATTCACATAGTCGAGGAGAAAGTCAATTTGACTTGGAAATCAATAAGTTTTAGCCATCTTCTCAAAGCTTATTTCCTATACCATTTAAATATAACATTAAAAAATACAATCTTGTATACGTGAAAATAATCATACAAAGGGCACAAACCATCCCTAGCAAAGTGAATTGCCTAAATGAACAAAAAAGGGGCTTTTACTTCTCTAGTGTGAAATTGTAGAAAAATATTTATAAGAGAGCTGGTAATATTAATAACAGCAAAGAAATTCACTAGAACAAAGACAACTTCAAAATTTCTTATATTATATCACTCAAAAATGTACGTTACTGTTTTAACACATTGTGTTTGTTCACAGTCGGATTATGATGTACAAAATAAAAAGTTTTCTCGCGTCATACGCTCGTGTGGCGTATTTACACCAAATAAGTAAGTATGTTAAGAAGGAACAAGAGCGCGGGGGCGCAAACACGGCTTGAATAGAATCATTATTTTGTGGAGATGGCGAGAACATTAATAAAAGGCACCTTTGGCACTTCCCCTCATTGTTTCCACACAAATATTTATTCTGCTCCCTACAATACAACACTCCGGCAGGCGGGAGAAAACATCTTGAAGAATAATGGACATTATTCTGGGCAAACAGCAACACACTCGGCCGCCTAGAGATATTGTGTCACGCAGGAGGTGCATTAACAAAGAACATTTTATACGCCCGTAAAGAGATTACTCTCCTCTCGAAATAACTTGAAAAATCAACAGACAATTTTCTCTTTGAGAAAAATGTGTGCCAAATTAAAAAAAAAACAAAATTGTGTGTTTCAATAACGATTCAATAAAAAATACTTTTCCTAATACATCGTTATCACCATAACGCCATGTCCCTTTAGGAGTAGGATGAGAGAACAGAACCCCACTTCATTTTATCCTGGCACATATTTTCGTTCTGCCATGTCCATATACTTCGCAAAGCATACTATCATATTATGATGACATAAAGTCTGAAAGTGGGAAGAGGGAAAAAGCTTTTATAAGAAAGCTCTCATCTCTTGAAAACATATTCCCCAAATAGCAAAAATCGTCATAGAATCACCATTTTCAACAACCATGACTTGTGACTTATTAACACTCATTCTCAAATCTTTTTCTAAACACTTTGCACACATTCTTTCAGCTAACATTGCTAAATCACGTACATATCCACCACTATCACCATATCGTCGGCATACTGAATGCCCATAACCCGTGGCGAGTCTAGTAGAAGGTACAAGTGTTCTATCAGGGCACCTGACGTTGATGACTATGTAAGTCAATTTGTTATAAGCATATTCTATTGCGTAAAGGGGAAGGAACGTCAGTACCTGCAACTTGTTTACATCTTCTTTCTCTATTGAGTCCCTGATAACTAGCAACAGTTCCACGCCATATGGCTCCATCTGCTACTGTTTGCTCCCAGTTGTGCTGAAAATCAATGTTTTTAAACCCTTATATCCCTTGCGATGACAACCATGCCACCTTCTTGTCTCCGTCAGCTCGCCAAAGAGGATATTGCTTGGGAGTCTGTACTCAGGCATACGAGCAACGTGTCTAAGCCAACGCTGGCGTGCACGCGACACCAGAATCTCGAAAATACAGCAGATTACTCTTCTCAAAGCTTCATCATTTGATACTCTATACCAGGGGTCTCCAGCGGTAGCGGGCCAGATATGCCCTGTATCCGGCCCGTCGTAGTTTATTTTGATTACATTGTAAAATTTACAATGTAAGTAAATCATACAAAATAATAATCAGATTGGTTTATTTAACGACCAATTAAGAAACACAATAACTGACATACATCGGCTATCTCCGCCGCAATGAAATGTCCTTGACACTTACCCGTAAGTACCAACCGAAATTGCGAATGGAGCGGAGTCTCCCCCGCACCCTGCGCCATAGATATCTCACTCGCCGGCTAGTCCCAATACAAAAATTTGCGCGTAATTCAAAACTACAGTATGTTGGTATGATGAGCTAGCTAGGTCTTGGCCCTTGGGACTTAGTGGAGTCAGTGTGACCCTTAGACTAAAAAGTTTGGAGACCCCTGCTCTATACCATCGAATCTTCATTATTTGCCTAAGGTGCCTCTGCTGTCACTTTTTATTAGCATAAAACTAACCATTCACAACCAAATTAGAAGTTACTCTTCATCTTGTTTGCAAATGAGTCAATATAAATATTGAAGAGTCATAGAGACATTAAACATCCTTGTTTGATACCTTTCTTTATATAAAACCATTCAGTCATCTGCTCACCCACTCTGACGTGATTTTCTCATACAGGTCTGGTCATGCAACCACTCGGCAATATTAGTTCGGACAGAAGTAAAACACCAACAAAGAAAACATATTTTCGATGAAGTCTCAAGTATTTTATATTTTAATAATAGGGCCCGACTCTTAAAAGGTAGATTTTTTTTAATATTAAAAAATACCTGCATGATAAGACTGGAATTATGTTGATAATGCTACGAATGTATATAATTAAAATCATATTCGCATGACGTAAATAAATATTTTTTATATGTAAACAGTACAGAAGAAAAAGTTATTACAGCACGTAATTGAAATTCACATAGTGAAACAAATTGCTTTCACAGTCGAGATTTCTGTTTGCCGGAAAAGCAAACTTTTGGAGAGATGTTGATGCTTTTTCACGTTATATTTTATATAAAAAGGCGGAAAGGTCTATACAGGTAAATATGAAATTATGTAAACATTTTTTTTTACTAAAGCTCGGTTATTAAATAATTATACGTTCCGTTTACATTTAGCAATGTACCATATTTATGAAGCAAATAACTGTAAAATGTTCCTCTATAAAACTAATCACTATTTCTCCTTCTTCGTCGCGTACTTAATGCTGAGCCTAATCGGCTGCCTGGGCGTGCACCACTTAAATTTATAATTCCTGGTACTATATCGTGTTAAATGCAGTGGCTAAGAACCCTGTCAACTCCTTTATTTGGTCCGGCCATCTCATAGGACACATTACTCTTGTTCGGTTTGGCTCAACTATCCCTGTGATCACCAGCTTCTCCAAATTTCGGTTATTTTTTGCAGCAACATTTTCAAAGTATTTTAGGATTCTTTTACGGAATGTTGTCGAAAAACATTTGGTTATCTCTAATTTTTGGATGATAGAGACGTTGGTGCTCCTTGCTGTCATGAGATGCGGAGCATCTACCTTTATCACCACATATCAGAGCCATCTAGCATTGTTTTAACGGTAGTATATGAAATGTATTTAAATAAAAACAAACGCGAATTATTTTATAAGTTAATCAATATCTTCGTCAAACTTGTAATAGCTGATTTTGCCTTTCCAATTTGTCGTCAGATCTCTGCTTCACATTTTCCATTCTTCGAAACAAGAGCACCTAACTAGATAATTTCGTTGAACTCTTCGTAACACTTAACGAATAATTTATGGAGGTTACTAAAGATTTAACTAGACGGATTTTGGTTCTTCTGAATATAGACCGGTTAATCCATACATTCGTCAGACATGTTATAGGTGATTTTACCATCCCAAATATGTATAATATTATATATAGAAATATCTTAATCAATAAGAGTTTCAACACACGCTCGTTTTGTTGATATTTTCAAATACGAGTATATTGTCAATCCACGTTCAATGGTTATTCAAGAAAAACTAAACATAAATGAAGGTACGGTTAACAACCGGATTTCTATGTAAAATATCTTTAGATCGATAGCACAGATATTTTTATACCTAGTTTGTGTATTTTTTTGTTTTTTAATGGTTTTAAAAAAAATCGTTATACAAATATGTTTAATTGCATTATTTTGCGTTCGAAATTGCTCTATCTGTGATAATTAACTTCATATAATTCGAAGCGTTCATAATTCATGAATCATCTTTTTAAACAAAATAAAAATATATTTAACATGGCACAGCTAAATTGTAAACGACAAATATTGAGTGGAATTGATTGAATACGTTAAAGAATATTTGACGATGACCGTCTAATAAGATGTTAACAAGGCACGAAAACACTGAAATAACGAAAAATCACGAAGAACGATCTGAGATTCAAAAGAATATTAACAAAGTGAACCAATCACTGATTCAACATTGTGCTGTTATGGATGCAGAAGTTGGATCCTTAATTCGAAGTTCTCGGTCGTCTTTCAAGGTGGACGTGAGAAGAAGAATACGAATTAGCCTGTAGGAAGTCTTTTGTATAATGAATAATAATAACTATGAAATCATGCATTTGACAAACAACGATCATAAATGGACAACGTCAAATGGTCATTAAGAAAAAACAATCATCGTAGAAACACATTTAAAACCGCAACTAAAACCTTAACAATCCAGAATTATTATAATGGAATACGTTAAGAGCAATATATACATCTACAATAGACCAAAACGAATGTCACTGTTAATGCCAACGATTGTGTAATATTTATCCCACACATACATATGTACTCGTACATTATATTTATCAATAATTACAAATATTGCACCAATGTATTGACATTTATCCTCTTTGAAGCAGGGGTCGAAATTTACATTAACAACTAAAAGACACTGCAGTTTAAATATTGTAACGGAAAAAAATACAAAAGTTAATTTTCTCGTTGCAAACTTGTATCCCATCGTTTGCAGAAAGTTTAAAGTTTCTAATGAATTAAACATGTAAAATTAGTATTCTTCTTTGATAAACGTAGTATTATTCCATATTTTGATGACGTGCGCTTACTGCGATTCTAGAACATATTCTGAATTCAACTTATTATGCACTGGCTGAGAACAAAAAAAAATGGATGATTATCTATTAAAAAAACAACATAGAAATATTTATTATTTTGACGATTTAATTTAAAATATGTTGTACCATAATTTAAAAAACTAACTATTACTCAGTCTGACATAAAATGTATTAATTTCGCTTTGAAATAGTGGCGGGTATCTGCTTTTTACAAGGTATTCACTATTCACTACCCACGAGATTTATTAAAAGCGTACGTTTATGAATTTCCCTTGACTCCAGTTTGTTATGTTGACATTTTGTTTCCTAGAGAGAAAATACAAAACGAAAAACCCAACTCCCGATAAGAATGACGAAAAAAGTGCCAGGGGAGACAGTAAAATTCTAAGAAAAAAAATCGATGAGTAAAAAATAAACTTAGCGAATACAATGAAAAATCTCAAAATTTCTAACGAATTAAGGTCTATCTATGCTTTCATGAAAATGGAACTATTTTTAATAACCTAGTTTACACACTTATAAAAAACTATTGTTTTGTTGTTTAGCGGCTAGCATTTTGCCTCACGCGGTCGATGAAAGTATGAACATAAAATATGTAAAAACTTTATATCATATTCGAATCACGCCAATCCATGTGGAGTTTAATAATTTCAATTAATTGCATTGGCCACATCTCATGACCATCTCTCGTGACCAAATCCAAACCTCATGGCATCTCATGACCAAATGTGCCTGTTAACTACAGTTTCCTCTGAAAATCAGATTATCTCTGTTAATAGCGCTTTTCAAAGTTCCCTTTTTGTTTAATAAGCATTATTTCCCAGATACCATTTCACATGTTTGAAGTAAAAGAGAAATAAAAAACGATTATCAATTACGGTATTATGTATTTAAGTTAATAAAAATGTATCCACTGAAAATATTTCTAATAATATAAAAAGAGTGAAAGATGAATGTTTTATGAGATCATGGGTAGATTGAGAATATAAATAACATTGAAAAATAAAAATTATGCCATGATTTGAAAAATGATTCACACAAGAAAGACAATGATTTGAAAAAACCTATAATTTGTCCATCTTCTAATAAAGTTGCTAAGCGTATCCAAACCAGACAAAAAAAAACAAATATATAAACGGCCAAATACTCGTATCATTTTGAGGCAGCTACTACGCACCAGTACTACAAAAATGTGGAAAAATGGTCTCAAACGAAATAAAACTAAACATAGGCAGAAAAGCTTGGCTGTGAATCAAACATGTTGACAAAACTTGATGATGGTAATATTATTTCAAATACAAGTAAAACTTAGTTATTGATATCACAAATTTGTCAAAATCGAATAAATTTTATATTAATTATTCACGTTTCACTACTCGTACTTTTTTAAATAAAATTAATTAAGTAAAGAAAGGAAAAAAAATCTTTATGAATTCTTCTCGATGTATGTAAGAGTCATCAAACGAATAAATAATAAAGTAATTCTTTCGTGGGTACAAGACATCACATTTAAAATAAATGAAAGCAATACAACAAATTATGCGATAACATATAACCCAAATTGCTTCCTGCTGAATTTCAGAAAATTATATTCGTGTCTAGATCCCATATAGCAGTCCTCATATACGCAGACTTGGAATCATATTTCCTTATTTTAGTAATTGTGTTGTACAAAAACATTTCTCAACAAAACTTGTGCATTGAGCACTTTGCCTTTGTAACATTTGGGTATTTATTAATAAATATTTCAATGCTGCGCTGCGACACAGCTGTTACTCAATTGATAATTTCCATTACTTGAATTACAGTTTGGTGTTTGCGTGTTCCTTATATTGCATACCTTAATGATTTTGATTGAAAGAATATCGAATATCGAATTTCAAATTATCTCCTCACACGGTAGCAAAACATAATATTTAACTATCTGGCATTGAAACAAAAAGGACCAATGAGTAATTGATGGGCATAAGAAATAGAGGCAGAAGCAGAACGCCAGTAACATGGAGTGATCAGGTGAATGTACTTTGTTTCGTACAACACTGTTTATTCCACTTCATATAACGGTAACATTACCGGTTTCAAGGTTTTCACCTCATCATCAGTGGAGCATAAACAAGAGTCATGTTTGTGCTCCCCTGACGATGAGGTAAAAACCTTGAAACCGGTAGGGTTATACCGTTATATTAAGTGGAAATAACAGTATTTTACTAAACAAATTACAATGTCTTTAAACCTCCACAGTGTTAACGCCTTAACTATGTTATACATAAATAATATATGAAGAAATTAACTCGTGGACGTCTAGACATTGTCATCCAAAAGGCAAGTGGCCGAGAGGAGTGGAGACGAGTCGTTGCAATTTGTACCACCAATATCCCATGATCATGACCCTCAATACTGAAGAACGACAGAGATGATGCCCATAAAATAGAGAAAAAAATAAAATGCAATATAAACTGCACTTAAAAAATATTATTGAAAAAAACTCATGCAGAACAATTATTATCACAAGACATCATAAAACAATACAAAGTTTCTCGCCCATTTTAAATATCTTATGGAAAACCTTGTAATGTATTTATTTAGTGTGTAATGAGATACGATTTATATTCAGCTAATGTCATATTCCATTTAAGAAAACATAGGTTAATATACATACATAATTTAGATATTTTTTGTAATATGAGACGCAGAGACATATTAAAAAAAATTATCAGAAAATGTAAAAATAATTTAATATTAAAATTTCGTGTGTATTTTTTTATTGAATTGGTTGGGACCAACAGTGTTTAAGTAAATATAGAATATTTGATAAAAAACACTAATACGGAAAATTTACATCTTGTTACTACATTCATAATTTGAGAATTAAACGCTTTTTATTACTACGCTCGAACAAAACCCACGTAGCCGACATCCATCGTAACGTTTGCTAGAAATCGTCAATTATAGTAGTGTTCACATTTTTTTCTTTCGTATAGTATCCGTCAACATACCTGAATTGGTGATTCGGATATATTAAAGAGCATGGCCGGGAAACCATATTGTTTACGGTTCCAGTAGTCGAGCCATCGGATTTAGAACCAATAGAGTAGGCACGGAACTCGCGGTTCGTCATCGCACGTGTTGGTAACACTACCACACGTAAAGAAACAAAAACACTCATACATTTACTCGGCGTGTGCGAGTTCTGTTACCCGATGAACACTTTTACCAAACTGGGACCCTTATTTTATATTTTTAGGTACCATCAAGAATCGAACCTGAAACCCCCGAGTGGAAGTCAATCGTCTTACCAACAAGGCCACGAAATTCTATTCATGTGAATACGAACAACTTCCATGCTTATAAATTCTAACTAGAGGTGTTGAAAAACATTTGATATAAGGGAATGAAATTATTATAACATTTCAATGGTTAGCAATATCCCACCCCTTTCCACGCTTCCTCAGCTAGTCCATCCCAGCAGAGATCCGAACCATCCTACCGAGGTGTCGGGCACCTTGTTTCATTTCCAGTTCAGTCGAAGCGTGTTTCCCGCTCGCTCGGCCTTATCTTATCTCAAGGAAAATAAAATCGTGAGCGGCGGCAGTGGCTCCACCTACTCAGGTGTATCAGGGCAGTTATAAAACACTGGAACTCGATAAACAACAAGAAAATAAATTATCATTTTATAGTTTTGAAAGTTTGTTATTTTTCATAGTCATGATTCAAGTTATTTTACCCAGATTCAAGATATTGAGTTTCGTTTCAATCTCAAACAGTCTGAATAAACTTCGTTTCTTTAAAAATATTCTTAAATTTGTTTTATTTTTAAAGAATAACACGATATTATCACGATTTAAAATATTATCTTAATAAAAAAATAATATATTTGTATGAAAATAACTGAAAAGTAGTATAGAATACGAACACGTTCTAAAGAACTGTTATATAACAAGTTCCTTGCCTTATTTTCTCATACAATATGAGAAGGCAAGGTCGATACGAAAGTTGTTGTTTTAAACATACTTATTTTCAAACGGTTCAAATGACTTGAAGTATATTTTTAGTCATTGCTTAAAAGGAATATACTAAAACTGATTTGGCCAGTTTCTTTTCGTTTTCAAACGTATAAAAACCATAAACCTAAAATTGACAATGCCACTGAATAAAATTCATATACAACATTGCATGTTACATAAATTTTAAAAAGGAAGTAATTCAACCACCGCGTCTAAAACTATCTTAGAAGTGTAGTGAAGTGGTTAAGAATGTCGTAAAAACTCAAAATTTTCGTTTTTGGTTAAATAAGTTCCAAAGTGGGTTTATTTTTAGAAGATTTTAACTACATGGAAAAAAATCAAAACTATATTTGACGAGTTTTTCGCCTTAAGCCAGAATATCTTTATAGGGATGGGATATATGTGTATAAATGAACTAATATCTTAAAGAAGGTTATATCAAATAATGGAAATTATGCAATTGGTTAAATAATCATTGTTTCCTTTAAAATATTAGTAACATATTAGCACCTCCCTGGTAAATTTTAAACAAAATATAATATAAAACAAAGTGGTTATAATTTCATTTGAATGAAAACATTTAATATTTTAAACTAACTACGTCTCTTATAAACGTGCTGAAATGGACAACAAAATACGTTTTGCTTTTGTAGAAAATGCACCGAGTGCGATCTCGACCAATAAAACGGAAAAAAGAGCTACGAACGCTTCAGTACTTGGCCCGGAGCGCAATAGTGTCTGGGTTATGTAACACCCTCCAGCGCCACTAGGGATACTCCCGCCTCAGCGTGTAAACTGAAAATACTGGTATTGAAATAAAAAATATGAAAATTACTAACGTACCTTCGATAAAATAAGATAATGTTTAAACTTGGAAACGCCGTAACTTGGAAATGTAAATGTTGTATATATTAACAATATATTATAACATCATGCAATGTCATTGTATTGTTAATACCATGTGCACAATTGAAAGAATTGTTTAACAAAATATTGAAAAATATTATTTGGACATTTCTTATGATAATATTTTCGAGATAGAGATAAGAAAACAAATAGAGACACCATGTGGTATTAATATTATGGCCAACCGTAAAATGCAATTTCATTCGAGGAAGTGCAGATTTAAAAATAACATGTCCGAAAAATAGTTCGTATTTATCGAGTAGATGTCGTTAGGACCAAATTCTTGTTGCTAACTTAATTACAAACGTGCTGAATATATATTATTATGGAAGGTAAAAGTTAAGCATACTTTTTCTGCTATTTTCACCCAAATTACTTGAGCGGTTTATTTGGCGTTATTTTGAAGATTGAACTAAATAAGTTTTTCCGGTACACGATGCTTTTTTACTATCGCAAAGGAAAAAAATGCGACGCTTACCAATAAAAGATATGTACAGTTTATATAAATTATGCAGTTAAAAATCGTGTGTGTAAAATGTGGTTTAAATAAATCCGCAGTGGCGATACGACAATCCGTAGTGAGGATATGACAATCCGTTGTGACGATATTACAATCAAATATTGATGTCCGCTCTGAAAGGCCGATCACCACTGATGACGACCAAATCAGAGCTTTGATCGGGAATAACCAGCGTTCTATGACACGTTTCTAACATTAATAGAATATATCCAAGTCACTACAGAGAAGAATTTTATAACGCTGTTTCATAACATATTTCACTTCTAGAACGTTCATATAATTTATTTAGGCAGCTACTTTGAGCAATTAAAATAATTAATTTGGATTTAAAAAAGTTACTTAGATTGAAAATACAACCAATCAGGGTGTCGCAAAATATAAGTTTAATATTTTCATAATTTAATTGGACGTATGCAAAAAGGATCCAACTACAATGCAAAAAGGATCCAAATCCAATCCAACTACATGTGGCAAAACACTCCGAAAAACCTTATCCAACTGATACGAAGAACCACAAAAACCTCAAAACAAGCCAGTCAAATGATTATTTCCAGTTAAATTCCATCTTAAAAAAATATCCATACAACCCCCATATTTACGTTTAATTCATGATGTATGGATTGAAGTAGGGCCTCTCGAAACAGGGGTTTGCGTGCACCGCGCACAGTGCACAAGTAGGCGGGACAGCCCTGCTCGCGCAATTCAGTAGCGCCGTTCCGTAGGACTGAAGTGACGGTTAGGAACAAAGCGGCAGGAATTGCCTACTCTAGCGAGAGAAAATTGTTTTGCAAAATCAAACAATATCAAAATCGTAAAAACCTTTACGATTCATTTCGTCAGTTCGAGCGTGGATGGAAAACGATAGTTTTTGTCATGTAACAAAATATTTTGAAAATTTGCGAAAGTTGTGAATATAAACTAAAACGAAACAGAATAATATATTTTTCATGGATAAGGTTGTAACAAGGTTTTCAAGTTATTTTTATGGAAGAAGTTCTATCTACCATAATAATAGAAATATTATGAAAATATAAATTGCCAACAGAAGTACACATATTATTTTTCCTACAATGAAAGAAACTAAATCGCTTTCCATAATTATTTTAATACATTTTGCAGGTCACTTCCAGAACGACCTTTCAGTGTCAATCTGGTGTGCTATATTCTTATTTATATAACGACTAAAAATATGAAAATCAATATTTAACTCAAAGTATTCCCTCGTTCCTAACTTCACGTATGATTCCCACAACTACCCTCATTTCCCTTGCAATTTGTGTTTAGTTTCCTTTCTTGGTATTGAACTATTCCGGGAATATGAATTCTCACTTACCACATTTTAGACATACTTACCACATTTTAGACATAATTAGACGTATTTGCATGAAAGCGTTACTAAAAAATAAATTGACAAATAATAAAAAATTATCATATAAAAATAAATGTCAACGTAATCTAAGTATAATATATATGTTGTCAACTACCAAAATTATAAGTATCTATGGTATGTAACTCGGAATACTTGGCGGATAACAATTGTCTGGTAGGCCATTTGTTGCGGAAAAAACCACTTCAAGTATTCAAAAAACAACTTCAAGTATTGAAACAATGAATAAAGTTTAATTTTTGTTGCATTAAATAATACGTGTGTATAATTAGAATGGGGTGTCTTATACAAAATAAAATGTTGACGTGTTAAGAAAATACATACCATATATGTAACAACTTTATGTGAAATAAAGTTCATTTAAAAAAAGGACTTACAAAACGTTATTTCGTAAAACCTGTCGTCTCAAGAGCACTAAAAGAATTCAAACAAGAAACCTACTAAGCGCAAAAATGATACAATAATATCAGATGACCTGGAAAACAAGCCCGAAAGTGAATTCACTGAGAATCGAACCGGAGACGCATTTATTGTAAGCATGTATGCTAACCACTAGGCGCCATTCCGATAAGCATATACCTAATATGCTTTGTGTGATAAAGTAACATGAATCGTAAATTTTATATGTAAGACAAATTTCTCAAAAAAACTTCCTCAGAATTGATTCTTAACTAAATTTAATCAGGAAAATATTATAAAATATGAAAATGATATAAAAACGAAAGTGTTTTATACTTCGAAAATATAAAAAATGGAAATTATCTAACTAAAACATGTCAGTGAATGTTTCCCTTACAAATTTAATATAGAAAATGGAGGACACAATCATGTTAAAACTCTCTACGTAGTGGATTTTAGTGACACGCGACATTATAATTAGAAAATAATAAATCTGTGTTTTATGTGCAAACTTCCACGATAAAGCATAAAAATAACACTCGTTTCAAAACACAAGTTATTTTAGAAGATAATTTTGAAATTGCGCTTTATCAAAGAAAACGTCTTTTTATTTTTTTGCCTTTCCGAGAAATATTGCTCGAACGTTTTTTCAAAAGTCTTTATGGGTTTTGTGCCTCCATACAATAAGGTCTTGAGCGAAGAAAATGGAAAAAATGTAAATTTTCCAGTTCTAATTGCGATGGGGAAAGCGTCCGAAAAGTTAATTAAGTTATTAGACGTGTAATTTATTAGTGAACAACAATAAATTTTTCTTTTTTTACATTTCCCTCCTGAATTGCTTCGATACGGAGATGGCAATACACAATTTGGTTGGAAGAAGACAAAAACTCGACGAAAACAATAAAATAATGTCACATTATAATAGCGACCGCCGAAATAAGCAATGAATAGATATAAAACAGTGAGGGAAACGGAGCCGTTTTTCCGGGAAATCAATTTTATGCTTTTAGAATGAAAATGAGAAGTTCATTGTTCATAATATAGAAATACAATACCGATAGCTATTCAAGAAAGAACGATGATAATTCGAAATTATTCAACAATTTATATCATATTAATTGATGAAGTGATCAAATATCAAAAATATTTAATGCAAAGCCTTTTAAAAATATGTTTAACTCGTAGTGTGGCGACCTCATTAACCTATTTGGTAAGATGCTTATTTTCAACTCCGATGTTTTGGGTTTGACTTAGAAAGGTACCCCACCCCACCCCAACAAGTAAAGATGATTTTACAATATATTTTAATGCCTATCTACCCAAATTTGAATGTTCCCAGGCAGTAAGCAACGAGCAACGATAATATTGTAAGTTGATTGCATTCATTGAGAATACAGAATATGTTCTAGAAGCGCAATCTTAGTGTAGTTATATAATATAGTAAACGTTCGCTAAATTTTGAATAATTGCACATTTATCAAATAAAAATACTAATGTTATACGAGGGTTGCTACTTAAGTGTAGAGACAGACAAGTAAAAACAAATATTTATCATCGAAAATGGCTTTATTGTTTTTCCAAATACTTTCCATGAAAATCAATACACTTTTGCGAATATTTTTGTATACTTTTGCATGCGTTTGAACCAATTTTCGAAGCACTTTTTCCACTCCGAATGAGGTAACTTCAAAACATGCGTTTTGAACGCATCAACCGAAAATGGCTTTATTGTTTTTCAAAATACTCTCCATGAAGATCAATACACTTTTGCATGCATTTGAACGAATTTTCGAAGCACTTTTTCTACTCCGAATGAGGTAACTTCAAAACATGCGTTTTGAACGCATCAAGCGCTTCTTCAGGAGTCGAAAAACGTTGACCTCGCAATTTATTTTTGATGTTCGGAAATAAAAAGAAGTCATTGGGTGCCAAATCAGGGCTGTACGGCGGGTGACCCATCAATTCGATGTTTTGAGTGCTCAAAAAGTCACTTGTTTGAGCCGGTGTGTGAGACCTTGCATTGTCGTGGTGGAGAATGATCCATCTTCGGCGGTTGGTTTTCCTCATTTCTCCGAACACTTCTGGCAAACAAATGGTGGTGTACCATTCAGAATTGACCATACGACGTTCCACTAATGGCACTGTTGCGACATGACCATTTATACCGAAGAAACAAGCCACCATTTGCTTCGAAGTGCTTCGTGCGCGAACAACTTTTGTTGGATTTGGCTCGTCTTGAAAGACCCATACAGTCGACTGCTGTTTAGTTTCTAACTCATATGCATAGATCCATGATTCGTCGCCTGCCACGATCTTATAGACGTCTTTTGAAGCACCGCGATCGAATTTTTTCAACATTTCTTTGGACCAATCGACAGGAGCCTTTTTTGAGTGATTGTCAAATTAAGCGGTATCCAACGCGAACAAATCTTTTTGACGGCCAAATGTTCATGCAATATTGAATGTATGCAAGTGGAACTAATGCCCAAACATGCCTCAATCTCACGATAAGTCACATGACGATCTTGCAATATCAGTTATTGCAAGTTCGTCATGTGACTTATCGTGAGATTGAGGCATGTTTGGGCATTAGTTCCACTTCCGCACAGCATCGATGTTTTCTGACACAACAACCGATTATGGACGACCTTCACGAAATTCGTCCTGGAGCGAACTACGACCACGATTAAATTCGGAAAACCAGCGAAACAAAGTGGCCCGGGATGGTGCTTCATCACCAAAAGTCGAAGCGAGTTGATCGGCACACTGTTGTTGAGTTAGTTCACGTCGAAAATCATAAAAAAACATTGCACGAAAATGTTCACGATTTAATTCCATTTTTGGCGGAGATGAATTTTTTAAGTCACTAAACAATACAAATAGCACTCGTATGACAAAACTTTCTAAGCACGTATACCATTAAAAACGTCAAACTTTACGATGCTGATGTCAGATTTGACGTATGGTGTTGGTGTTGCCATATATTAAGTAGCAATTAAATATCATATCTTAAGTAGAAATTATCTTAACACTTAAGTAGCAATCTTTATTTCATTAAAAATTATAAACTTTCTTAACACTCTGCAAACAAAGGGAGATTATTACAAACAAAGTTTGTAATAAGCGTTTTTATATTGGTTGGCATTGGGTTATTTCTCAAAAGAAGATCTTCATAAAAGGATGGATACACATCATTGAGTTGTCATTCAAAGAATAATAAATAATCATATCATATTTACTAGCACGTGCAATCACATTCGCACATGCTAGTAAATATTGCCAAGCGCGTAAATAATGCCAACACAGTGATTCTAAACCTGAAGGCTCGATTAATGGGACCGAAGACGATACTACCTCCCATTTATACTCTTCAAAATATTTACAATCAATATGAATATAAAAAACAAGAGCACAATAGGAATCGAAATTATTGACTCGATGACATGGAATGGACAAGCTGTGCATCAACGCGAAGTAGCTAATGCCTTTGCGTGTTTCTTTCAATCTGTATATGATGACGCTTTGCCATCCCTTAGTGCAAACGATGCTTTCCAACACTCGTCTGACGGCGGTAGCCGGATTTTCATAAACAATGTTAATGAAAATGAAGTTTGCTTATATGTCAGACGGTTGAAGAAATCTTATGAGCTTGAACCAGGCTTTATTACGACCTTCATATTGAAAGGATGCATAAATGTAATGAAGAAACCATAAACGTCAACCTTCAATCTTTTTTCAACCGGCATCTTTCCAGATCTCTGAAAAATCTCTAAAATATTCCCCATTCACAAATCGGGACAGAGGTCATGTGTCGAGAATTACCGACCAGTAGCCATTCTTTGTACTCCTGCAAAAGTATTAGAATAAATTATATATGGCTATATTTCCCCTCAAATCGATGTATTAATAATAAATGAACAGCATGGATTCAGAGCTAAACGCTCAACAGAGACGAACTTGGTTGCATTCACCAACGTATGTAGCTAAAATCACTAGATGGAAAAACACAAATAGACTGCATGTGACTTTGCAAAAGCATTTGACAAAGTTAATCAAGACATACTTCTTCAAAAATTGAGCAAGTTTGGCTATAATTTACCACTTTAAAAGTTATTCGCTGACTATTTTCGAAATCGAAAACAATTTGTTCTTATGGGGTATTTACAACTGATCAATTCCATATTAACTCAGGTGTTCCGCAGGGATCAAATCTAGGGTCAATGCTTTTTTTATTAATTAATGATGTGAAAAAAGTATTACTTACTCAAATGTTCTACTATTTGCGGATGACCTTAAATTGTTCTTAAAAATATCGAGCGTTGACGACTGTAGGAATCTCCAGAATGATATCAGTAATATATATAAATTGAGCATTCGTAACTAACCGTTCTTTAACGTGTGAAAATGTTTGTTATTTCATTTGTAAGAGCACGAAGAACTACTTATTTCCGTTATCTTACAGTCAACAACTGTCTAGGACGGATAAAACAAAGGACTTAGGTGTTTTACTTGAAAGTGACCTTTTATTTGATTTACAAATCAAATCAGTCTGCATCAAAGCAAATAAGATGATTGGGTTTGTAATTCGTACCACAAAAATATTTACAGATACCTACGTACTCAGGATATTATATAATTTTTTGGTCAAAAGTTATTTGGAATATTGTTCTATAATATGGGCGCCAGCAGGGAATACGTATTCACTCATGCTAGAAAGGGTTCAGAAAAGATTTATCCGTTGTCTCTACATGAGAGAGTATGGATATTATCCCTGCTTTATCCAAATGTCTTCTTACTGGGGTAGCTTAGTTACAGGTCATTAGAGTGGAAGATCTCTTAGATAGGCTGTCCATTTTTTTGCTTGCTCAGGGGTAATTTAGTTAACCCATCCGTCCTGAACAGTCTTGGTTTGTATGTTCCGGATAATTATTTGAGACAACGCTCCCATAGATTGTTCTATCAACCAATAAGTCGAATCAACCTGCCTTTGGAGATGCCGGTAGGTAGACAATCACACTGTTTAACCGTGTGTGTCCTCATATAGATGTATTTCATGTGTCGCTCAGCTCCTTACTACATTAAATTCAAGAGAAAAATCTCTTGAATTTAATGTAGTAATTGAAATAATTTAATATTTTTATATTATGTTACAGGCTACATTTTGTCATAGTGTTTTAGATTACTATAAACATTTTTACCATAGTTTTAAAATTTTGAACTGTTTTATACATGTTTTTTTTGTACTTGTTATGTTTGGTCCTTGTACGAATTAGAGAAACCTGTAATGTGCAAAGGACCTGAAAAATAAATAAATTAATAAATGGAGTTAAGAAATAAATAAACGGATAAAAAGATTAGGAAGGCTGGAAATAAAATTTTAAAAAATATATTTTTATGTTTTCAAATATCAATATATGCTTTTCAGTGAACTGGATACGAGCAAATTACTCTGTGTCCATTTTATGTGTGATTCCAATTGAAATGCATTCATTAATCACCACTTGTAAATATAAGGTTAGCCACTAATATAACCGCTACTCAGAAACATTAAAAATAATAATAATATTTATTGCAAGATGAACAAGTTTATTTATTTCAAAATTGACGTAAACATGACGGCCTCGATTAAATCAATTCCAGATCGTGGCATAAAAGCAAAATTTAGTCAATTATTTAGAGAAAATTAAATGATTATTCAAATTTGCATTCTTAAAATGAAAACTTTCCAAATAACTGCATATCTATATAAATAAAAATGTAAATGTTCGTATATTAAAAATCTGTAATCTCCGAAAGTTCTTCACCAATCGGTTTGAAATTTTGACAAAAGGTTGTATTCGTATACAAAAATCTTTATATATTTTTATTTATATACAGGTGTATACAAAAAAATTTATAAATCAGAAAATATAACGTTTGCGCCTCCTGCAGCGACACAGACTAACTAAACTCGACAGTTATGTCACATTGCATTTTCGACGTTTCAGAATTAATATTAAATATTACAGTTCCATTTTGATTTTGAATATTAAATATTAAATAATAAATATTAAATATTTCCTTAAGTGGCTGAAATAGTGAACTTTATAGTGGCTGAAAGAGGCCAGTAGGAATATCAGAAGTATCTTATAGAATTTAATGTTATCTCTATGTTTATACTCGTATTTCAAAATCTATCAAATCGTATGTAGAAATGGAGATTTTTTTAAATTAGTTCCAATTATCTATTTGTCTTCCCTTAACCTTTAATTAGTTACAATTATCTCTCTGTCTTTCCTTAACATTTAATTAGTTACAATTATCTCTCTGTCTTCCCTTAACATTTAATTAGTTACTTTTATTATTCGCAATTTTATATGTTGCCTGAAATACTCTACTTTGTGGCGACACGTAAAGACGTTGAAATTAACTACAAATATTCGTATCCAACTGCAAAACGATCGATCAGCTGAGATATTCTCAAATCAATTGCTAGAAATTGGGAACGGAAAGGTGCCGGTTGATATGACCTCAGGACGAATTTCATTGTCTCATAACTTCTGCAATTTAGTGATGTCAAAAGAAGAATTGGTTGAAAAAGTATTTCCCAATATTCAAATCAATTATAAGAATCACGGTTGGCTGAGTGAATGAGCTATTCTTGCCGCCAAGAACAAAGACGTCTACGAACTTAACAATATTATTCAGTTCCTTTTTTAATGTTTCGCAATTTTATATGTTTTTCTTATAACTTTCTTTCTTCTTTTTCAGTGCAATCGATCTTTCATTTGAATTCAAATCATATCGTGAATTGACCTCTTGGAGTGACGCGATCATTTGCGAGCACGGCGATGAACGCGACAGGCTGAGAGTGGCTGAAAGACATAAAAAATATTGTATACCCACAAGCATTGTGAAATTAAACATATTAGAAACGTGTGCTTTCTCTTTTCTTTCTTTTCCATTTAACCAGACTGAGCCACAGCAACACGTGGCCGGGTACAGCTAGTTACGAATAAATATTAATCCATTACATAAAAGGTTTGTTTTCCGAAATAAATATGTATATAAATTCCAATGTCTCATAACTTAGCTCTATTGTACCGAAATAAGTATTTTTGTCCATATTTCAACAAAAACATTCAAGAACTTTACTTTTGAAAAAACTTACAAAGTTGGTCCTCAAAGACAAAATTGAGAATAATGTGTAAGATTTATATATAAAGCAATTTAAAAGAAAATATTTTCCAGTCTCACATAATCAAGATGACCACCATCATTACACCGAATAAATTTTTTAAACCATAACCTCTTCTAGATCCTTTCAAAGATTTCGAACACAAGAAATCTTTCTTGCAAACACGTAACTTTGGATCCCTAATATCGCCGTTGGATCGACAACGCGTGTGCTACAATGGACGATATATTTTTTTCCACATTCTTTATTCGCATTTTTTTCAAGTTGATCAATAAATACGCGATAAAAAGAGACAGACCTTTTTCCTTTACGTGAATAATATTATATATTGAAACTTGATACTTCAATACTTTTTTTTATATAAACGCACAATATAGCCCAATTCATTTTACGACACGTCGAGACATTCAGGACATAGAAGATTGTATTTCCGATATTTGCCGAAAATGATCTGTTGCCGTATTCTTGTAAAATAAAACCGATGAAAATTGTAAAGTTACGAATTGAACATACAATACAGCGGTTAGAATGTTAATTTAATTGCTGGTACATTTGTTCTGTCGGGGTTAAATTGGATTTGGATGTGGCTGTTGTTGGAACCATACCGCCTGTTTGCTAATTAGCGACGCGTATTTCAAAATATAATACAGTAAAACCCGACAAATAAATGGTAGAAGCAATGACAATATAAAAAAATAACTAATGAGCGGGAAAAGCTATATTGCAGAAAAAAAATTATATTCTACCTTGAGAAAATATGGTTCAGTTATCAAGGTCCATAAAAGTCGTTTTTACTTTCTTTAACTTGATATTTTAAGACTGTTTCTTGAATTATCTTTCTTCCACACAATCTTATCGCTACTATGGTGACTCACTGTGTGTAAGTTTTTGTTCCATTTGCATTCGTTTTTCCCCACAAAACTAGTCGTTTATTTTGATTTTCAATTTGTCACGATTCAGGAATAATTTATCGAGTATTTTTTTTAATCTGGCTGCATTCAAGTAACGAATATACCATTACTTATACCAAAAGTTTTCGGTCCAGGGTTACACAAAAGGTAATGAAATGAAACAGATTTTTTTCCTCAATAAAGTCACCCCTCTAGTTCAATATGTTATATTTTAAAAAACGGCGAATAAATTTTTCAGTACCACTGAAAAAAAATATTCGTTTTGAAAATAAAAAAAACCACTAAGGATCAAGTCGGGACAATAGGATGGGTGATTCAATTCTTGGTAACCAATTGTTGAATGACAATTTTTGCAGTAACAGAAATGTGCACTGGCGCATTGCCGTGCAATAATTTCACGCTTTGAAGCTTTCCGCGGCGGTTTGTTTTGATGACATCCTTTCATTTGTCCATTAATGACGTGTAATACTCGCCAAAACCAGTAGTGGTTCTATCTTCGAAGGCAATTAGTCAACTTCGCTGACAATTCCATAAAAATGTTGCGTTAATCCTTTTTGGATTTGTGTCACCTTGGCTTTTTTGAACCGTGGTGATTCGTGGTAACTAAAGTTGATCAACACATCCACCCAATCGGGTTTTCTCTTAAGGTATCTTGAACCTTCTTCTGGTTAGTAGGAAGAGATCGCCACATGACTGAAAGCTCGTCAGATTGAACAGTATACAACGAAAGTGTAATACATTACAATACTAATAATTTATTGATCGTTAACACTAGCTAACAGAATCTATAAAATGTATATTATGAACGACAGGCTTTTTTACAACCATCTTCAAGAGATAACAGTATTGGACTGTCTTCTCTGAGATGACTTTGTTCACGAATTAAGTCAAAGATCACCTATTGGTTCGTAAAAGCTCATTATTGCATTACACTTTCGTGTTTAACAGTATGACCCGGCGGGTTTATTACCATTTGGCAACTTATAACAATCAACAAGAAAGATGATAAAAGGCCTGTTGTTAAACCCAGACTGAGACAAATTTATTTTTAGAAACCATTGGGAATCGAACCCAAAACCCCAAGATTGGAAGACACGAGTTATAGTAACTAGGGCACGAAATATGTCTATTCCACATTTACTATTTTTTAGTGTATTTTATTTCTTGTTATGTATTTCAAAACCACACTAATCAAGCAAATTGAAAACTTCTTTAATATTTCTTATAATTTTATGATATACGTCTGAGCTATTTAAATGTAAAAAAGTATTTTGAAAATTCGCCATGTACGACTATATACAAATATACATACGTCTCAACAAAGCATAAGTTGATGAAAAATTTGTTACAATAAATTAGACCGAAATTCTCCGTGATCCGGTTTTGTAAAGACGGCCTCAAACTCTAATTTGGATAGGAACTCAAAGAAAGTTTAGCGCGGGACGCCTCCGCATGTAGCAAAACTTTTCATGAGGTAATCAAAGTTGTGTTTTGCCCGTAAACATGCGCTCATACGGTATCAGACATAAAAAGGAAATGTATTCAAGGCTAAACAAATGTAATCGATTTTGAGTCTCACTTCCTCTTAATATTATACATTATGTAACATATGCGGTGGGTTCAATGTAATCCCCGCTAGTTTGTGATGCATCCTGAAATAAATTTACATGGATATGTGTTACCGTTTAAATTTTCTATATGAAGTTGAAGGTTGTCTTATTTTAAATATTTCCTTTCTGCCATTTTCTATCAGATCCTTTGAAATGTTTGGTTGGATAAAAAAATTTAAACGTCTCCAAGAACATTATTCCTTTCAAAATCCTCGTTTTCCAAAATATGTTTTAATATTTATATTTATTTTGTTAATACTTAAAAATAAAAAGTAAAAAAAAAAAACATATTTTAGCACAACATTGATTTACGGACAAATTTTGAAAAATTATACCATGCGACCAAGTTATTCCGGGACCTCGAAAATCTTTCATTCCATTAAATAAATAAAAAGTGAGAATGTTTTCATCTGTGATAAAGAATGAGATATTTTATTACTCTGAAGCCAACTATACACGAGAGCAATACACCACTAAGGATAATGTATAATATATTTATTATGGGAGTGAAATTATTATGCCATTTTACCTATTAAATATAAGTTCAGCTCAAGAACAAATTCTTATGTTTAATATTAAAAATGGGAAGTACTTATTTTTCAAATCAGATTAAAAATATTTTTAAAACAAAACTTGTTATTGAAATAAAATGAAGCAGTTATTGGGATTAACAAAAGCCGTTTTTTTATTTACATAGTAAATCCTCCTATAAATATGACGACATCCATAGCCTAGTTAGTAATATGCATCCCTACTGACCAGGGGGTTGCGGATTCGATTCCTGTTGGAACCCAGATTACTTAAAAATGATTCCAGTCTGGTTTTTACTTAGGGCCTCTTTAACATCTTTCTAGTTGGTTCGAATAAATTGCAACGGAGCAACAAGTCCACCATATTGTTATGTATACCAAGAAAGTATAATGCAATAATACAATACAATACAAAGCTTGATATGGAGGTGCGCAGGTCAAAGATACTCCTGCGTTTTATTCAGCGACGTGTATTGGTTACGATTTAATAGCTAGATTGTTTTTTTTTTTAATAATCGGCCCTACTGAGACAGTTAGTGACTTATTATTTACCGAGCGTTTCGCTCCGGTTTGGGGAGGGGGCGTAATACGGATTTGTGTCTCTGCTTCCTTCAAAAATAATATTTCTACGAATAATAATAAGGACCTCCGTCGCTTTGTAGACTTTTTAAAAAGGATTCCAGCCTGGTTTTCATTTAAGGCTTTTTAAAACCTTTCTGATTGGTTTTAAGAGATTGCCGCGTTGCAATAAGCTCAGCAGGTTGTACTGTATGCAACGAACGTGTAATACAATGCATATTTCACTTCAACATTATTAAACTTTGACGGTAAAATTATGGATAGTAATATTATCATCGATACTGAAATAATAATGAATGAGAGAAATAATAGTAAAACATTGAATATCATTTCAGCATTTCAGCACTAAGCCTCAGGATAAATATTTGCAGTCTACAAGACATATTCAAAGCTGGGATCAAATTAAAAACTCTATTATAAATTATTTTATAAACTTGAAATATTATAGCTAAGAAAAATCCTATTACTTTTCCAATATTTTTTTCCAAAATCAATATTGAATGGAATGAGAAGTAAAAAAGTTCTCCCTTATCCGCAATTTTGCTTTCCGCGATTTCAGTTACATGCGGTCAATTGCGTTAAGAAACTATTAAATGGAAAATTTCAGCACATTATGAGGTCAATTATAGCCTAACGCTACATCACAAAGCCCACGTTACGAGTATTTACCTCACTTCATATATAATATTATCACTATCATCACCACAAGTAAAAGAAGGATGAGTACAGTATAATGCGATATTTTGAGATTCAGGGAAAGAAAGTTACACATTCACACAACTTATATTACAGTTCACTGTTTTAATTCATTATTATTTGTTGATAATCTCTCACTGCGCCTAATTTATAAATTAAACTTTATCGCAGATATGTGTAAGTATAGAAAAAAACATAGCAAATGTAGAGTTCAGTACTATCCAAGGTTTCAGATATCCACTGGAGATCTAATTCTAATGGAGATAAGGGGGGAATAATTATAATTAAGATGTCTTACAAGAAACGAAAAACCCCAGACGCAGTGGCTAGGACCCCCCGCTGACCTCATCTTGCGTCTAAGAAAATGAAGAGCAAGTGATCGCTCTCGAAGGAGTTGGAAGGACAAATGGAAGTTATAAAGGGTATTGTTAGGGGCATTAAACTTAAGGCAAAAATTGGAAAATAACTGGCAACAAATAATATTATGATTTATTTAAATGTTGCAGAAATCAATGATATTGGGTTGGCATATGCTGACTCCATACATGCACTCAAATCAAATATAGTGAGGAATCCAGAATCGCTTTGCAGGTACGTTAAACTCTCCGTAATGGTTCCGTTTTTTTTTAATTAAATATGATTCAGTGGGACGGGAATCAATACACAGGCTAGAACATTCCAACCGCTTTTACTCTCTATTTTTTTTGTGGTCTATAGGAGGACTCTGGTATCTATATATTTGTGGAAATACTTACCACAACACAGCTCTTCTGATATTGTGAAAAAAATGATATATAAACTCATCAATAGTTTGAAGATCACTAAGGCGGTAAGACTCGATGGCATACCCACATTCTTTATAAAATCATGTGGTGACACTTTGTCAGCACCCTTTGCCTATATTTTCAAAACCAAGTATTTTAAATTGGTATTTTCCCGAGCGAATGGAATCGAACCGTAACCATTCATAAAAGTAAACCTAAGGACGGTGTTATAAACTACAGGGCTAATGCCATATTCTCTTCTGTAGCCAAAATGCTTGAGACCATTGTGAATCGTGTGATAAGATCACACACATATTCTCATATTGTTAATGAGCTGCAATGAGTGGCGAATCAACTTAATCCAACTTTGGTATTTACTGATTTTGTTTCTAGCACACTAGATATTGGCTCTCAAGTCGATTACTCATATCATAACTTTGCGAAAAATTTGCTACCAACTATTAACAAAAATGGATCAACTTTGTGTTGCAAATGGTCTTTTACAATTCACACATACCAGTTTGTTTCTTATGGTATATTCGAATCTGAATCTTTTGCTACTCTTTTGTTACATTTGCAATAAGTGTTCCGTAAGGTTGAAATCTCGGTCCGACATTGTTTTTAATTTCATCAATGACATAGGCCGAGTCATCAGCCATTCTAAGTACTCACTGTATGCCGTTGATTTAAACTGTTGAAATCAATTGATTCTCTCCAAGACTGTATGGATCGCCAGATGGATTCAAATGGTGTCTGGAAATAGAATAAGGCCGATAATCTAGCCTCCAATGATTCAGCAGTACTTAATCGATGATCAGTCCTCATCCGTGTCGACACTTTTCAAGTCCTTGGAATCATGTTCAACAGTAAATAAACATTTAGTTATTATATTGAGAAATTTGGTTATCGTGTGTGGTTCTGCTTCGGCCAGTAAAAAACCTGCGGCGTACTACTGAAGAGGGCACTTATACGTACTCCTATATCTTTTTCAAAAATAAACCAATCGCGTAATAACAATCGACCGTGGCTGAGGAATGATCAACCAAATTAGATCGCCCTGCTGAGTGTGAAGGCGTTTCTGACTGTTGCGTGCTTAGCGAAATCCATACGGGATTTACTTTCCATACGGGCAAACTCTATTATTGTGCGATATTTTTGGGCATTGTGTATTATACAGTGTTAGGCCCATAGAAGTTGGCTCTCAGTTACCAAAAGTCAGAGCGCGCTTCGGTTCTCTGTGGATGTATCCCAAGCTATTGGACAACTACATTTCTCTTTGGCTACGGGAGCTTCAATGGGAAAAATAGCTTTAATTTTGTCCTTTCCCCCTATTATAATTTTTGCGACTGTTTGAGTTAATCCGCAGATCTCATTTTGTGGCAATTCAATGATAATGACGACCTCCGTGGCCTGGTGGTAAGACACTTGTCTACCGATCCGGAGGTTGCGGGTTCGATCCCGTTGGAATCCAGATTTTTTTAAATGGAATTCCAGTCTGGTTTTCACTTGGGGTCTATTAAAACATATTTCTGGTTGGTTGAAAGAGATTGCCACATGGCAATAAACTCGCCAGGTGAAATAAAAAAAAATGATAATCAAGTCTATAATTTCCGAAAGGATCTTTCTCCACTCTGTTTAACATCGATTCATCTTCGGATCGATTGGTTACTCTGATCGAGTGGCGTCTAATGAAAGTTATGCTGCAATCGAAGTTATCTGTGCAAGTTTTTGTTTGAACTCAAGACCTTAAACCGCTTTATAACATATAAGTATATTTAGTGCGCTGCGAGTCATTTTTCTTCTCCTGTGACGTCGGACCTTGAATCCGTTGTCGTTACTATTATTTCCACACTCAGGTACATCCCACAGGAGGAAGAGTCCCTTTCCGCAGTTCCTTTTGCGTCACAAGGTGACGTTGCGCTCATAAAACATAAAGATTTCAATCATATAATGCAGTCGCGCTGGGTGGGAACTTATTTTATCTTCCATAACAGCGTGGTTGGTGGTGGGATCGAACTGAACTTAAGTGTTGTATGTGTTTATCTACCAATAAAGATCTGGGATTTGTGATAAGAGTGTCTAGGGCATTTGATGGTGGCGCTGTTATGAGATATCTTTATAATTCACTGGTTTGCAGTAGATTAAAGCGCAATTCAATCATATGGAACCAGAGAGGAATTTAGAATTCCTTGAGCAAGTCTCGAGAGATTTCTGCGACACATTTATTGCTGAGTATGGATTTTATCCATGGCTCTATCCCATGTGTTTAACGGGTAAACTTGGTATTACTCCTTAAGTGTTAGAAGAGATCTACGCACATGTACGAGTATGTACAAATATTAATTGCTAACAAGAAAAATAGGGCATCGCTTTTTTATTGACTAACTTTTTTTTAATGTATGGGACAATTATTTAGACCATCGCGAATAAGGATTGTTTTCAGTGGCGTTTTCACAAACTGAGATATTAAGAGTATCATCACTCACACACGGAAGGACCTTGTTGAATAAATTTTACGATATCGATATTGTCTATATAGAGGATAAATTGAGGATTGAACTCCTTAATGAACGCTGCAGGCATAACTGCGCCACTTTTCAGAAAAGTATGAGTAACATTGTTCATGTCGTCATTACGTTATATTTAGACTTTTTATCGTTTATTTTCTTCCTTTTTCTTTGATGTAATTGGGTTATATCTGTATTAAACGTAAAATAATGAAGAAAAAAATTGAAGCGAGAAACAAGTATTTTACTGTAAATGGAGACGCTATGAACCAGAGTGAATTTGGCTCAGATAAGGCTACATAGCTTTACCTGACATAAGGGAAATATAATGACAATGGAGATTTTTTAAGAAATATAATGTAAACAAACACATATACATAAACACTTGTATGATAAATACTACTGGGATGTAATTAAACAAAAAATCGACTTAAAATTGGAATTACAAAGAAACTTGCTGTAACAATTAATTGTGTGTCAAAGTATTGAACTAAGACGTATCTAAAAGAAGAAAGAAGTAGAAGAAAACTTTAGATTCGTTTTTTTTTTCAATTTATTCCCTTGACAAGGTCTGTCGGTCTATCATCGTTTATTCTTTTCTACCATATTTCTTAACTCTCGTAAACAAGACATTTTAATTAACGGAAAACGTTTTTGACAATTTGACAGCAGTATGAGACGCCTGTAGTGCAATGGATCAAATTAGGAATTCTTTGGTAAACGATTATTAAAGTAAAATAACAAGACTTAGTGATTTAGAAAATTGCAAAATTTAATCGTGAAACGAGTTTTACTAACTGTAGAATATTTTAGTCAGTCATTCAACGACAACCCGCTCAATAAGTCTGAAATACCTAAGAGTGTTCTTTTTAACTAATTTAATTTAACACATCAGTGTCCAGTTCGCATTCATCCTCAATAACAAACTGTATATTTTAGGATATGCGTTACTAACATAATTTTTTAAGTACATAAAAAGTATTGCGATTTACGACATTAAACATTTATGATTTATAAAACGTGAAAGTGAAATCTAAATTCTCTTACTTAATAACATCGCTTCAATATAAGATATTTCCAGTCATATATATCTAAAGCAAAGATTCCCAAAGTGGTCTATATGGACCCCCAAGGGTCGATTTCGACTTGCAGTGGGTCTATGCTATATACTAATATTTTTTTATTCATTGATTTCGTTGATATTACTATAAAAACAATGTTGTGTATTTTGACATGAAATATATTAACATTTTATATTTATTGAACCATTTCATTCATAATAACATCATCGATGCTCGTAATAAACGTTTTATTTCAATTTAATATCATAATTTATTACTCAGTTTTCAGCAGCTCATGACATCACGAAAAGAAATCTGTAAATTTTATATATATTATGATAATACATCGATCAATAAGTCACGGGACTAACCAATAGATGGCGCCTCTAATAACAAATCCATACCATTCTCAGTTAGTACCAGCCTTTAGAAGTTATGTGTCAAACTTTCATGACATTCCGACATTGTGTCATTGAGTTACAGTGGTTTTAGTGACGCTACTTTTGGTATTTTCAAAACAATGGAAAAAACCGAATTTCGTGTGTAGATAAAACATTGCTTTTTAATGGGAAAGAATACCGTTCAAACTCAGCGATGGCTTGAAAAGTGTTATACGGGATCTGCTCCGTCGAAAACAACCATTTGTCGGTGGTATGCTGATTTCAAATGCGGTCGTACAGACACAAATGATGCTGAACGCTCTGGTCGTCCAAATGAGGCTGTTACACCAGAAAACATTAAAAAAAACTCAAAATCGTGATGGAAAACCGCAAAGTAAAGTTGCGTGAGATAGCTGACATCCTGAAGATATAATTTGGTAGTGTTTACACTATTTTGCATAAACATTTGGTCATGAAAAAGTTTTTTTCGTAATGGGTGCCGCGTTTGCTCACAATGGAACAGAAACAACAACGCATTGATGATTCAGAGCGCTATTTGGCACTGTTTACGCGAAATAAACAGAAGTTTTTGCATCGGCATGTGACAATGGATGAAACTTGGATCCACCACTATACTCCGGAATCAAATCGGCAGCCAGCTGAGTGGAGAGCAGCCGGTGAAAGTCGTCCGAAGCGAACAAAAACTCAGCGGTCGGCCGGGAAGGTTATGGCCTCCGTATTTTGGGATGCGCATGGTATAATATTAATCGATCACCTTGAAAAGGGAAACACTATCAATAGCGAATATTACATAGCGTTATTGGAGATTTTGAAGGCAGAAATTGCAAAAAACGGCCCCATATGAACAAGAAAAAAGTTTTCATTCATCAGGATAATGCACAGTGTCACAAGTCGATGGCTAAATTGCATGAATTGAACTTCGAATTGCTTCCGCACCCCCCGTATTCTCCAGATTTGCCCCCCAGCGACTATTGGCTGTTCGCAGACCTCAAAAAGATGCTCCAGCGAAAGAGATTTGGTTCCAATGAAGAAGTGATTGCCGAAACTAACGCCTATTTTGAAACAAAAGATAAATCGTTCTGCACGGCTGGCATAGAAAAGTTAGGAAAGCGTTGGAATGAATGTATCGCTCTTGAAGGAGACTATGTTGATAAATAATGAAGAATTTTGGCAAACAAATGTTGTTTTAGTAGTAAGTCCCGGGACTTATTGATCAATGTGTTATGTACATATTACAAGAAAAACTGATTGGAATAAGTACAATCAAAGAACTTAAGATGCAGTTCAGAAAGACGTATCAGCAGTTCTGGCTTCAGAAAGATATTTCTGTTGCTTATCCTGCATTATGGACTATTGCAAAAAAGTTTTTGTTAGCTTTCCATCTTCATACCTCGTGGAAAGAGGTTTTAGGGCGGTTGACAATCTTCTTACGAAAAAAAGAAATCGAATGCAAATCACTGAACGTGGAGATTTAAGACTATACCTTACTAATTTAAAGCCAAATATTGAACCATTGCTATCAGAGCATCAGGTTCATCCCTCTCATGAACAGTATTATTTGTGTATTAATTTTATGTAAGAATTTTACTAGGTTTTGATTTGTTTCGTTCCAAAGCCAAATATTTAATTGCATTTTATGTATTTTTAATAAAGGTGTGAACAAAAATTGTACATGTTTTTATTTTTTACAATTGTCCACTCTACAAAAAACCTTATCAAGTTGAACAGCACTGTGTCAGCTATCAAAAACACATTTGAAGTTAATAAGTGTAGGAAAATTCAATATAAGGCAGGCAGGGGGTCTACGGAAAACAAAAAAATCGGCAAGTGGTCTACGGGGCGAAAAAGTTTGGGAAACTATGATCTAAAGTCTTCATTACAATACACGACTCCACACTTCTGTGAGTATAACGTAATGCAATTAATTTTCAAGTTTGCTTGGATACATACACGATAAAAAATGAAAGCTGAGAAGTGATTAAAAACATTACCGCATTTATGATGAGTAATAATTTCTTCTGGATACAAATATTAAAGAGAACACCCACTATTAGGAAGATCTTCGAATGTGTAATTGAGAATACTTTCATGAAGATGTAGAAATAAACAGGCAGTGAAAAGTGGACGAGGGAAATTAATGAAAGAATTCAAGTAAATGCGGGGAAATACGTGTACTGAGAAGGAAATGTGTCGATGTACTCGTATAACCGAATACAAAATATACTACCTTGATCAAAAAGTTTTATGACCGGCCACCGTGTGGCGCTGTCAATCACCCGATTGGAATTCTTTTTGTTAGGTTACCACATCCATCATTGACACTTCCCTCCAAATTTCAGCGTCATAGCTTGACATTTGTAAAAGTTACGCTGTACTGAGTACATCTACCTTTGTGCGTGTTTTCGATTTTTTACAAGTTTGAAAATGTCATTAACTGTGCATCAACGAGTTTGCATTAAATTTTGTATGAAAAACGGATTTAACGGTCCGCAGACCTTGGAAATGATGGAGAAGTGTTTTTCGGTGACACGAACGCTTCAGAAGTGGTCGTGAGTCGGTCGAGGATGACGAACGCAGTGGCAGCCAAAAACCGATGAAAACATCGATAAATCAGAGAGTTGGCAGAGGACTTGAACATCGCTTATGGATCCGCTCAAGACATTTTGGTTAGTGATTTGGGCCTTAGACGTGTCGCTGCAAAACTGGTGCCGAAAGACCTCAATTTCATGCAAAAAAAGGACCGCGTTGAAATCGCGAAAGACATGATTTCCATGAGTTTTTGACCAAAAACAACACGACTCCAGTAGCCTTTGAATTCACCTGCACTGGCTCCTTGCGACTTTTTCCTGTTCAACCGACTTAAAAAACCGCTTCGCGGAACGCGTTACAGCACCCGAGAGGATGTCATGAAAAAATCGAAGACGGCTCTGATGGACATACCGAAAATTGAGTACCAGCGGTGTTTCGAGGATTAGATCAAGCGCTGGCGTAAATGCGTTGCAGTCGATGGGGAGTACTTTGAAGAATAAACTTGTATTTTCGATTTTATGAATAAAATCCTAAAACTTTTTGATCAAGGTAGTAATTATTAAGACTAAATGAGAGCTGAAAACTGACGTATGTTATATATGTGGCGGGTGACGAGACTTATTAAAACTAATTTATAATGCAAGCATAAATGGGAGTCGTCGTCGTCGACGACAAACAAGAAAAGCAAAGGTGGACCAGGTAAATAAAATTTAAAAAAGGAAAGGTGAGCGGTAAGAGAAACACAATAAACTGCGAGAAGGGCAATGGATGTGGATGAGGCGAAAGAAGTTATCATATAGGAAAGTTTGGCACCGTGCCCTTTCAGCCTACCCCAGCAGGTTAATAGCGTGATGGTATATATGCATGTAAAAATAAAACGTTTGTTCAAATATATATTCCTTATAAGCTTGACATGGTCATGTGCTAAACGTCTAAGCAGTGTACGTTATACTAAAAAATCATATTAGTGGTCCGCGGGATTTAAAATTATGAATTTAGTGGTCCATGAGGTCCTAAAGATTGGCGACCGCTGGTGTACGAAACCACATATCACTGTTTTAAACTTAAAAAAAATTAAAATAAATTGTCATCCAAAGATAAAATAACAAAAACTTACCTACTGTTCACACTGTTTTAATTTCGATGAAAAAGATCTGCAATGAAAATAAAAACATTATTTGTAAAAAATACATACATCAAAATGTTTTGGGATGTAGAGTTATGATTAAGTTTCCATTTATTTGTTAATTTTTCATATTTTATTCCCAACTAAGGAATAAATTGTTTTTTTTGTCTTAATTTTTATTCATGTGTATGCAGCAAAACATTACAAATTATTTTGGTAAAGGAGCATCGAAATTAAATATTTAATAAAATATACATAATATATACTTTTAAACGCATATTGACAAAGAAAACAAAGATATAAAGATGTGATGAAATTGTAAAACTTATTATACAAAAATTAGGTCAAGGCGATATAAAATTCTCGGCTTAACTAAACGTGTTGTACGGTAGAATAAAAAACTCTGATAATATATTTGACATTTGATACTGTCACTCAGTGATCACATTGAAAAGCAGTAGCAAAAACCAATTAAGAATCGATGTCAAAAACACAATCATAAGTCTTCATAAACAATACTCGTAAAGTGGTAAATAAAATGTATTTCTGTTTAAACGAGTACATATATATCATACGACGACCTGTGGCCTAGTTGGCGAGATGGTTATCTTCCAAGTCGAGAGTTGGGGTCGCGATTCCCGCTGGGAACCAGGTTATAAAAAATATTATAATCTGGTTTTCAGTTAAGGCCTATTTAAAATATTTTTAGTTGGTTGGAAGAGATGTCCACGTGACAAACTCGCCAAGTTGAACTATATACGACGAAAATGTGATACAACATAGCATCGGTCTTTACATTTATTACAAATTACTTCCGTTGAAAATTTTAAATATTATATTTAATGGTAAAAAAATAAAAGAGAATGCATACGAAATATATAGCCGTGGTAGAAGTGAAATATATGTACCACAACAAAATGAAGTAATGATCTGTTCTCTATGCCTAGCCCATTAGGGGAATTGCATGATGTTGTTGATGATCTACTTTCCAGTTTTGATTCATTTACTTTTCCCTAAAAGAAAAATTTAAGTAGGCCGTAGAAACAATATTTAACAATAATAACAAAAAGATGAAATATAGCGCTAATGTGTAATAAGTGATCCCAAGAGCACTATTTTTTTAGATATACAAAAGGCGGCTTAAAAACGCCAATTAATTAAATACTAACTAAAAGTTACCGAGTTGTTCCACCAATTTTGGCAAAGTTATTTCAAGTCGAAACATTTGATGGTCATTAAATGAAGTCAGGTGTAATAAGGTATATAACATAAGTAATATTGAAACCAGGAAGTTACCATTTACAAGACTTGCACCGACAATGCTGCCTCTGATGGCTGAACAGATACGTAGGATAATTCTATAAGTACGTTAAGTCTAAAGGGGCTCGTTTCGAAAAACCAGATGCATTTTTAGTCCCTGTTACTTGTTAGTTATTATCGTTTTGATTGAATTAATAACTCGTTTCTTAAGTCTTGAATCCAGCAAGGATACTTTATGAATGTTTACATTTATAACAAAAGATAATTTCAGACAAATTACTATTATAAATTGTGAAAAAAATTAAACCAATCATACAAACATAAAGCTTGCGTGAGGTATAAGAGTATGGCAGAGTTGAAATAGAGATTCAACTAGGACTAGAAATAAACAAGGTTAATCGAAAGTCAAAATCGTGGACCGATTCGAGACTCTGACAATAAGTTATTATTTAAGAGATTACAAAGAGGGCAACGATATTATAGACCTAGGTGCTCTCATTTCGAAGACTGGAGAATGTGAATCAGATATCCGAAGACGAATGGTAAAATAAGCTATTATAAGTCTGACAATATGGATTAATTTTAGTATTTATTATTGATACAATAAATTCCATGAACTACCTTTTAAAACATGATAGATGTCTTCGAGATTTTGTGCTAGAGGCGGATACTCCGAATTCCATGACCACAAGGTGCACCAACGTCTCTATCATTAAAAATCAGAGGTAACCGAAAGACTGTTGACAACATGCAGAGAATGAATTCTAACATGCTTTGGATATGTTGCTAGAAACAGTATCCAAAGTTTGGAGAAGCTGGTTATCACGGGGACAGTTAAGGGAAACCAAACAAGAGGAAGGTTCCCTATGAACATGTGCACATTTTTACTTCCTCTTAAAATAACGGTGAATAATTGAACTAAATGAACTTTTGAAACTCTAAAAATGGCAATCCAATTCACAGATTGGTTTCTAAGGCTTCTTGAAATTAAAATGCGATCAAACATTTTTCAATTTTCCCAAAAGCAAGGCAGCTTAATCGAGTATTTCCGAAATTGAATTCTCTAATGAAGATTTGAGTGCCGTGACGGAAAAAAAACTTAAAACCTATTCCACAAGAACTTATCAAACGAGGATTACTTTATGGATGAATTTATACTTTTTCATTAAGGTTGGCGATATTTTTCAAGGAGAAATAAAAATTGATTACTTTGTATCACTGTAAAAAAAAACGTAGAGAATCTTACCTCTGTGGCCTAGATTAAAATACGCCTGTCTTCTTACCCGGGGATTACGGGTTCAATTCCCGTTGATACCCACATTTTTTTAAAAGGATTCCAGTCCGATTTTTACCCAACGATTGGTTTGAAGAAATTGCCACTCGGCAATAAACAAACCAGGCTGTATTGTATATAACGAAAGTGTAATATGTTACAAAACAATCTTCTCATATTTTTTACATATACCAATAAAATATTTACCATGGACTATTTGTTGGTAGGTTTTAGATTTTAGTCCCTTTTGGAGTTTGTCAAAGGCCACCCTTTAAAGAAAGTCGAGGTTACAGAATATATAGTTATAATAAGAAAGTGAAAAAAAGAAAACTTGTAATTTGAGTATAATTCTGTAACGTGACTTTAATGAATGGTGACAGAAAATTTCAGTGTTGAATTAATTAATTTTGGTTGATGTATTTCTATTCCTAGAAATCCAATCAAAATATTTCAAAGAATATAAATTTAGAAATATTAACTCATTTAATTTGAGCAATATCGACGAATAAAGTAAACAAACCGGGATACAAAACAACGATCGACGACCAATATTTAATATTTATTGCCTGCTTCAATTTCCATTTGCAGAGTAAATTCTATCTGCGATCAGATATCACTTCTCAACGTTTACCAATATAAAACAATGTTGATTTAACTGGGTGAGCGCCCTTTGTATAAAAATAGAAAGCAAACAGTTAAGTTTGTAGGCGGCCGGTTATTTTGGGCAGCGCGTCGTTATTAGACGAGGCGTTTGAAGATCATTGCTTAATACGCATGTTCAACCGTTAACATGGCGAAGAACGCGGAACATTCAGTACTGCTTGGAATACATGAAGACTGTCAACAGTACCATATGTACGTTTATTTGCAGACTAAATGTGAAAATATATTAATAACACAATTCTAAAATGGATTTTTCGAGTCGAAAATTATGTAATTGCCCTGTAGTAGTAGACAGAGAATACATACTCCACGCTTTTCTATTTGCGCACTAGTCTTTAGCCTTCACATCGATATATTTCGTCATACATGCTCTTCTGTTTCTCATACTTCTCACATTTCCCTTAATTTCTTTTTTTCTATTCCCCTTTTTTATTTCCACAGAATACATTTTTAATATAACTAAGCGCATAGTCAAACTCTCGAAAGATATGCAGGGAATCCACAATCTGGCCGCAAAAGACTGGGATTAGGCATACAGCGTGTGCCATTCGAGAGACGATTGTCCACATGCTGTTAAAAAATAAGCTGAAACCGCCAAAATCGGCTGTCACTATGAACCATTCATAACAGCCAGAGCCATCTTTTGGAAACGGACCGATCTAATTTGTACTCCTAATATTAATGTAAAGGAACAGTAAATACAGATAAAAAAATGGAAACGACGATGATATAAAATTGACAGTTAATTTAAGATAACCACAAATGCTTGTTTAACGGGCAGGTTACAAAAGTAAAATAGTTAAGTTAGGAATCGAGCAGAACCAAATGAAATGCAGAAGGAAACATAAATTCCGGGTACTTATTCGAGAGACGAGATCCGGCAAATACGATCCGGCAAATACGAAGAAGTCATAAAAGAGTCTCTCATAAAGATAATAACAACTGTATGTAAACGAAGTGATCTTATTAACCGATTCTCATTACAATCCAAAAAACATGCATGAATCAATAAAAATATTTACTCTGGATATTAAAAAAAAAGTGGTATGATTTTTTTCTTTTTCTTTTATTCTCTAAAAATCGAATTATTTTTAATGATCGATAAAGTTCTACTGAAAATTTAACAACTAATGCTCCATTTGTACAACCTGATTAGTAGTCTCTCTCCATACATACATATATGTATATACACATACATACATATACATATGCGTATATACACATGTACACGTACATACTATATACATATACATTCAGCATACTTGGTGATTATGCGCTTACCAATCTTCGTCATGTCCTCACAGGAGTGTTATGAACTTGGAGCAGATTTGCATTTCCATGAGAGGGGTCCCGTAATGGCTTCCGTAATGATTCACTGACTATATGAGAAGAGTACAGCATCGTTAAGGATATCTTTATATGAAGTAGTAGTGTGTAAAAATTAAACTTCGTACACGATGATCTATAGTATATAGAAGTGAACTGAGTTAATTAAATGTTTCTACTAGAAAAAAAATACATTTTCGGATTATTTTTATATATATTCCTTACTATGAGTTTAGTAATTTAATTTGTTATATGAATAAAAATAATTATGAAAAACATAAATTTTTATCGTGGATTTTTTTATGATTATCTGATTTTTATTTTTTTCAGTATATATCATACTCGTACAAAGTGGTCATTTCATTCTCAAGTGAACCTCAGATTAGATTTTCAAGTAGTATTTAGAAGAAAACAATGCAGTTGAATGTTATCTTGATCAAAAAGTTTTAGGACTTTATTCATAAAATCGAAAATACAAGTTTATTCATCAAAATCGATATGGTCCCCTTGAAAGTACTTCCCATCGACTGCAACGCACTTACGCCAGCGCTTGATCCAATCCTCGAAACACCGCTGGTACTCAATTTTCGGTATGTCCATCAGAGCCGTCTTGATTTTTTCATGACATCCTCTCGGGTGCTGTAACGCGTTCCGCGAAGCGGTTTTTTAAATCGGTTGAACAGGAAAAAGTCGCAGGGAGCAAGATCAGGTAAATTCGAATGCTGTTGAATAGTATTCGTGTTGTTTTTGGTCAAAAACTCATGGAAATCATGTCTTTCGCGATTTCAACGCGGTCCTTTTTTTGCTTGAAATTGAGGTCTTTCGGCACCAGTTTTGCAGCGACACGTTTAAGGCCCAAATCACTAACCAAAATGTCTTGAGCGGTCCTCTTCCAGCTCTCTAATGGTCAATTTACGGTTTTCGGCCAACATTTATTTGATTTTATCGATGTTTTCATCGGTGCCACTGCGTTCGTCCTCCTCGACCGACTCAAGACCATTTCTAAAGCGTTCGTGCCACCGAAAAAAACTTCTCCAACATTTCCAAGGTCTGCGGACCGTTAAATCCGTTTTTCACACAAAATTAAATGCAAACTCGTTGATGCACAGTTGATGTCATTTTCAAACTTGTAAAAAATCGAAAACACGCACAAAGGTAGATGTACTCAGTACAGCGTAACTTTTACAAATGTCAAGCTATGACGCTGAAATTTGGAGGGAAGTGTCAATGATGGATGTGGTAACCTAACAAAAAGAATTCCAATCGGGTGACTGACAGCGCCACACGGTGGCCGGTCCTAAAACTTTTTGATCAAGGTAGTATTTTCTCATTTGAAACATTTTGTATTATACGAGTATTTGCAGTGAATAAGAAGACAAACGTAACAAAAAAATTAAACCTGGGTCAACATACAGTAAAGGCATACACGCTGTAACAGTTATCCGTCTTATTTTCCAAGATGGTAGGATTAATGCATATCAAAAAGAGTAAATTTGACGCGTAAATATTGTTCAACTTTCTGTGTACCTTATTCCCGTAGTCAAAACCTAACGATACGAGTATATTCAACTATGAAAACATCATTTCTAGAATATTGCATGTAATGATTTCTTAATATATAATTCCGTAAAAAATCAACTTTTTTTACGTTCCTGGCATGTGATTGCTATGGATAAACTTGTACATAAAATATTGTTTTCCAAAAAGAAAGAATGTAAAGTTCGCTGAATTGTGAGTAAAAGAAATAATACAAACAAAAATATATTTTTATTTTACGGCAACGTTTGTTTTTCGTTTTTCAATATAGGATCCAAAATTCTTATTTTACGATTTTCAGTATTGCGTTTTATAAAAACTATTTTAGAAATGGTTTAGATTAAAATATATTCAAAAGAGAAATTGTATTTTCATATACGAGTATAACTAAAACTCACCAATACTAACGCCCAACAAGATAAAGTTAATATACCAATTTGGATACCTACAAACTGGTTTCATCTTAACAATTAATATTTTAATTCTAACTTACCAAAAGCAATTAAAAATTGTTAACATTTAACTACAGAAAACGTGGTACATAAAATTTTAATCTCAATACCTTAAACAATGTACATTCAAGATAACATTGTTTACACTGCCAATTCATACTATTGAGATAAACATCGTGATACATTCTGATGTCTACTCGTAGAACAAACTAATTTAGAATAGCTCGTTCTAGTTTTATAATTAATAGAATGATTAAAATATTTTGATTTATTTTACACTGAAAAATAAAAACTGTGTAAACTAAATTCACATTTAAATTAAAATATAGTCAAATAAACATAATTATTCAGTACATGAAATGAAATATCAAAAAAATAAAAAAATCAAAGGCAAAGATTGTTAAATGAATAATTTGAACTAAGTATTAAGGCAAAAAACGATATAATGATATCTGGTATAACTTAAGTAATGAAAGTATTGTAACTCTTAAATACACTTTTTGACATTAGTTCTACGGTTTGATTACAAATAGCGACAACTTTTGAAATATTTAGTCCTCTACCGCCTTTCAAAAATACAACAAAATGTAATTTCACATTAATTTCAGCAAATAGTTGTTTCTTGAATAGTATGAATTATATGGAATAAATCAAATTTGCATCGTGCATGAAAAAGTGTACGTTAAAATGCAAATTCTTTGATTAGAGAAGTTATATTTGTGTTAAAAAAATATTTATTTGCTGCATTTTTCGACAGTACTCTTATTGCTCAATGTAAAACATACTGTTTCTGTTTCAAGTGCTGTATGCAATCGAAGACTTAGCACAATACATTGATTATTCACCTTCGGTACGTTATAGGTGGAATATTGGATACATTTTCCGTTCTAAAGATATTTAAGATATGTTGATAAATACGAGGGACAAACGACGAAGAAATGCATTCATAAAAGAAGAACTTAGGAGGCTAACGACATTGTGTACTCGGCGCATTTTTCACTTATTTGGTCACGTTTCGGCAAGAGCATGGAAAAACTCGTAGCTACTGGCAACGCAGTCACAGAGCACTCTTCACTTAACCTTGGAGCGATCAGGTGAAGAGTGCTACGGGTCTGCATTTGTCACAAGCTCTGCCAGCAGCAGAATGGTGAAAATCCAAGATAACTGGAAACGACAGGCACGACATATGACAATTCCAGAGAAGCTTTTGTTTCCCTTTATTAAAGTCATGATGCGGAAGAGAAGATGAATATAACATTTTACGACAAAAAATGACAGCAGATCGATACTCGTGTGAAAAGAAATCAGATTTATTTATTTTCTTTGGGATTTATCTTTTATTTAATATTTTGTTAGTCTCAAATTGGTTTAGTTATCTCCGCCAGGAAGACGGTGCGCCGTGTGGGTATATACTCGTATATGTCATTTAGTCTCAACTATTGTTTTCATACGCAACGTTAAACACACTTGCATGGATACGAAAAATAATTATGTAGTTTATTGGAAGAAATTACTATTGCGATAAATCCGCCAGATGTATTAATTGCATGAAAATGTTAAATAAATAAATAAAAAATAATCAAGTTATGAGGAGAAAATCCTAAATCAGGTATTCAAATAAAAAAATCCGATTTCAATCAGAACCATGTGTTTACAAGGTGGAAATAAAATAATCATAATTGAACTAAATAAATAGGTGAAATTGTCCATTTATCGCTAAAACGTTTCGTGACCCACATCATTTGTAGTGGCGAAACACAAATGGATTCGTAATGAATGAAATGACAGTCATGCTAGGAACCAGCCGCCGTGCAAGGCGTGCCTCCAATTGACAACCAAACCGACCTAAATGGCATTCTATTGTTTCAGCCACTGTGCGCCGATATAACAGAATGTACCCAGTGCTGTACTATGAGGATCGTGTGCCTTATTTGAATAGCTATGAAAACCGTTGCATTTACATTGATTGTGATTCCGATAAAAATATTAACGCGTTATATGTTGATCGTTATAGAATATTTGCAATAATCTGGGTATCAATGAATTTTATGTAATAAACTTTTGTGAAATCTATTTTTTTAGATTAAATTAACTATTGCTCTATCAGTTCCAGCGGTCTAAATATTATCAAGCTTGCTTTATATCTTAGCATCCCGAGTTTGATTCCCGATGGGTTCAGTTTTTTTTTAATTCATGCAATTTTCACTTAAAAGTCAATTAACGTAAATTCGAAAAGCGCTCCTTGATGGAAATGTGTGTAATCAATAAAGATTTACATAATATTTAATTCCAAAACATTGGTGATTCTCTCTGGTTTTAGAGCTACTAAGTCATCAATTGTTCCGAAATCATATTGTTTTTAAAACTGTTTCTTCAAAAATATCCATAGCAAAAAGTGTAATATAATGTGGACTAGATTTGGAAAATTCTTTACAAACCAAGATAAGGTTTCATCATTTGGCATTCTAACTTCTCCGTAGAAAAAATATACTCGTAATATGCTCGCCCGTCCTAACTCCGGCGCAGTCATATACTCGTAATATGCTCGCCCGTCCTAACTCCGGCGCAGCCATATACTCGTAATATGCATAATTGACAAATGGAATTCAGAAAGATAATCAGTTCCTTTTTATTAATCAAAATACAAAGACGATTCAGCCTGCTCCAGCGAGAAACCGTGCGATAATATTGTATATGTTAGTTAAATTAAACTATTTTGAGCACTTCTGCACTGAGAGAAAATAAAAACTTTAAAACAAATTGAATGTTCATAACCAGTCATTTTCATCACAAATTAAAGTTTTCATATTATGAACATTTATTACTTCATTTTTTCCTAGTCCACACAAAGCAATCGAACCATTAAATAAAATATCAAAGCGTGTCGAACTTCTTTTCACAGAAAATAAAAATAAGGTAACACTATGACAAATATGTACAATAACTTATCGTCGTTGTTAAGGAAAAAGTCATTAATTACCATTTTTGCTCAAAATGAGAGTTTTCATTATTTGAATCAAAAACACAAATCTCTATAATTCTAAGAGTAAAAAACGGCATTATTTAAGCCAATAGCGAAGTTAGGCCACAAAAAATCATTAACTGTAAAAAATGATTGTTTATTTGAATGGAAAAAGTCATTATATTACTTGATGAGCTCCATAAAGTCTAAATGCAATTAATTACTTTTTCCTTAACAACGACGATATACGTATCAGAGTCCTTTTCCCTTGACTAATCAATACCGAGAAAATCTGTCCATTTGATACATACAGAAAATACATTTAACATAGATGCCTTGATGTTGTATGGTTTGTTGCTTGGTACAAGTCACAGTATAAATATATAGTTGTGTAAATAGGCGAAAATTTGACAAGATAAGAATTAGTTCAGAAAGAACGTGTTAAAATCATCAGATATTAACAACTAATATTTATAACTTTCATGATTGAGCCAAATTCATTAACAAAATATCAGAGAATAGTGCAAATCCTTAGAATCTCACTCCAGCGACGTTTGTTTAACTTAGAAAAACAATTATTAGTATTAAAATTATTTCAAACGTTTATATTCTACTTAAAATTTGAAAATATGCAAAATGTATTCACATGCAATTATCAGAAAGAAGTTCGACAAAATAGGTGGATTTTCCTTTCTCGCTCAATTATACATTGATTGTTAAATATTTTTGCTCACGTTTTTTCTTTTAGTTTCAATAATTGAGTATTTATTGCGCATTAGTTCGAAACTCGAATACAAGTCCAATTTAAGGATGTCAAGAAACGCAAAAGAATGTGGTTCAAATAACGACAGCGTATTTCCCTTATATATTTTTACATCATATGGACATAATATCAGCTATGGTCAACCCGGTAATATTCAAGCTGCATACGACTCTCAAATATTTATACAAAACCGCATTGGATTAGTCGGTATTTATACAAAGCAATCCAGATTTCTGGCGCTTATTTATTTAGAAAATAATATGTTTACATTATGACACATAAATGATTTCGATATCTTTAAACGTACGTTATACTAGAAAATATTACATATCTCTTCAACGAAAAAATGTTTCTCTATAACTCTAGTTTTCTTGTGATTTTCCCAGCTTTCTTCTCCTTTTCCAATCTTAGGTGACATTTACCAATATTTTATATTGCTGTTCTTTTTTGAAAATAACATGTAACCTTTCACCCAGTAATTGACCTTAATCTGCGTAAATCACGTCTGGTTGGTTGGAAGAGATGCCCGCATGGCAATAAACTTGACATTTGTATATTTTATAAATAAAGTGGCTTAATAAATATGTAATAAATTCACTCTCATTCCATATTTTTATCAAAAATATTCAAATAGCACAAAGTTGACTATAGACACTACGAGTATAACAACATTATCGGTATAACTTTAATTATTATATAATATAATACAAATAATCTTTGGTATAACTTTAATTATTATATAATATAATACAAAAATATTCAAATAGCACAAAGTTGACTATAGACACTACGAGTATAACAACATTATCGGTATAACTTTAATTATTATATAATTATAATATAATACAAATAATCTTTGACGTCAATACATCATTATTTATACGAGTAATATGGGCATGCGTTTTAAAGCGGTTTTTGAACTGCACGCCTCGATTATTATTTTTAATTTATTACTTGGACATTTCTAAGTCTAGCCAATTATAAATTCTACATACAAAATGTTCCTATTCAAAAACGTTAATTTTAGGTTTATTGGATATATCGAATCAGAACATGTAAAAAAATCTGCGGGCTAAATTAATTGTTCAATTTATCTTAAAATGTATTCAATTAAACGCAGTATTTCCACCTCAAAGTTTCGTAAAATATCTAACAAAAGGTGAAGTGTGAGTTGAATATCTATTCCGTACAACTCAATACTTCCATCTCTACGTTTCGTCAAATATCTAAAAGCAGATGAGGTATGGGTTGAATATCAATTCAGTACAACCCAGAACTTCCACATCGACGTTTCGTCAAATATCTAAAAATAGGTGATGTGTGGTTAAATATTCATTCCGTATAACTCAATACTTCCGTCTCTACGTTTCGTCAAATATGTAAAAATAGGTAAAGCGTCGGTTAAATATCAATTCCATACAACACAGTAATTCCACCTCCACGTTACGTCAAATATTTAAAAACAGATATTCATTCCGTATAATCTAGTACTTTCACCTCTACGTTTCGTCGAATATCTAAAAACAGGTGAAATATGGTTTATACGAGTATACCCATTCCGTAAAATACACGACTTCCACCACTACGTTTCCACAAATATGTTAAAATAGGTGAAGTATTATTATAGTTTTATCTTTTTATTTCTTTGCTTTTTAATTTCACATTTTTTTAGCTTTTCACTCTGGTATTATTGTGCCTAAAAAGGATTTTTACGTACTTATGTATTTTTTATATTTTATATCTGTCGTTCTGATTTGACTTTTCTGTTCAAGTTTTGGTGTTTTTAATATGTTATGAATTCATTATTATTTGTGTGTTGTATTTGTAAACTTAGCTGTGTTGGTTTTTTGTGTAATTATAACGTATTAAATTTCTATTTCATGTAAATGCTACGGTCATTAAGAATGAATTAGGTAATGAATATTGCAAATCGAATGCTCTCACCCTATAATAAAGTTGGTGACCCCTATAGTATCTATGTACCTAATAGCAATGCATGGCAGTTGAAAATGAAAAGTCCATAGCGAGAAGCATTTAATTGGGACAGATGCATTAGCGCGGTAAATATTGTCACTCAGTAACACACCGCACTGTTGAATACTTGGCGCGGAGCAGTCAAACGTGGGGAGGCATTGAACTCGAACGCCTACTTACATTAATCAACTAGTTATCTGACACGATGAGTTCTTTATTGAAAGAGTATGGTAAATACCAAACAGATTTAACTAACCCAAGACATCGCAAAGTCACGGGATGGTTTTTAGTACATACTATAGATGGTTGAAAGTAAAACATATTTCTGTATTAGTATTTGAAAGATTACGATTGTTTTTATAAGCTTACATCTCAATTACAATATAAATATAAACTTTACATACGAGGCATATCCAGAAAGTAAGTGTACTGAATTTTTGTAGGTTACAATTTTTTTTATTTAAACAAAAAAATTACGTGGTTACCGTAGTACATATGTAAGCTATTTTTCGACATAGTCGCCATTCCTCTCAATGCAGGTGGTGAAGCGGGGTATCAACTTTTTGATGCCTTCCTCGAAGTAGTTTCCCGCCAACCCCTCCGTCCACCTCCTCCTTTACCTCCTCGTCGGTTGAAAACCTTTTTCCACCCATGTGCAGCTTCAGGGAGGTAAAGAGATAGTAATCTGAAGGTGCTAGGTCAGGGGAATGCGCGGGATGGTTCAGGACATCCCATTTAAACGAGGCGAGCAGTTCCTTCGTGGCGTTGGCTGTGTGTGGTCTGGCATTGTCGTGCAGCAGGCAGACTCCCTTTGTCAGCATGCCTCTCCTCTTGTTCTGAATCGCCCTCCGCAATTTTTTCAGGGTCTCACAGTATCTTGCAGAGTTGATGGTCTCCCCTTGAGGCATATATTCAATTAAAATTATGCCTTGACAGTCCCAAAACACGGATGCCATGATTTTCTTGGCTGAAATTGTGGTTTTGAACTTTTTGGCGGAGGGTGAAGAGGTGTGACGCCACTGTTGAGACTGCCTTTTGTTTTCAGGCGTGTAGTGTGCAACCCAAGTTTCATCTCCAGGAACGATGGAGCGGAGAAATTCATCTCCATGGAGTTTGCAGCGCCTCAAAAACTCTTGCCCGGCATTATTTATTTCGCACTTGGCGGGAGATTGGATTAACATTTTTCACGAAACGTGTTGTCGCGTCGACACTTCTCAACGTACTGATCTCGAACCAGTCTCGTTGCGGAGGGGAAGGGTCAGGCTACACGGAAGTGTAGCCAACATGTCGAAAATAAAATTCATCCGGTCGTGAGAGCCTCAGTACACTTACTTTCTGGATACGCCTAGTACATACAATCGTTTCTCTGGTTGAGAAGGAAGAGAGGACAGAAAATTCGCCAGATTTTTCAATCGCGACACACAACTTTCGCCTATTTTGTATCTTTAAAACACCCTCTTATTTTCGTAGATTTATTTGATGCCTCCCTTTCTTCAAAATATCATTCACTAGGTCCAACCCCACTTTCATTGGTATTCCTCTACCACGTCTTCGACTCTCAATTATATCATGAATAAATAACAGTATAAACTGACGATAAAACAAATAAAGAATCGAAAAGTTATTCTGCTTCTGAGGGTTAAAAAAATTAAAAGTATATGAAAAATGCATTCCAGGACGCATATCAATCGAGCTTTATGAATATACACACGAATTTTAAATTCATTACAAAAATGTGAAATGATATTCATCACCTATGTGGAATATCGCAAAAGGGCCAACTAAATTGCAACTATAATACAAATTAAAGATGTGCTCAAATGCGGAATCGAAGCTCTCAATTTCAGTGGATAAAATACAGTCAAGCACTGTACACCCAAATAATCAACAGAATATCATTAATACGCTCCAGGATAGTAATTAAAAAAAGAATCACTGGTTATATTTCTTATTTGTGTTTTAAACAATATTTGGTGAGATTATTTTTTATATTTTCTCAGCTTGTAAATATCTAAACCCCATATATGTAAGGGTTTACTCCTCACTTCTCGATACAAATAATTATTTTACTTGATGATATGTAATCGTTTTTTTATTGGACTGATATATTCTTTTACGTTCTTAAGAGGCCGCCATACTATTTTTTTGCAAGCCGCTGATCTACATAATATTTTTCTTGCCGCCAAGTAAGAACTGTTATATTATAATAAATAATATTTTATTTCATTTTAACATCCTTTGAAAGCTTTCTCAAACCGACAAGTTACAATTGCACCAGCAGAATACTAACAAAACATCCTGGTGACCAGCACGGGAATAGCATTAGCAGAATTTCCCGGGTCCACATGGAGAGCGTATAATTAAGGCGGATAATTAAGTATCAGACCCTCGGCATTATCATGTGGCGAGGTGTGCGATAAATCTCCACGTCCCGCTTGCTGCCTACTGTACGCTAAACCCCTTCCCTTCCTGGGTAGGTTTTTTTACTAAAAATAAACAAAAAACCTTTCGCTGAAAACTTGGTATACAAATACGAAAACAAAATTTCGACGGCTGAAAATTTTTGAAACTTTCTAATCTGAAAGCAAAATAGAGAGAGAAAATTAGAACGTGATTGAAATAGTAAAATAAAAATATTTAGATATTGGAAGTACATATTAGAACGTTTAATATATTTTTAAATAGTTAATACAGCTAAATCAATAGTATTCTTATTATATTTTGTAAGAACCAAGTGTCATTCTGCTCCACACCGGACTGAAATTTCTGTCAAAATTTGACTGCATTCTACTATATTCAGTCCTCTACGAAGCCAGTAAGCTTACATAGAAGTATGAGTAATTTGACTGCATTCTACTCAGTCCTCTGCGAAACCAGTAAGCTTACATAGAAGTATGAGTAATTTGACTGCATTCTACTCAGTAATCTGCGAAGCTAGTAAGTAAACTTACATAGAAGTATGAGTAATTTGACTGCATTCTACTCAGTAATCTACGAAGCTAGTAAGTAAGCTTACATAGAAGTATGAGTAATTTGACTGCATTCTACTCAGTAATCTACGAAGCTAGTAAATAAGCTTACATAAAAGTATGAGTAATTCGACTGCATTCTACTCAGTAATCTAGGAAGCTAGTAAGTAAGCTTACATAGAAGTATGAGTAATTTAAGCAAGAATCAAATGTATTTTACTGACTCTCGACCGACTGATATAGTATTATATAAGTAAGCTTGTACTCCCCTGAAGATGAGGTGAAAGCCTTGAAACCGGTAGGGTTATACCGTCATAAAAAAGTGGAATAAACAGTGTTTGTTAAAAATAAATTACAAAGAATAGAATGTTTTTGTTTGAGTACGTTTTGCTTATTTGAAAATAAATACCCCCCACCCCCCCCCCCCCCACCTAGAGTAAATCGATGTCTAATTTTAAAACAATTTTGAAATACACTTATGTAATAAGTCAAATGAATGTTTTTCAGAGGCACTGATTTTTATATGGGTAGAGAAAATCATACTGCATATCCTTAGTTTTCCAGTAATTCCAGTTTTTAGTTATTTGAATGGTTAAATTATCATTTATAATTCATATTGCAAGAATAAAAACAAAAGGAGATTTCAATTTCAATTTCATGAAAACTTGTTTCATCATAGTTCACAGAAATTTTCAACAATGAACTTTAAAATTGTTATCTCCTTAAATGAATAAACGAAAAATTAATTAAAGTTTTGTCGATAAAGCGACAATAAATTCAAAAACAACCCACATGTAAGAAAGTTTTGGCATAATAATTAAAAGTTGTTTCGATAAAAGCGAAGAAAGATATAAAACGGAACAGTCATTGCCCAACTTTTCATTCGAGCTACGCTTCCCAGCTTTACTAAGAACGGTGTCAGGGCAAATAAGCATAAGTTGAGAATAATATCGCCATAAATGAAAAGTTCTTTTGAAGCCAGCTTAAGGGTGATTCGTTCGAATCAGAAATATTACTAACATTTAATTGATTTTTTATTCCAGTTTTTATTTCTTTGTGAATTTAAATTATTCTCATTATATTCATATTAGTATACTCGTAAGAGTAAACAGATGAATGAATTTTTATAACAAACTGAATGCGCCACCATTTCTAATATTTAATTATTACATTAAATTTTATTTAAAAATATAAAAGAAATATGCCGAGAAACGTTGCGTTTACTACCTATTAGGTATATTATAGCATCAAACTAACTGAATCATGAAATACGATAAAATTCTGACAAATACAGGAAAATTTCCTAAACTATAAACTCACTAGATAAAATTAGTTGACAAATACAATTCACCGTTTTCTTTAGGGGTAAATCACAAAAGTCGAAGAAAATCCATGTCCTATTATTATTATTCATAGTTATATTATTATCAATAATCATAAAAAATCAAAGTAAATCCATTTCCTATTGTTAGTAGTTATAGTAGTATAATTATTCAAATAACAAAATCTTAAGTCAAAGATAAAAATCTAATAATATTAAATTTTCTTAGAAACATAAATATACCCGCATGTGTTATCTCGTATTAAGGTTCACAGAATTTATGATAAACTAAAAGTCACAAAGCGAAATAAGTGAATTGAAATACGAGTAGGTATGTGGCTGAAAGTTTATAAATTGGATGCTCGATAACGCCAGATTTTCGAAGGCAGCGTCTTCTATAAATTGGATGCTCGATAACGGCAGATTTTCGAAGGCAGCGTCTTCTAAGATCTGATAGTACCAAGCATGGAATATTATTATTCTTTGCTTCGTATTTCAATATTAGAATTGCAATTTTTCAAGCTAATTTTGTGAAAAGATTATCTCAAAATTAAAAAATTTATCGAAGGTGGGTTTTATTAGTTTTCAAAGAGACATTGAATTACATATTCAATAAAAGTAAAGTATTTATTTCCAAGCTTGTCTACTTTTTAATATGGCTCTAGAGAAGTGTGTAAGAGAATCCGGAGTACAGACAAATGGGTCAATTTTCTACAAATCAAGCCAAATACTGGGCTACGCGGATGATATTGACATTATTGGTAGATCCCCACAAGCAATGATGGAGACATTTGTTCAGTTGGAGAGGGCCGCAAACAGAATGGGACTTCGCATCAACTCCGATAAGACCAAATATATGATAGCCACTAAAGCACCCCGTAATAACCAGACACCTACCACGATTAATATAAGTTCTCATACAATAGAACGTGTAAACACCTTCACCTACCTGGGATCCATAGTGACAAGTGTTAATGATGCATCTATCGAGATTAAACGTCGAATATTCATGGCAAATAGATGCTTCTTTGGTCTGAGAAAACACCTTATATCTCGGTTGTTGTCCAGAAGGACAAAACTTACCATTTATAAGACACTGCTACGACCTGTCCTCACATAGGGGTCTGAATGCTGGGTATTGAGTAAGAAGAACGAATCTTCCCTTCTAATATTTGAAAGAAAAATACTCAGAAAAATATTCGGACCCATACAGGAAAATGGATCTTGGAGAGTGAGATATAATGAGGAGTTATACAGCATATACAAAGAGCCCAACATTATAAAATACATCAAAATTGGGAGGCTACGTTGGGCGGGGCATGTAGCAAGAATGGGAGAAGAGGAAATGCCTAACAAAGTACTCTTTTCCAAGCCCCAAGGAAGACGTAGCGTGGGCAGACCAAAGCTTAGGTGGATGGATGGGGTGCAGAATGATGCAAACGTGATTGGCATCAGGGGCTGGATGAGTGCATCCCAGGATAGGGGGGAATGGCAACGACTGCTGGAGGAGGCCGGGGCCCACAATGGGCTGTAGTGCCATTGATGATGATGATGATGATGATTTATTTCCAAGAAAATAATTTATTTTGAGAGGCAATAAGTTATTGAAGGATGGTACCATATTAACATAAAAATCATTTTTCTTTGTGATTTCTCCTTCACAGAAAAAAAACTATATGATATTTAGATACCGGGGTTGGATTATGTGCTGATTGCTTTTCAAACTGTTTTCCATTTGAATGTTTAATATACCTAAGGCGGGAGCTGCCGAACATTTTTTTAATAAACAGCGTTGACTATTTTATGTATTTTTTATAACAATATACAAGAGCTATGTTTTTTGAAGATAAAAAACATTGAATTTTTTTTAATAATCTACAGAATAAGTCAAACGTGCTTGTATAAAAACCTATTATAACGACAAATAAATTATCTTTTATAACGGTGACTACATGTGATATAATGCGGAATGAAGTGATTAGATAAGAATGTAGGCTTAAGACTAATGTTTTAAGTAGGGTGAAGATGAACACTGTGAGATAGTTTGGGCATGTGAACGAATTAATAAAGAAAGCTGTACGAGTACACTAAACAAATATTAATACAAATATGAAGTAAAGGCGTAGACTAGAGTAAGATCAAGTGAATGACATTTTAAAAGAAGAAAATATAGAAAGACAAAGAAATTGTAAGAGCTGTAGAGTGCGAAGATTTATGAATGAAGAGACGGCGAAGGATTTATGAATGTAAAGCTGTCGTCATATTAATCTGACGCTCTGTCCTCTTTGCCTGCCCCAACATGGAAATTTTTTGATGGTATGTATGTAAAAATAAACTAATTTCTCTGAAACTTTTATTAAATTTGAAATCACAAATTCTTACTCGATTGTTATTTATAATTACTTCAATAATTTTTAACTAATTCTAATTTAATATATATTTTAAAATAAAGGAAAACCAGCTGGAATTTAGGGTTGCTGTCACATGAAGCGGGAAGTTGATTGTTGTCAGCAGTGTAAAATAATAATTAATGGCTGGATGTTTGTTCAACCCGCCGGATTAGATAAGGTATCATTCTGTGCTAACTACGCCGAAACTCATTTTGAATCAAGAATTCATAACCGTCACTGATACTGTCATTTTGATGTTCAGCATGTTTAGAAGGTGTAGGAAATTCCATCATTTGAGAGTTACATGTGTTTATCAAGAGCTGGAATAAAAAATACAGGGTGAGTTTAAGGGAACGCGATATTTATTCTCCGCATATTTCATCAATTAAAGATTAAAGATATAGGTTTATGATTCATTGAATAATTAGATGATGATTATTAAACTAATCAATAATTTCAGAAACATATTTAACTTCTGAAGATAAAAAAAAACTATTAATTTAAAATGTAATGCTACATGTTTCATTCCCGATTTTACTTTTATTTTCAATATCCCTTCTTTTTTATTTGATTGATAATATTTCAATTTACTGTTCATTTTGACACGAACCAGCCACGAGAACAAGCGGGATTCAGGAAGGGTTTCCGTACCATGGGTCATATTCAAATGCTACGGGAAATAAAAGAACGATGTGAAGAATACGAACTTCCTCTATACCTGGCCTTTATGGACTACAAAAAGGCCTTTGACTTAGTCAAAAAAGTTACCATACTAGAAGCTCTAAAATCACAAGGCATTGAGAGGGCATCACCAAAAATCCTCTGAAACCTTCCAAATTGGTAAGGAAGTTCGTCAAGAAGATACTATTTCCCTCAAAATTATTCACAGCTACACTTGAATATATCTTTAGTAAACTGGAATGGGACAATAAAGGCCTGGTGATTGATGGAAAATACCTGAGCCATTTGAGATTTGCAGACGATATCGTTATATTTTCACAAAACCCAAATAATCTTCAGCACCAATTGCAGGAATTGGAAGAGATCAGTAAAGAAGTTGGTTTAAAAATGAATATATCAAAAACCAAATATATGATGAACAGTTTTGCTACTCCAAAACCAATAATTGTAGATGAAAAGCAGAAGCAACTTGTTCAGGAATATGTGTATTTGAGCCAACTTATTTTTTTTGTAGGAGGCATATCGGAGGAAATAGCACGAAGGACAAAACTAGCATGGATATCATTTGGACGTTTGAACAACATCTTCAAAAGTGATTTCCTAATATCTTTAAAGCGAAAGATATACAACCAGTGTGTTCTCCCAATAGTTATGTCTGTGAGACATGGACGCTCACAGCAAAGAACACAACAAAGCTCCAGACCGCACAAAGGAGCATGCAGAGATGTATTTTGGGATATACTAAAAGAGACCGTACACTAAACACCTGGATTAGCAACACAACAAAGATATAAGACGTTATAAAGGTGTGCCGGAAAATGAAGTGACAATGGGCAGGACACGTAGCCAAAATATTAGATTCCCGATGCACATCCTAAATAATCTAATGGTGTCCAAGAGGCATAAAGAACCCCAGAAAACCGAAGGTACGCTGGATAGATGAAATCAGGAAACATGGCAGCATCACATGACACCAACAAGTAAAAAACAAAAATATTTGGAGTCGACTTGGAGAGACCTTCATCCAGCAGTGGATAGAGACTCGGGTTAACAATGATGATGATATTGTTCATAAAAAAAAACAAAAATAATTTGAATAATTTTTGCGACCATATAACTAACTACCTTTATGTTCTATTATCAGATTAGTTAGAAAAGATTGACACATGACAATAAGCCCACCAGATTACTAAGACGGGTTAAATAAATAAATAAAATATTTCTATGAAATCTTTATCAGTCTGGTTGCGGGTTTGAGATAGGCATAAAAATATTGGCAAAGTAGATATATGTTACAAAGAAGCTTTGTTCACTTACTTATTTGTTTGTTCGATAGACAAAAAATAATAACAAATTGAACCTATAATGTAAATTATGAAAATTATAAAAAAAATATTCAACAGGATTATGAAAATGTTATCGGGAGATGTTGTCGTGTTGAGTTTGGATTCAATGATGGTCGACGTTCCGAAGGCGTTACAATCTCCATCCTCGGCTCAATATAAAAAAGTATTACCAAATATTCTAAGCAAGCAACAAGTATTCAGTCACCCGCTTTCTCAACCGTAATATAAACAAGCTCACGATGCCCAGTACAGGATCCAGCGAACGCATTGTGAAAAAAAATTACGTATCCATTTAGAATTTACCAACATGTGTTTGTCGTCTGCATTTCTCCAAACTCGAAAGTCATGCAGTTATAAAGTATATTCCGTCTCTCTTTTATTGTTTGAATGTTTAGACTGCCTCTTTGATAAGGCGTAAATAATAGTTTTATGGCTTACTCCATACACTCAGTACCAACGAAAAACGGTGCGGTGAGAAAGTGGGTGGCCGATATACCAAACACGTGTTACGTTGCGGTCGCGAGTGCGGGTGGCCATGTGGATGCTTTTTGCGTGCTTACCATCTTTGACAATGTTTTTTGACATCGTCCTGAGGGTGAAGGCCTCCGAAATATCAGCGATCATTAAAGTCGAATCACGCGGCAACAACCCCGAAAAGTATTTTTAATTAGTGGAACAGCCGTGAGATTCTTCAAACATATCTGAGGAGAATGAAAAATTAAAAAAAAAAGCTTTCGATATATTCTATTGAAAGAAAGCGCGTCAACAGAATGAAACAATGCGTGGATGCATATGAATAAGAAGTGTATATTTAAAACCTTCCTTGTTCAAGTTGTACAGTATGTTTCGAATTATAAAAACATATGAACGGTGCTATTTTTAACATACAATTCATCACGAAAAAGTGGCACGAGTTTGAAATGAATGTGTTACTATACCAAGTAGACCTTTTTAAAACTGAATATTAAAATATAAAATTTAAAGCATTAATAAAAAATGCATTTGTAATAAGATCAAATAAAACAAACTAATCGTGTAAATCAATTAACGAGAAAAAATCTTACGTTGCCAATTTCAGTCAACATTTTTGTATACAAAATTATAATTTTATTATGCAGAAGCGATACATTGATGACATCCAAAGCTCATTTTGAACTTGTCGAGACGATTTCAAGTTCGTTTTGAAATTGTTAGTAAAATTCAAAATTCATTTTAAACTTATTAGGAAAATTAAAAAAAAATGTTATATAAGATTTCGCCAAAAAGGTTATTACGTGTTGAACAAAAGTCACCACAACCTGAGGCGCATTGTTGAAAATGTCAATGAAAAAAATTAATAATAATAATAACGTATCAAAGGTGTCAGCTTTAAGTTTGCAAAACTTTGATACGTTATTTTTTATCATTTATCCTCATGACACGTGTTTCTATCTACCCCGATCAATAAATAAATAAGGTAAAATAACGTTCGAAGAATATTATATAACTCATTAGTAAGAAGCAGCCTGGAGTGTGCGTCCGTGTTATGGAACCCTAACGATAGGTTATATGTTGTCTTGATTGATTATTGAAGTGTCTATGTTATAGGGAGGGGTTTCTCAATATTATTAGGTCGTATACAGTTAGATTTTTTTCGGTCTTCAATCACTTGAGACTCGTAACATAGACGTAACTTTGATCAAAAAAAACTTTAATGTGCTTGTGGACCCCCTCGGTGATTCAGGAATTAATAGATTTAAATGTTTCCTCTCGCTCTCTTAGAATACCAACGTTGTCCAGTGTAGCTACGTTCAGGAATAACACAGGTTTCTACAACCCAACGGTGAGAATGCCCCGAGCAGCTGACTCAGATGTGGAAGTGCATATGACTTAATGCTATCAAGGTTTAGGAGGATGATGGCTGAATTGACGGAAGAATGAGTGTTTTTTATGGTCTCCATCTACATAAATATAGCATTTTCACTAACATGACTGAACTGTACACGAGATGCACATTAGTAATTAAGATTTTAATCGTTGGTATTGTTTAAAAATAATATGTTTCATTAGTATTCACTGATTGGTTGATTTTGTGTAAATGTTCTAAAAATATTATTTCATAGAAAATATTTTCGTTATTATAAAATGAGAAAAATTGTAATTTGCTGTAAAAATAAGTACAGGTGTCTCCTATCGCAGTCCTATGGAGCGTCTTTGGTCTTTTCCAATTCCATCCCTAAGTGCATTGCAAATTGTCTTCTTCAAGACCTACACGTCCTTCTATGTTCTCCTATATTTATTTGTTTCGTTATCTTCTCTATCAAAAGTTTTGGCAACCTTTTGTATTGAATTCTCAAGAAATACCCTTACCAATTCATGTAATTTCTGACACGATTTCTTAACTAAACACCCATTACAGCCCTTATACATTTCATCTCAGACTGGATCAGAGATCTTACTTTTTTAAATGCCCATTATGCCCATCAAATGTGTGAAAACAATTTCAAGGGTATAATTTAGGATGAATTATAGTATAAACGCGGAATAGAAAGCATAATTGTCACTAAACAACCCTTCCTGCATCGTAACGAGACAACATTTTATGATGGCAAGCAACAGCTGACTGGCATAAATGACAGTCTCTCGGGAAGGCAATTGGCCGAGAATACACGCAAAATTATTTCACGTCGCATTTACCGTGTCAGCATATACTTCAGTAATTTATATTTATTGCTAAACATTTTGACGCAAACCACTAAATAAAATTCTAAAGTTCGCGTTAATTTCATGAACTTATGAGGCCGAAAATTCAAAACCGGCGATAAATTATATTTTTTTGGCTGAACTCATTAGTGACAATTGCGACGTTTACAATTGAATGAGTAATAATTATTGACCTTATTGGCCCCTTGTTTACGTTTTAGTTTAAATCATTGAATTTACTTTTGTTCAGAGTCAAATTATCTCACCCTAAAAGTGGAAATATTTTAGAGCTTGTTTATTGAGTGAAATGTGTATGACTTTCAAGCATTTCAAGATGTGTAACTGTAGTACCAATGCAGAATAAAATATGCAAAAGTAGAGGAAGATATCAATATGTATATCAATAAGTTCCACATTCCGTTACTATGGATATTCTAGAACCAGAGTATGAATGACTATGGTTTATATGGTAACTTATTTGTTATCCGCCCGCAAACCTCGGGTTCTATCAATGATGGGCAAATAAAAATGTACCATTGTATGGTTTTTCACATCAAAACCTTGAAACACATTCCAGACCCACATGATTGTATTGCAAATGAATTGGGAATCCATCAAAAATTTGCATTACAACGTAGCTTTAACATATATTATGAATGCTTATCGTAGATTTCTTGAATCTTAGATAAAACGCTTATTTCACTTTGCGGTGTCATGTTTATAAATTTTTAATAAAATAAATAAAACATTTATTTTTTATTTTGTATTCATCACCGTTTTATTTGAGTTTACTACCGGTTTAAATGACGAGGAAGACGGAGACCTGACGAGGAAGACGGAGGCCATTGAAACAGTCAGTGAACTCAAATAAAACAATGGTGAACACAAAATAAAAAATAAGTGATAATTATAGAGACTACGGTTTTACATTCCAGATATCATTTAAATCAAATTTTCTTTTATAAAGAAATAACTTTCTTTAAAAAACATTTTAGTTAAATAAATATAATCAGGTGATATTATCATTTTTAATTTCAAGAATTTATCACTAGATAACTAATGCTACATAACATATCTTAGTTCAAATAAACAAACCTACATATTCATAGTTGAAGCAGATATTATTATGAGAATTGCATTTTTTCATGCACCTAATGAAAAAACTCGGACGTTTACGTCCAAACATATCATTCAGAGTTTGTTTGAACTTTTGATTCGTTTTTTTAAACAAATAACTTTTATCAGTCTCAACTTTTCAAGCTCTACATTTATGAAACTTAAATAAATATTGTGTTGTTGTTTTTTATTTAAAATACTATTTACCAAGAAGATAATTTAACTTGATTGCATGAATCTGTTTTAAAAATATATGATGATTGATTTTAATAATTTTTGGCCGGTACAGTTAACAAAAGCATTAAAAAATAAAATAAACTTTAGTTTGCACCGAACACAAGGGTTAATGGTAAAATCAATTGAATATTTGGTGAAATATTGGAAACAAAAAAGAAAGGAAAAATAATGATTCACACACAACAACAAACTAGGATTGCTTATGTAACATATAATATGTACGAATAGTACCTACATATTATTAGCTAGCAAAAATAATGATTCACACACAACAACAAACTAGAATTGCTTATGTAACATATAATATGTACGAGTAGTACCTACATATTATTAGCTAGCAAAAATAATGATTCACACACAACAACAAACTAGAATTGCTTATGTAACATATAATATTTACGAGTAGTACCTACATATTATTAGCTAGCAAAAATAATGATTCACACACAACAACAAACTAGGATTGCTTATGTAACATATAATATGTACGAGTAGTACCTACATATTATTAGCTAGCAAAAAATACCATTTCAAAAATATTCCCATTAGTGTTATCGAATTACAAATGTCCGCCTTATATTTAAATCCTTGTGATCTTTGGGCAATTTCTGATTTTAAATCTAAAATCAATCAAATTTAAATGGTTGCAAAATTCTCAATTTGATGTACTCGTGTAGTAAATTTCAATTCTCGAAACATTATCAAAATTTTCTAAATACTATATGTATAAAAAAATTATTAAATGAAATGTTATAATATTTTGCACTGAAGAACAGTAAAAGTATAATATATGCCTCACATGTTGACTTATAACTTATGAATTCTCATATTCAAGAGTATTTTCCTTAACATACCATATTCTCAATATGCTCAAATTCCAAAGATATGACGTGAACATCTTCAAAATAAACTTTTGCCTCGTATTTTCTACATATATATGAGTGCTTAACGCAGAAGTTTATATTTAATTTATTTATTTCAATGTTTATATATTTCTACACAAGACAACAGCCTATGTAAGCTTCGTTGCCTGTTCAAATTTGTCAGAATTACAACCAAATGATCAGATAAACAATCATATTCAATGTCACATAAGTCCAAGCTGCAGCCGTTAGTGTGATTTGACAACTCGCAACAAAAAATATGCTGGCACAATTCAGTCGAAACACCCTAACATTTACATCAAACGTAATCCGGCGCAATTTTATAAAAATATCAGAAGAGTTGAAATGGACAACAAAACCCGTGTTATACAAGACAAAAAGTATACCGTTTAAATCAGCAACTCGAGAAAGCTTGATGTATGTATATATAATACATACGTATTATATTCATACATGTATACATAACATAATGTTTGCTCTGAAATAAAACACAACATTCCACACAGATTAAATCACACTGTATTTATTTTATAGCAGAATGATTAACATAACGATAATATAAAGACTCACACTCAAGATAAAAAAATGCATCATGTTGAGATTTCCGCAAGAAATACCTTATTCGATTTTTTTTACTTGTAAGTTGTAAAAAAATATCAAAGACAATATTAACATGAATAGCCGCTTTCCTTTTTTTGTACGCAATACAAACATTTTAGGAAGTTGTTTTGAAACGAAACAAGAAATTCTGTCAAGCTGTTAGCGAATTGAGCAGGAATGCGACACGGAGCAGAGTGTTTGTGTAGTGAAATCGGGAAGCGTGATGACATAATCTTGCTCAAAGGTTTTCTGCGCTAAAAGAAATACTACTTCAAGTGGTTGTCTCTATTCAAATTTAACGAGGTTACCGGGTATCCCGGTCAGGTTGAAATCCTACCTTGAAGAATTATAAAAGGTTTTTTTGAATAAACAGAATTTAAACAATTACGAAAACAATCAGATAATTTTGCCAAGAGATAATATAATACAATATAAATACAAAAAACTACGATTACGAAGCATACTATATTTATAACGTATATATGAGATTTAAAATAAGTCAAGTTTCTTGAAAAAAATAAAGAAATCACAAATAGACTGGATGAGCCTCTTTCGCATTAGTTGGCTTTATTATGAGTGTAACGTCGGATAAAATGCCCACTTAGCAATAATAAGTAATCAATAACACAATCACTAATCAACCATTTTTAAGATCGATTTTTTATTAAATGCGACGGCATTTACACTATAAAACTTTTTATTTATTAATTAATCATTAAGATATCAGAAACACTGATAATAAGTTCCACGCTACTTAATTCCAGGACACATTACCATGTCCATAACACTGACGTGAAAGCCAAAGCTCTCACTTATTGTTTGTATTTTGTTATATTTTAACGATCAAATGACCTTTTTGATACAGAATATTAAAAAAAAAAAACTCAACATTAACATGTAATCAGTGTCAATACAATAGAATAAAAATAGTACAAGAAGCCAACACAAGAATGAATCAAACCCATACAATGTAATGAATTCATCCCGAAAAAGACTTCTTCACTTAACTCCTGTAATTAGTTCAAGTCACATGAAAGTGCATACGATGCTCATATCGTTTGACCAATCTATGTAATCTTGCTATACAAGAGTTGAACAAGTAATTTGTTGCAGACACTTCACTATGGAACAAAACAATTTTGCCGGATGGGCCTACAAGAAATGTGAAACATGACAAGCTGAGTTAGTGACAATCTCAAATAATGTTTTGAGGTCAAACATTTTTCTATACCTGACAAGGTTGAAAGACTCGTCACTTCAAACAATAGACCATAGTCTAATTTAGTTTTGGGATCTGCAGTTTAAAGTTTATAAAACGTAAAAACTTTCGCTGCATTTGTTTATTTTTTTTTTCAATATGGACACCGTATTCAAGTACTTAGTACCTTGGTACTTAGTTCCTTGGTATAAAAAAGTGGGGAAAGATGTTTTTTTTTGAAAAATTTAATTAATAATAAAAAACATAAATTTGCGTATGTATGTACTATATATTTAATAACTAAGCATAATTTGTTAATCATTGTAGATTTAGCTTTAATACGTAAAAAAATAACACGAGTATGTTGTAAATTTTGAATAAAACAAATATTTTTTATTTTGTATTCACCATTGTTTTTTTTTTCAGTTCACTATCGATTTCAAAGACCTCCGTCTTCTTCGTCAGGTGAAGATGAACTAGAATCTGATAAGGAAAACGGAGGTATTTGAAACCGGTAGTGAACTCAAATAAAACAGTGGTAAATATACAATAAACATGTATAAACATGATACCATAAAGTGAAATAAACGTCTTTCCTAAGATTTCAAAAATCAGTCTGTTGACGTCGATTCTTTAATTTTTTTAGTACCGAATTGTTCAACGTAAGTTTGAAAACATCGATTCATAAGTCCAAATGAAAATGTCAAAACAAGTTAAAAGACCAGCTCACGTCACGGTCGCGTGATATCTTTCAATGTTTCTCTCGGTCGAATATCAAAGTCGGAGGTATATCCGTTCATCCGGGGACAGGGATCATCTCACGGGCCAATATGAGACCTGTGTTTGATCTGACACGCAGCGCACACTTGACGTTTATAAATGTGAATTTCTGTCGACCTCCTACGATATTCAATATCAGATTTTCTGCGCAAGGACGCCTACTTAAATTAATTTTTCGTGGTGCTTTACATGATGAAGATCACTGGGTCATATAAATAAGTAAAATTTTACGAACATACGTTTTAAATATTATTAAGTTGTTAGAAACCTAATATAAATGTGTGATTTTATCTTATTGTAAAAATATGAATAAAATATTACATATTCACACATTTTTTTCAGCATAAAAAAGGATTTGAAAACAAAAACGTTACAATTAGCATCTTATTTTTTTTAAATCCTATGTTGCATTGCATCATTTTGCACACCGGCTGGGATAAACTTTATTATTATAATAAGACGTAAAGTTATCATTTCTAATATTTTTCTGAAACTGTGATTTAAATAAAATCATTTGATGAATATTAAAAAATATAATATTTGAAGTACAATTTAAAGAAATTCATGACTTGGCAATGTAGAATACGCAATGCGAAATACGTATAAGGATTGTCCTCAAGAACGTGATTTTACTGTTAGAACAGATACAAAATGCTACGATAGGTCGAAAGGTAAAATGCGAGGGAGATGAATTGACTATGAGAGTAGAATAAGAAATTATTTAATTCCGGTCACGAACGAACGAAATCTGTGCCATGCAAATACAATTTCCTACAGATGTTTTGATATATCGAGCTCGAAAACCCCTTAAAAGAACGCCTAGGTGCTAAGAGAAATTCAGAAATGAAAATAAGCGATTTTGTAACATCTGTTTTTAATCATTGAAAAGGTGATTAGAATCAATATTTTATAATTTGTTCAGTTTTTATCTCTAATTATAAACAATATTTTTTCTCGTCAGCTTTTATATTCATAACTATATCTTTCAGGAAAAAATCCTCAAAAATATTTTGAAATCAATATAACTCACTAGATGTAAATAAAGAACTGCACATCGTGAATAACAAAGGAACATTGGAGGTACGTAATTAGTTCCAAAACAATTGATACGATGGTATTCATATCAAAAAGAATACGCAAAAACATTATTATTTCTAAAAAGCTATAAGCAATCGAGTAAAACATGTGGATAGCAATCGCTTTGGTAATGTGCATTCAATAAAAATAGATTTAATTATGAAAGAAATGTCTACGTTTAATTACACATTTATACGATTTTAATCTAAAATTGACGCGATTCATAAATTTTATTTTATATAACCTTCCCGAAATGTATATAAATTATTTCATTACTAATAAAGCTTGATATACGTGTATATTCAATTTTTTTTTGTTAATGACTACCTACAAGTATTACTTGTCTTTATGGTTGCTTTTGTCTACTGATGTTGAAAATCATCATGCCTAGTTCATTTTAGTATTTGGAACGAGTTACCAACGAAATATTCGTGCCTTTGTAGGCGTATCCCTCTTCAACGGTGTACATTTTTTTTTCGATTTTATAATCCTGTGCCATTTCCCTTTCTCCGATATTTTTTTAATTTCCCATGCTTGTGATATTTCGTTCTATTTCAAAAATCTTATAACTGTTATGTGTGCATTGAACTACAAGATATTGATTATGGACTTATTTGTAGATCACTGAAACTAGTCCCTCTTGAGAATAGATGGGTAATGTTTGATGCAACATTCTTATGGGAACTCCTGAACAATCAGATTGTCTGTGAAGAACTCTCAATGTTCCAGACAGACTGTTTCGTGTCAACAGGGTCCTCAGGGAAGGGGATCACACCATAAATTATGGATTCGTCTCGCCCATTGCACAGATTGGAACATGATAGATGTGGACATTTTGAGTTGCTCCAGAGAGAAGCTGAAATCAGCAACATTTTAGATTGCTCAATGTTGATTTTTGTATTGCTTTTTGATTTATTATGTTGAATTTAAAGCTAATTAAAAAGCGCAATTACAATTTTTATTATTGATGTACTTGTGTAATATTTTTTTTCTGTTTTGTACATAAATGTTTTTCCGTTTTGATTATGTGTTCAAGTTTTGATTTTTGTTAAATTTTTTTGTTGATTTTCGTTTATGTTATGTAATATGTTTTAAACGTCAGATTGCTATTTTCATTTCAATTTCGTTGGATTTTTTAATGATTTGTATTGATTTTTTATATATTGCAAAGGCTGCGGCCGTTAAAGAATTAATTACTAAATAAATAGATGCAGGCATAAAAATATGACTATTAAAACTTTTGTCTGGAAGGGTAGAAGAGATTATTGTCTGGAAAAAAATTGCTCGATTTCAGTTGGAGCAAGTCAAATTAATTACTGACTAGCTCAATTTTAGATATAACAGCTCTCAATAAAGATATGACAGCTCAATTGAACCACCTCAACTTTCTAAGTTGAATTAAGTTCCATAAGTTTGTCAACCAGGAATTTCGTCGCCCTCTTGCACTTTGCCAGCCCAAAATTTTAATCGAAATAATAATTTTATAAAATCTCTGAACTTTATTTTATGGAAGTTACGAAAAATATTGATTGCTCTTTTCTCTTATGTAATAAAGTTCGAGATTTAGAACCAGTCCTGAGCTTAAATATAAATAGAAATATTCGGGACTTCATTTACAAGATTTATTCGATCTTTCAATTTAGTAACTAAACATAAATTAAATATTCTAGCCATTTGTTTCAATTTTAACTTTAAGTTTCGAAACCTTTTAATAAATAAGCAGAAAGGTAATCAAAACATGACAACCACTTAATAAAAATGCCCCCAGGCTTGAACTCAAAAGCAATCACATCCCAAGGTCAGGTAGTGTTAAGTATATGATAGCCTAGGATGAATAGACCATGTGTGATGATCCACGCTTGAGCTACAACATTGCCCTTTGGCGTTCCTTGTGAACTATGGGCATTTCAATTCTCTCGTCTCTGATTTCAGCCGAATTGATATGAGACTATTTTAATATGTTTTTTAGTTCTGTTATCAGACTTTTCATAACAATTCTCTTTCAGTAAATGAACATAAATTAATTTCTTGCTAATTTAATGATACAATAATTGAATAAGCAAACCAACCGGTCAACTCTTCATTATTAATTAACTATTCAGTGTGTCAACTTCAATCACAGTATGCTCATGTCCATGTCCATGTCCATGTCCATGTCCATGTCCATGTCCATGTCCATGCCCATGTCCATGTCCATGTCCAATTCATAAAAAGAGCGCAACTTCCCAGAACATAATTTGCCTAATCCCGTGACCCGAAAATGAAATAAAACATAATACAAACAGAAGCATTGTTCTAATTTCCAAATACATCGTGATGTCAATACATATACATATAGGTTATTAAAATCATTTATATTTCCCAAACAGATTTACAAAACAAATGAAAATTGATTAGTTGACATTGTTAAAATAGACATTCAAATGAACGCTTTTTAATAAAGTGGCGGGGTGTCTATCGGTAAGACGGGTTGACGTTTTCATTAGAGATTTGAAGGTTATTTTTTTCATGTTAGGTTTTTTTCGTGTTTGAGTTTTTTTATTAGAGGCACCGCACCGTCCGTGTCTTCTCACTGGATAGTGTTTTTAAAGCAGAAAGAAGTTGTTTGGTGCGATGGGGAAGGTTTTTTGACATTTTCTCTCCGTAATGGGGAAAAATACGAACTTGTCAATTCCATGTTATAAATTGTTGTAATAAAAATAATTATCACAATGAACAACTTTCAAGTACAGACTTTAGATAAAGTTGATTTATTATATCTACCTGCGTCAGTATTTAGCCATTCCATGCCTATATATTTCTAACTAACTAACTAACTATTCGATGCCTAAATATTTATGTAGTTTAATAAAATAAAAAAATAACAATTTATGTCATAGAAATGTAATTATTATTACCAGGTGTACCATACAATTATGTCTCAATACGGAGAGAGTTAGTGGCTAGCCCAGCCCTCTCTCAGCGGGAAAGCAACCTCCCCGCGACAATAGATAACTTCTTCCTGCTGTCATAATAACACCATCTAGTGAGGAAACAGACTCTGTAACACCTAACACGAAAAAAAAAAAAGACCTTCAACACTTCAATAAAAACGCCATGTCCCACCGATAGACACCCCGTCACTCAAGTTGAATATTAGGCAAGTGTGGATTGCTTATTAAAAAATACTATAATATGCTACTTTCTCGAGAGTTCGAAGACAAGCTGACATAAAAATTAAAATTAATGCAAAACCCAATCAAGTAAAGTAACTGGAAGAATTCGATTATATTTTCACCCAAAAATGTTGTAAGCAAAGAAATATTCTATATTTAACTATTTTGAAACCAGATTGTTACATATGTAAGTATAACAAGTTACAAGTATAAAGTTACTGTTTTTCCGCGTCCTTTGATGGACTTTTCAGGTAGTATAGTATTTTTATAAAAAAGGACTAACACGTTTTAAATATAAAAATATGAATTCTACTTTTCAAAAGATTATAACATTCATAAAACTCTGTCACTGAATGACGCTTGAGAAAAAAATTGTTATGAAATATTTGAATCAAACGTTTAGAACAAACAGCGGTCTAAAAGTTTCCGGTCTGAAGTAGTTAGCGCGTGTATGGACAGATACCACGCTGAACACGCCCGGCGCATGGTCAGGCGATGTTACAGTTAAAATTCTCAAAAGAATCTTGTCCGAAGACAAAATATAAACGTCTTTTAATTTCTGCTGGGATTTTCTTTTCTTTTGAAAGAAACTCGATAACAGCGCGATATTCAGTTTTTAACATTTCAAAATATCATAAAACCACACATTTATATTCACTCTAGTTGAAATACTACTGATGGTATCAAGCTGTTTTAGCTGTAACATCGCCTGACTATGCGATGGGCGTGGTATCTGTCCACACACGTTCAACTTTTTCAGGCCGATTTTTTTTTGACCGTAGTATTAGGTGGTGAGTTGTGGGTTAAATTTTTCAGCGTTCAGACCATGCGGGTGACAGTTTGAAACCCGCGCTGCACTAGTCACTAGTCATTCTCTTTTTAGAAACTAAAACATAAACTTATTTATTTATTCTACCTTTTTTCAAAATATATATGTAGTAAATTTGTCAAGTATTTATAAAATATTTATTCGCAATTTTTTCATCACGACAAATATAGTACTAATTTATATAAATAATTATTTTTATAATAATTTATCATCATATTATTTCAAAATCCCAACTTAGTGAATACTATTTCATCACTTACTAAATAACAGGTAAACATAATATAATAAAATTGCGCGATTGTTTCATTTCGTACACGAGCCGTGTAATAAGACCGAGAAAGGTCAAGTGAGGCAGTTAACTTCATATGACACAATCCAATTTAGCCTAACCGAGTTGTGTGATATAAACAAATATTCCGAATTATACAGATTAAACAAGGCAACAATGTACTACACGAGTAATCTGATAATGTCAAATGTAGCAAATGACAAAGAGAGACAACATTTTCAGGGGTGGTCAAGGGAGGAAGTCAACAATGGATAAGTTTGAACTGAATAGATTTTTATTTGCTAGGCATTCCTTAAGGATGATATGGAGAGATATTTTAGAAAGAACTAATCATTTATACTCATTATTATGGATCAAGCTTAGAATGATCAAATTTAACAAAAGAACACTACGGTTATAGTTAAGATAAGTGAAGACAAATCACCGGAGTGAGATGTGATGAAATAATGTGACTAAAGATGAAGGGCAGAGAGTATAAGACTGTAATACGACCTATGATTTTGTATGATAAAAAATTATCAGTGCATACTGAAGCACATAGGCAGAAGTGTTATGTTGCAGAGATGAGGAAGCTGAAGTGGACAGTGGACAGTGGACGGTCTCTCGTAGGAATAAAGTACAAAACGAATATATCAGAAGTAGTCTAACAGTGACACCCATAAATTAGAAACTGAGTAAGACCAGATTGCGGCGGTACGTGTACATCGCTAGAAGACGCGAAAAGTATGTTGGCCGATTGTTGCTTGGGTTAGAGGTTGACGAGAGAATATGAAGAGGTTGTTCAAGGAAAAGATGGATGGTGTTGAAGAGGACATCCGAGCTATGTAGGTGCCGAAGGATCTTGTCCACAACAGGCAACTCTGGAGAGAGAGGATTAGGAGGAAAAATAACCATTATTATTATTATTATTATATATTTAATATATTACGAGTATATGTTTTCATCTTAATTACATTTCTACGCCCTATGAGATATACGCAAGCAATTTGAAATTTACGTGAGTGATCCGGACAGCAGTTTCATATTTTTCGGACAGATATCGTATGAAACAAATTTTCGTTAATTTAATTCCGAACGTGCTGAATGTATATTATTATGAAATGTAGTTTAGCGCATATTTCGATCATTGTCTACCCAAATTGCTTGAGAGAATTTTTTGCATCATTTTGAAGATGGAACAAAATAAGTTGTTTATTCAGTGCTTGATGGCTTTATACTACGGCATATGAAAAAATGAGACAAAAACCCAAAAAAGATATGGACAGTGTATGGCGACGATGTAGTAAGCGGTCGTCAAATGCAGTTTAGAAAATTCCGTAATAATATACATTACTAGAATATGGTGTCCGCTCTAGAAGGCCGATTACCACTGATGACGACCAAATCAGGACTTTGATCGAGAATAATTAGCGTTCTATGTTTTCACGTAAAACTACATCCACAAGCATTTGGTGCAATTTTGTGTTTGAATTTGAACAAAAATACGAAATCGGTTTCCGGACAAACTAATAGAAAAGCAAAAGCTGACGAGAGGTAGACGGCGAACAAAAGTGCAATTTATCAAATAGCAATGATTGCACAAAGAGCACTAGAAGAAAATGAGTTGAAAGTCACATTATTTAAACATCACTGAAAATCTGGTTCTTAACAATATAAATATAAACAGCAAATAGGTATATAACATAGTAAACAAAACGTAAACGACACGTCACGTTTAGAATGATTTCTTGTACTGAAAGTACAAAATGAAAATAGGATTATACATACAACGATACGACAAGAATATGACATCTCGTTATAATTAAACATATGTAATTATATTTTTTTAACAATATCTTCTATCAAAAGTAAACAACTTTGGCATCTAATTGAATTATGAATGGCGAATAGACAAACGTATTTGATTTAACTTGAATATTTATAAATCTCTTAAATAACTTCGTTAACGCTATGTCTGTAATGAATTACGAGTACATACTATATGTATAATTGGAACGATGACATGACAATATCTACAACCGATTTAATGTAACATCTGCAATCATATTGATGTCTTCTAAAATACATAATACAATAAATGATAATAAGCTATCCGTATTTATGAAGTATGATTGTCAACTATTCAGTTGATGGAAAACACATGTGCATTGCTTCATTTTGTGTAGTTTGTTGCATTTCAACAAGAATACATCCTTGACAGATCAAACCATAAGTTTCAATGGCAAGAAGATCAAACTTTAAGACGATCAAAAGGTTTAATCTGCTGTATCGATTCGTTAAGCAGAGGTTTATTTAGCACTATTTTTGTGTTATTTAATAGTGCTTGAAGAATTTATGACAAGCAGCATATCATCTACAGAAATTAAGATCTTAAATTATATAAATGTAAAATAGACGACCACGACCGAAATACATACCAACCAATCAAATACGTGAACAAGATGGCATTAAAAGCCCAAAGCCTCAGACAGCTTGATAACACTAAAATATCTTCTCGTTCATTCTACAAGTACCATCTACATATTTAAAGAGATATTTTCTGTTATAAACGACCGATAAATTTGTAAGGACAAGTGTGTAAAAAAACTATTGGAGACCGTGTTTTGAGGCTTCCGCGGTTCTTCATATCAATAGCATAAGGTCGTTCGGAGTGTTGTAAATTGTGGTTTGGCTTATAATGCCGAAGTTTCGTTGGCGCAGTTGACAAGCGAGTCCTGAAGATGAAAATTGCAACGTTTTCGAAACGTCGGCATCATAAGCTAATCCAAGGGACAACAATCCAAAAGACTCAATACTACTTATTAACAGAGACACTTATTTTATTTGATATCGTTAATTCAACATATATTTACATTATATGATTATCAATTCAGTCAAAGAAATAATTGCTCTTTTAACTATCATGCATTGTTAACTAATTTTCAAAGGTCAAAAAATTCCCAACATCGACAGTAAAAAACAACACGGGGTTATAAAATATAAAATAGACTGCTCTTACACACCTCAAGGTGTTCTCAATTGAAGTAGTTTTACGGGTTTATGCGATAAATTGCGAATTCTAAGAATAAATTGGATCTATTGAATAAATTTTATTTGAGACATGTGCGATGTCCATTTTCGTTTTAGTGTACAAGACAGATATGAGAAAACGGAAAGGAAAATAAGTTACGAGAAAGAAAAATGATTGCGCGACGGGAGCCATTTTTAACAAATCATTTCGCAGCGAAATAAATGATTGTATCATTTTTTTATTTTATTCAAGGAAAATATAATATTTTTGAAAATCTTGAGAAAATAAACATATTACGTTATAATGGTTTATCTGCCAAAATAAAAGAAACACAAGCGAATATGAGCTCATTTTGCAAATGCTGAGTATGATTTTTTTGCGATTAACAGATTAAATTAATTTAAACTTGGATAACGTTGAAAAAGAATATTTTTACTAAATAAACTGTTTTTACTAAATAAACAAAATCACAATATTATTTAAGATTGTGAGTTCATATTTCAACAGTCCAGAACTAAATCAGTTTGTCAGGCTACACATTCCTTGTAGCTGGCAAAACATTTTATTCCAAATGACGTATTTATGGTACAACTGACTATTTGTATATCTTCTGCATAACAAAACTACGCAGATTAGGTAATCAGTGTGGTCATTATATGGACATACATATGACTTGAACTAATGACAAGAGTAAAGTGAAGATGTTGCTCTTATTATTGTGTTGGGTTTGTCTTAAACTGTTTTTATATTGCTATAATACTGATTACATGTCAATGTGGATTTTTAATTGTTTTTTTAATCAGCTGCATCAAAATGTCGTTTGACCATTTGAATAAACATGCACCAATCGTCAACAGAAACGGTAAAAGCAAGAAGAAAGGCTCGAGGGCATCCACGAGGCAGGTGGAAGGATATGAGGAATTTTGCTGACTGGCACACGTGTGTTGAAGCTAGGGTTGTTTCCATGCGCATAGTGAAAGAGGTCCTGGATGCCAATGGTCAGTAGCGCCACAGAAGACAAGATAAGGATATAATATTGATACTCGTTTTGTTTTGCTGACAGTTAATCTGATGTGGTATTTGTGAGTTTGTTTTTATTTTTTCTGCTATTTATTATTTTTTTCGTTTTTTTTTTCTTAGTCTACATGTACAAGTATACAAGAGTGTGGGTTGAAAAACATCTGGTGTCCTCGCGGCCGGGCTCGTCCTATATTGCTTGGGTGCATCTCGGTCGGGGGGGATGTTATGTGATGAGCCCAGACATTTGATAGCTTTTCTCTTAAATGTATTTTCTGTTATTTATCTTGAGATATACGAGGATCATCCAGAAAGTAAGGTTACAACATTTATGTAGGATCGAAAAATGCTTGTATTTAATTGAATTTCACAGGATACTTCACAAATATATTAAATTATTTTTCAACGTAATCGTCGTCGAGATCGAGACATTTCTGTAGTCGGGGCACCAGCTTTTGTTTGCCAGTGTCATAGATCTCCGCCGCCAGCTCTTTCAGACATTTCTTCACAGCTTCCTCGACCTCCTGATCGTTGGAAAATTGTTGGGGGTGTAGTGATACACCCACGTCTCATCCCCCGTCACGATAGAGTCCAGAAAAGCTTCTCCTTCCTATGCAAAACGATCCAAAATATCATGCGCGGCGGTCACGCGATTTTGACGGTGCTTCGTGTGAGCATTCTGGGCACCCATCTCGCACACAACTTATTGTAACCAAGTTTTTCCGACACAATATCACCAAGGAGACTTCGAGAAATTTCAGGAAATTCTTCGTGAAGGTCGTCAAGCGTCACACAGAGGTCATTTCGCACTTGTTTTTCAATTTTTTGCACAAGTTTGTCAGAAATCACTGCCTTGCCTCGTCGTATCAGTACGGCCTTCTCTGAACAACCTAACACACTTCGTGACATGTTGTCGACTCATCACATCACTACCATAAACTTCCACGAGCTTCCAATGGATATTCGCGGCGGTATTGTTCTGCAAAGTCAAAAAATGGATGACCGCGCAAATCTCCCACGGACGGGAGGAAGCGGGAGCGCGCGACGACCTCTCCATCGGAAGAATTTAATGTGACTGAACAAAATGGCCGACAAACACGCGGGACCAAACAAACTGGCCGTTAGGATCCCCCCTACAAGCCAGGTGCGCCAACTTCGAAACAAAAAATTTCCCCCGGCCTCAGGAGCCCTTGTAATCTTACTTTCTGGATGACTCTCGTACATACCATATGTGCGATTTTGGAATGCATATTTATATATTTATTTAAATTGATTAACTTGAGAAATACATAAAAAATATATCCAAATGATTTATTAAGATAAATGAATGTTTTAATCTGTGATTCTAAATTCTACATTTGAACTATCAGATAAATTATGAAAATTAAAAAAAGCAGAATTTTTTTCTAATCATTCTTAAAAAGAGAGTAACTGTTGTTTTGGTAATAATCCGTATCAAAAGTACTTACTCAATAAATTAAAACTAAACATTGTATGAATGTAATAAATTGCATTAAAAAAATATTGATGAGAAATGAAATAAGACGACCTCTGCGACCTAGTCAAGAATATTTATATCTTCACGCCCAAGGGATGCGACGGGCGGGTTGATTTCCGTTGGTACCCAGAATTTTTAAAAAGGTTTGTCAGGTTTTCATTTAAGGCTTATTTAACACATTTCTGGTTAGTTAATAATAATAAATTTATATAGCCCCATTTAGAGATCAAACTCTCCTTAAGGGTGCTCAAAGGTTAGTTGGAAGAGATTTCTATATGGCAATAAATATGTTAGGTTGTACTGTGCACAACGTAATTGTAATACAGTACAAAAATACGATGATCATATATGGTGTTTACTTTACATGGATCGCGACGGTGACGGTTAACAATCAAGAATTTTCTAAAATCACACAATCCCAACGTAAACGTTGCAGAAAATGAAATTGGAACAATCGTATTTCATTTTTGTCATATACAGAACTACCTGGTATGTACGATTTATTCTAACCATCCATAAAGATCTTAAACCTGTTTGTGGGAACAGAACTTGGAGTATAATTTTATTATTTATTAAGATATAATCAGGAATCGAATTCGAAACCTCCGGATGGAAGCAAAGCGTCCTACCAACGATTCCTGAGTGGACGATATTCGCAACGATCTATTTTCATTTAAAATATCCCGAAATATAAGAAAATTAATATTATTATTATGATACATTTTATTTAAGACTTCTGCTTATACCCTGTTATTGATTTTTAAGTACTGATTTCACGTTGATTAGAGCTGTTTTAATGAACTCACCATCGTAGGGGCTAGAAACGGCATTCAATCAGGTCCAGGTAAATATCACATGACACAAATTATTATGCCCAGATATTATAATTTTCTACTAACTTTTGAGATTTTGTTTAATTGGCTTACGTCTCCACAACGTTTTAACACGTTCATTGCGTCGAACACGGCTCCCGTGTCCATACAAAATAGCCTTGAATGTTGAGTGCACTCATAAACGTCTCCCGATAAGGATTCGTCGCCTGTTTCATGTGTTTTGAAGACACGAAGGAATACACTTGTAGATGATGTTTAAATAGAAAGTAGAATTTGATTTTTAACAAAGTTATGGGTTTTCAAAAATTCGCGAATTTTCAGCATCTCTGTATGACATTGTATACGCAGTGAACGTTTTAATAATTTAAGAGTAATAATAATAGGATAATTAATATAACGCCGTTTCGAGTGCAAATTCTCCTCATGGGCGATCTAAGTCAGCATTCGAACCCACTTTTATTGGCAGATAAGTGCAAGGATAGGAAGGTGGTGGCTGCGGGCATTAAGCTCATTAAATTGGGTATTTTACCGCATCTACATATGTTTATTTTAAAGAGCATTATTTCTTTAAAAATGTGTTATTACAATTTTGTTTGATGGATTTAAATTTATGAGGTTAAACAATGAAAAAATATTTTTAAATTTAATTGTTTTCAAATTGTGTTCAAGTGAAAATGAATCTATAAATTTTTAGTACCTTTTCCATTCGGAGTATTATTTTTATTTCGTTTTTTTCCTCCATTTGTATAAATAGTCACAATATTTACAATATTTAAAGCGATTTATAGTATTCATTGATGTATATGGTATGTGTACATTATATAAGATTTTGAATTAAGTCCATTAAAATAAGATGCAAGTAATCGAACAAGGAGAAAGAAAAATATTATGAAAAATGAAACTGGGTTAAATAAATTATTCATATTAAACACATGCTTAAAAACTCTTGTCCGACTAAAGAAAAAATATTTTTTCTTGCAATTAACACAATTCGTAAAAAGAAAGATAATTCTTATTCAACATTTTACCTACACTCGCTGCCATTATATCGATAGCAATGTTTTTATAAATCATCAAAAAATGTGTGTTAAATCGAGGGCGAATTTATAAAAAAAAATTATCGTACATCAATCATTATATGATGCGTTACTGATAAATTAACTGTTTCGTTGGGCAACTTTCATTCAAACCTTCGAGATAAGCCATTTAATTGGACAAGTCCGACTCAACAGTCTGAGATATGTGATCAAATTAGACAGATAGGACTCAACACACATTTAAAACGATGAATCAGCCATGTTAAGAAATAGGGAATGAATAGAATAAAACACATGTCACTCCTGTTCCTGTGCTTGGTCTAAAATAGTACAGAATCTCTAACGAGACGGCATCTGTAACCCGGGTCCGAGTTACAAACATGCTATTATTGTTACCAGATGGCAGTTGTAAACTCATCATAAAATTAGCAATAAAAACAATGTTAGCGGCCTGTTCGTCATCAAGACGATATTAAGTTCACTTGTTAAACACATTAATCAATCTACAAAACATGCCAAGTTTTAATATTCCAATTCTTTATTTAATCAGAACTTGATACCAGCATAAATTATTCATAACCAACTTAAAAATATTTTAATATAAAAAAAGTGTTTTACAATCAACTAATAATTTCATTTACATTTCAAACCTTTTCATTACTGATGGTCGAAATTAAGATACCTTGGTTTTCTTGATAGCTGCCAAGAAAACAACTACATTTGTAGGTACTATCATAAAAAAAATTGTAGGTACTACGAGTATAATCTACATTTGTAGATACTATCATAATAAAAAAATTCGATACAAATTCTAAAATTAGTGTTCCTTTTCATCTAACTTTAATGAGAGCTAAACATTTATTTCCTGTCATTTTAACATATTATTTACTAATCAAGGAAACAAGCCAAAATACCAGTCTGATATATAAATAATAATACATTTAAGAATGATAATTCAAAATACAATTAAATATTTAGAAATCTCTTTATGTAATTTTAATAAATTAAACCTTCTTATGAATGGATTACATGTTGTATTTATTTTTTGTTTGTTGCGTTTTGAACTTTCTCATTCGATTTGATTTCCTAACCTTATTGAAACTTAAATTCGTGATAACATAATACTCGTATACCATCATGCCACGCCCTTTTGCGATAGGCAAATACGATAGGCATCATGAAAAATAAGGGATTTCTAAAACAAATGTTTTTCATATAAGGTTAGCGACGCACGTTTCAAACAGCGACTTAAAAACAATAAATCTCTCTTAAATAACGAAGCGTGTTTTTCTCTCTTCATCTCTATCCTATTTTCGTGTCGCATCCCTTGTCACCAGCCCTGTTCTCAGTCATTGATGACATTTCGAAAAGCTAACATTGTTTAATTTTTATCTTGTCTGTTTTCTGCGTTTGAATGGTTTGATTATTTTTTATTAGTTTATTTTCGTCCTTGAGGAGAGCCTGCTCTTTAAACAGCACTCCATAGATTGTTATCTGCCGCGTAGAAAGACCTCGTAACCTCTCATCTGTTTAGTTACACAAATCTGCGTTATCCTTATCTAGTCGGTTGGAAGAAAATGATATTTGTCACTATACTATTGTACTTCCGTCCAGAATTCAGCCACCTGGATAGCAATAAACCTTCAATATTGATGGATAAAAATGTCAACGTTGAACCTGATAAAGGCCTTTGGACGAAATGGTGTCGATTCTGTGTCCAAAGACCTTTATCAGGAGCAACTTTACTATCAAGGTTTTATTACTGATATAAGGACATCAAGTCTGAATAGATAATCATGTATGTGAATTTTGAAATGATGTAGTTAACATGTACATACTTTTTGCTGACGTTTAAAATTACAACGTTAGCTCGATTTTTAAGGTTTGAAGATTAATGGCGTTATGATAAACAATATCAGATATGCGGATGACACCGTTTTACTAGCCGAAAGCGTCAATGATCTCCAGGACCTTCTTAATCTTGTTGACGAGTCCGGTGAAAGAGTGGGTCTTACAATAAATGTCAGTAAAACCAAGTGGATGACATTCGGGCGGTTGGATTACAGTGGGTCAGTGTTGCGTTTGAACGGCCGTAGCGTCGAAAGGGTGGAGAAATTCAGATACCTCGGCAACATACTCACGCAGTCTCTCGACCCGGATGTGGAAATCAGGTGCAGAATTGAGGCAGCAAGAACTGCATTTAATAAAATGAAGTCGCTCTTCTGTGATGACAACTTAAATTTGAAACTCCGTCAGAGGATGATTAGATGCTATGTGTGGTCTGTTTTATTGTACGGTTGTGAAACATGGACCTTGAAAGTCCAGGCAATGAACAGACTGGAAGCATTTGAAATGTGGTTGCATCGTCGAATGCTCAAAATTCCCTGGACAGACATGGTGACAAATACCGAAGTCCTGAGGCGAGCTAGAGCTGACAGGGAGTTGTTGTCCACTATAAAAGTTAGAAAGATTTCATATCTGGGTCACGTGCTGCGTGGAGAGAAGTACCACTTGCTCCAGCTTATATTGAAGGGGAAAATCGAGGGACACCGGGGGCCCGGAAGAAGACAGATGTCCTGGCTGCGGAATGTGAGGGAGTGGACCGGCATCCGGAGTGCAGAGGAACTGTTCCGGGTGGCTCAGGACCGAGACGGATTCGCCGAAGTGATCGCCAACGTTGGGGGGACCCGACAGGGCACTTAGAAGAAGAAGAAGCTCGATTTTTATTGTACAAAATGAAAATTGTTAGACGAATTTGCACACTGAATCAGCCAATCATGACATGGCGATAAGTAGACAAACAAAAACAAATGTAGGCAGCACACGCACAAGCATCCGACACGCACGCGGCTATTCACTGAACAGTTCAAATGGTTCCTGAGGCTCGTACATTCTCGCTTATCATAAGCCAAATTAATATTGCTTCCAATGAGTATTAATTGCTCCCAAAAAACTCACGATAATCGGCCGTGCTTAATGGTATTATCACTGAAACGCAAGGATCGTCTCAGCCATTTTGGCGCCCTCCGTTACAAGTTTCAAACCGCTTAATTCAACTGTTGATGTTACCCTTTTAATAATCCGGTTTACAGAATAACTTGATTTATAAATTATTCCCAAATGCGTTTAATTCAAAATAATAAAATATTAAAGGTAAACTTTTATTTGTCTGAAATGAATATCGTGTGATAAAGAGGTAGTAGACCGAGGAAAGAATGGAAATATGTTATATAGTGGGAAATCTTTTGATAACAGGAAAAAGTCTAACAAACGTGAAAGGTGAAAAGTCTAACAAACAGAAGAGCATGTATAGTCTAACAAACGTGAAAGGTGAAAAGTCTAACAAACAGAAGAGCATGTATGAGCGTGCGTGAGACTAAGGTTGTGTGTGTAGATAGGAAGATGTGGAAATCTGCCCTCTTTGTAAACTAGCATCCAGTAAGTGACACAAATCTGTGATATCTTTAACTGGTTAGTTGGAAGACAATGTATCTTGGCAATAAACACGCTGAGTACACTTTGAAAATTAAAGTTAAAAACATAAAAATGTTTAATTTGATTCACGTTAGCGGTAACAAATAAACTATTAGAGATTTTGATACTTCTTCTTTTCGTGTCTAAGGCACTATATAGTACACCCTCCGTTCAAATCTCCAAAAAGAATCTTTTTCGCACAATGTCTTAATTGCATTAAATGCACTCGTATATGGTATTTTTTGAGTTACTACTAGTGCGATAAAGTGAATCGTAAAAATGATCTGTAAATTGTCAATAGTTTTTTAAAACATTTTTTTATATTGGTATACCCAATATACAGCGAAAATTTTACTATTACATTCGTTTATACAGCTCGTGTTGATATGCCACATAACGATTGGATTGATCTCCAGGCACATATCGTCGTCATACAAGAGAAAGTGACCAAGTGCATTTTTCGCGAAAACGTGATTAATGACTATCTGACACCTTACTAACATAATGGTGGCCTGGAAGAAATAACTCAGCAAGAACTTGGAAGAATAATAATAATATCTTGACTTGTTTAAAATGACTATCTGCATTGATGTTTATTTTCTTACAAGCAAAATTGTATGAAAATTTTCAAAAATATTATTTCTTTATTTTGAAAGCAATGAACATTTATTTACACACAAAAATAATCACAAGTGTGAATACATTTATTTAAAAAAAAATTAAACAAAATTGTAAAAATGGTTAAATGGCTCTCCTGAACATTTTGCATTTTGTTATTTGGTCACTTTCTCCTGTATGACGACGATATGCAGTTAGTTATTTTAAAGGTCTTCTACTTCCTCATCGCGTGCTCAATGCTGAGCGTCGTGGTCGTCTGCTACGAGTATGTATGTAACTTGGCGCTCCACCTATCTCCATCCTCCCCGGTCCTGGGTCGTGCTGCATGCATAATCTAAAGAAGATCCTGTTAACTCCTTTTATTTGGTGTGTCCATCTTATAGGACACCTTTCGCTTGCTATTTTTTTTCAACTGTCTCTGTGATCACTAGTTTCTCAAGATTTTCGTTGTTACTTTCGACATGTCCAAAGTATGTGAGGATCTTTTTACTGCATGTTGTCGAAAGTGTTTCGGTTATCTCATAGTTATTGGATGAAAGAGACGTCACTACGCCTTGCGGTTTATGGGATATGGAGCATTCGCATCCAACACTTCTCGAATGCATCTACGAGGGTTGCTACTTAAGTTTTGAGATATGGCAACACCAGTGTAGATACGTCAAATCTGATACGTCAAATCATCAGCATCGTAAAGTTTGGCGTTTTTAATGGTATACGTGCTCAGAAAGGTTTGTCACACGAGTGCTATTTATGTTGTTTACAGTGACTTGAAAAATTCATCTCGGCCAAAAATGGAATTAAATCGTGAACATTTTCGTGCGATGATTTTTTATGATTTTCGACCTGGACTAACTCAACAACAGTGTGCCCATCAAGTCGCTTCGACTTTTGGTGATGAAGCACCATCCCGGGCCACTGTGTTTCGCTGGTTTTCCGAATTCAATGGTGGTCGAAGTTTGCTCCAGGACGAATTTCGTGATGGTCGTCCAAAATCGGTTGTTGTGCCAGAAAACATCGATGCTGTGCGTGAACTGATATTGCAAGATCGTCATGTGACTTATCGTGAGATTGAGGCATGTTTGGGCATTAGTTCCACTCGCATACATTCAATATTGCATGAACATTCGGCCGTCAATAAGATTTGTTCGCGTTGGATACCGCATAATTTGACAATCACTCAAAAAAGGCTCGTGTCGATCGGTCCAAAGAAATTTTGAAAAAAATCGATCGCGGTGCTTCAAAAGACGTCTATAAGATCGTGACAGGATCTATGAATATGAGCCAGAAACGGTCGACTGTCGACTGTATGGGTCTTTCAAGACGAGCCAAATCCAACAAAAATTGTTCGCGGACGAAGCACTTCGAAGCAAATGGTGGCTTGTTTCTTCGGTATGAATGGTCATGTCGCAACAGTGCGTTTAGTGGAACGTCGTACGGTCAATTCTGAATTGTACACCACCATTTGTTTGCCAGAGGTGTTCGGAGAAATGAGGAAAACCAACCGCCGAAGACGGAGCATTCTCTACCACGACAATGCGAGCTCTCACACATCGGCTCAAACAAGTGACTTTTTGAGCACTCAAAACATCGAATTGATGGGGCATCCACCGTACAGCCCTGATTTGGCACCCAATGGCTTCTTTTTATTCCCGAACATCAAAAATAAATTGCGAGGTCAACATTTTTCGACGCCTGAAGAAGCGGTTGATGCGTTCAAAACACATGTTTTGTAGTTACCTCATTCGGATTGAAACAGTGCTTCGAAAATAGGTTCAAACGCATGAAAAGTGTATTTTGAAAAACACTAAAGCCATTTTCGATGATAAATATTTGTTTTCACTTGTCTGTTTCAAAACTTAAGTAGCAACCCTCGTATCGTGTTTTAAACGGTAGTCTGAGGAATTGATTTTATACATAACAATTGCTAGAAGTATTCTTGTACTTACGATGTCTTCGGGGTGCTATAAATGATAAGCATTTCTACTTTCAACCGAGAGGTCGTAAATAGGAGAGTACATCTGACATTTAAGGCAGCTCAACATTTTTCATTTGTATGCTTTTTTTCAATCCCATGCTAAAATTGACAATTTCCATTTAAATTTTATTAACCTCTTTCTTAAGTTCTGTTCTGTTTTCGGATGCTTTAAGTTAAGGAGAAAAGTTAGTCCCCAGTAAAAACGAATACGTGTACTCCCTTATAAAAAAAAGCGGTTGTGTAACAACTTAAAAGGACTAGTCAGCCGGATCTGGATAAACGCGGTAATTAAAAGCATAATTTAAATAAATCGAAGTTATATTCAGTAATTCCACACGGAAACACTAAAAACAGACTTTTTCAATCGAATGAAAAATCTGCAACACGTTTTACGACTAATTCCGATTTAAAAATCGAGGATCAAGTCGTTAATCCTCGACGGAGGCTCGCTATCTCCGACTAATATTTTTGCAATCTACGTAATCCATCCTCAAGAGGCCGGTTAGGCTATCACGGAGCACGACGAGAACGGGCAGGAAACAGTGGCGTAACTATATTTTCAAAAAGATCTCTGAGCAGCTTATTATTAAATTATCAAAAACTCGGTATGACATTGTTATTTGAATTAGAAAATAAGAGATATACCATACACGTATACGTGTATAAGGACTTAAGTTTTGAATCAGAAATCGTAAATAATAATAGAATTTACGATAATAGCATATGAATTGTACAAAAATCGCCCGCGCTCGTTTTAATTTGATTAATATTAATAATAACATTACATCTTTGTTCACAGATATTTTGTCTGATCCCAACTCTCCATAGTGAAACCTAACATCGTCTTTTTGTCAGTATTTGGCAAGATTTATTTTATTCAAAATTTAATAGCAATATGACGCTGGTTTTATTTATGAGTTCATTTATTCATTGAACAATAAAAATAGCGGTTTCTGCGCGACGAAAACTAACGTAAACCAATCGTTTATAACTTGGATCTCTATCCCACCCGAACCTTAGGTTTAATATCTCTTGACTAAGTCATTGTTTAAATATGAGTTTACATACAATACAACTTCGTCATATATTCAAGAAACAGGACGACAATCTTATTTTTTATCCACTTCGCACGGATTTCTCCTGTTACACAAAGAGGGTCTGCTTCTAGAGATAGCTTATTCGTTAGGAAGAATATCAGCCAGGATTCTTCTCATTCAGTTGGTTCAATATCTGTATACCACGCGTGACTGAGTGCTTAACGGGACTTATGGGATTTTAAATATAGTCTATTAATATGAAGAATAGGATGGGACCTAAATTAGATCCTTGTGGTATATCAGATCTTGCGATGAATTCCACAGAAGACTTGTCCCGGACTATTACGTATTGAGATATTTATTTTACGTATGATGTAAATAATCAGATTACTGCTGAAGCCAAGGCTATGCATTTTCTGGAGTAATATATCGTGATCAACTGTATCGAAAGCATTCTGGAAGTCTGTATATATTACGTCCGTTTGGGAAAGCTCGTCCGAATTTGATGCAAGCTGCTGTGAAAGAGAGAGAAGATTAGTAACAGTCGATCGTTCTGGCAAAAAAACATGCTGGTTTCCAAAAGCCGTGATGATACTTGGTGATTCAATTGGTTGCATAGTACAATTTTTTTGGAAGCATAGAGAGACCAGCTACAGGTATGTAATTATGAAAGTCTAACGGGTCTCCCGATATTAATATAGGGCAGACCCTGGTTGTCTTTCAACTTACGGGAAATGTACTGCTGTTTATGCTCAAGTTAAATACATAGCAAATGGGATCACACACGTATTCCGTATAGATTTGGAAAATGTCGGCTGATAACCCGTCTGGTCCGATTGCTCTGTGGGTTTGCAAGGAACTTATGATTTTCAACACTTCTTCCTTGGAAAAAGAATGGAGCAATATGCTTCTGTTATCTTCTGTTATGTTGATTATTTTCTTGTGGTGGGTTTCTGCAATCCTTTGGGGGTCTTCGATTATACCCAGTCTCTCAGTTTCACAGATTTGAAGCTAGTTTTACTCGTTTTTCAATTCTTTATATGATTCCAAAGATTCAAAAGGTTGTTTCGGATGTCCTTCTCTATTTTGGCTTAATACTTATGGCGCGATTGTTTTATTAATTTTTTTTTATTTGGCTCTCAGCCTGGAAGTATTCTAAATAATCATCCTGGTTTCTGTTTTGTAGATAATTATTATGAAGTTTGTTTTTGTTTTTGAGATCTCGGATTATATCGATATTGAACCAAACTCTCCAACTGGATAATCACATAAAAAAAAAATATATATATATATATATATATATATATATATATATATATATATATATATATATATATATATATATATTGTTTTAGAAGGCACACCACTGGTTAAGGGTTGATGAAATTGAATCGCTCACTCCTGAGAGCTAGCGAAAAATTGACCGGATGCTGCCTACATTATGGATGTGTACCAAACTACGGCATCAGCGGTTTCCTCCAGTACTTCAATGTGACTTCAAATTAATAAAAAAATATACGTCGTTATTGTTAGAATGCTAAGAGTACAACTAACATTGATAGGAATGTGTTAAGTTTCTACAATTCTTTCCATTAACGATTTATGGGGATAAACAAAATGTTATACTTGATTTTTTATCGTTTCCTGTGTTTGTCCAAAAGTAGAGCATTTATGCATAAAATTCAATACACAACACAACATGCTCTGATATATATAAAATATAACGTTGGTGAAAATAAGGTTTATCTGGAATGGTTTAAAACCGAAACCATAAATATTTTAAATACACCTTAAATTAGCTGATATTTTGTTTAAATTATGGAATAAGATTTATTCTAACGTTTGACAAACCAATATAAAAGGCCTGAATCTTTTACACAGCCTCGTTTGTACATATAGTCATCCTAATTTTCAACGAAAAAAAATGGCAATAATAAAATTGTACAAGTCTACATAATTTACAAATAATCATAGTATACTTATGTACAAAAATTAACATTTCTGTATTTTTCTACTCGTACAAAATGGAGCTTGACAAATTGCAACCACAATAATAAATATATTATGATGGAATAACATAAACCAACCTTTTAATTAAGCTATGTTGGAGCATTACAAATTTATATATGAATATTTAAAACTTGAAGGCAAAATAAAAAAAGATCTACAGTAATCGAAGGCACGATGATATATGAATAACATATTTACGAGTATTTATAAATAAGTTTTTATAGGTTTTAATAATTTTCAGAAAAAACAGTACGACTGAAATAAAACAAACATTAATAATTTGATTGGAAGTAAACTTGATAACAAAACAGGAAAATAAATAAATTAAATATAATTGGTTTAAATTTACACTAAATAATATAACTTAACAGAGAGAAACCAAAACTCAATGTCTTTTATTTTAAAGGCCTATTAATGTATTTTAAAGGCCTATTTTAAATTTATTAAAATTAGCCAATTAGGCATTCCACCCTACCAAGATGATGATTGTGCGAATGGCGAATTCGAAGGAAAGGAGGAAGTGTAAAATATATAGAAAATTACTGTAATACTAAATATTTGAGAAGTTTTGGACAATAAATTAGGTAGAATATGTTGAACAGGCGGGAGACTGAGAGACTTTATGTACTGTACATATCATATCCAGCATACCACACTAAAAGAAAATTCAATACTCATCAACACATCAATTTATTTGAGAACACTCATTATTAAACATCTTTATCGAACTTAGAAATCTTCTCGAGTGTTCAAATCTCCTCTATGGACTCAAATGTATTTTCGAATTTTACAGCACACGAGAGATAATGCTAATGACGAATGGATATTATTCCGCTGGAGGAAGATAGAAACAGTAGAAAATTGAGAATTTCATCTGCAGAACGAACCTGAGAGATTTACAAGTACGAGTATATACCACTTGATATGATTAGTAGTTGATTACTTTAATATTTTTTATTCATAATTACTTCAATATTTTTTATTTTGTTAAAGGTCGAAACCGGCCATATACTATTATACTATATATTGTATATAAATACCTAAATATTTTCTTTAGAAATGGAACAAACGGAAAATCTCGGCCAATTTCAAAATAAGTGCAGTTCGGTTTATATGTCTAAAATTTGTATTTTTAATAAATTAATTATGAATAGACATAATTAATTTATTACAACCCATAATTATATTAGATATAGTTTTAGAAAAAATAATGACCCTACAATGGAATAATGTTGCTCTGAAGGATGTTTTTCTGATTTCAAGACGATTTTATAATATTAAATTATTTTTAAAATCATAAAATCCGATCTGGGAAAAATATTTTTTTCTTGACATTTTTGGATTTTTCGTATTGTATTATGGTTTTCACATTTTTTTCGGTTCATATCTTTGTTATATAATAAATAAATCATATGAAATGGAAAGAATTTCCCATCGTTGGAAAGTGACAAAGGGATTATTTAATACCAAAACAGATTTGAAAGCGTTGATATCCCTTTTAGAGCTTATTTTTAGTTGTACTCCGAAATATTGTAGATATGGAAACAGAAATGGGACACCTATGAAAAGGGAGTCTTGCCTAGAGCTTTTACTCGAGTATAGTTATCAATGTTTCTGTATCCTTTTGAATCGCAGACTACTGCATTATTTATCTGCAGCGAGGATTCGTTTCATGTTTGCTAATGCAAAATATTCAGCCGATTCAAAGCACTTATCAGGCTGCGTCATATGCGGTGAATATTATTTGAATACGGTCTCTTTTCCGTGATCGCTCCAAAGTTCAAGTTTACGTGTCTTTTTAAATCATCGTTTTATACTTTTTTGTCTGTGAATATGGCCGTGAAAAATTGTGAATGGAATTAAAGAACAAAGGTTGAATTGAACGACGAGCATTATTTTACTTTTTAAAACTACACTGGCACCTTTAAATAAGTGGTCTTGAATGATTGACATGTGCAGATAACGAGAATTCACATTAAATTATTAACAGGTTTAAATGCACCGTGAAGTTTTTTATACTGTCTCAAATGCAATGAGTTTTTTTATTATTATTGATAATAATGTAAATATTAAAAATATTACCAAAGAATACAAACTAAGAGTATAAATTTTTTTTCATTTAATTAAATTAATATTTTTTAAAACTACAATCCGATTAATATTTTTAGGAACCGGTTTATATTAGTTTTAAGTTTGACGCTATGTTTAGCTCTTTCCACAGTTCCTTTCGTAATTGAGAGGGTTTCCAAATGTTTTTAATAATTAACCCGTAACAATTGTAAAAATAAACATTTTTAGAATATTTACGGGAAGCAGGAAGTAAACTTCTATATTAAGGGAATTAAAAACGTACTAAAAATCAAACACTTAACATTGTTTACTTCCACAGTATAGTGGAAGTAAATAAAGTATTTGCTTTTTATTCCATTAATTATGAATTACCACAAAGTTACCTCTGAATTATTTCAACAAAATAATTAAAATACCCTGACTTAATTTTAACAATCTTAAATCATACTTAAATCACAGACACTCGGTATAGAACCTCATACTCCATATTGTGAGGTCGCAGATTTGTTGTCATGCGAATGTACTTCTTATTCAGATGAATCTGACACTTTTGATGGAAATGGAAGGAAGGTGTCCAGTTGATCGCATTAGACTTACATGGGGAAAGCAAAAGGAGAAATTGATTGAGTCTTCAGTGGATCAAAATGATCAGCTTGACGCAGGACAAGGCCAGAGAATAGAACCTTGTGGAGGCGATGGTCCCCCGAGCCTTCTAGGATAAGGGAATGAACATGAAGATATAACTTCCTAAAAACATTAAGTTGGGATAAAAAGTACGATTTAGTTAAATTGACATTATGCATATAACATTAATTACAAGAAGAGTAAAATATATATATATTGTAGCTATCTAAGCTTTTACGGTCGAGACAAATTTTCTGAATTATATTTTAAATATTTTAAAATTTTAGCTTAATATTTTTCAATCAAATATTTTTCTTCCACAACTAATAGCTAAGTGATTCAATTTTGAGTATCATTAAACTTCTCCGATATAGTTCTGAATATAGCGAAAAAATGGCGGTAACTTGTCATATTTCAAAGATTTGCTTAGTCTGGCGGTCTTTTTTCAAATAAATAAGCTAGCCAATGTGACTTTGGGATTTGATTAGATCAACACCCCTTGCCTATATCGTCCTCGGTTTCACATTATTGCGTCGAGATCATAGATTTTCAGCAATTTTACCCGATCGATACGGCAATAAATTAACCAAATGGCTCTTACCGAGGCGGTTGATTTTCTCGGCAGTTTTAAATATATTTACGTCTCGAATATATCAATAATCTTTCAATGGCAAGAGCTTTCACTTGTATGAACATGAAATTGTACATAGAATAGAATGATCTGCCAAGAAGACATTGGACATAGCCTAAATATACCAAACACAACCTTTAACTAATACAGCTTTGTTTCGAAAAATAAAATTTATATGAAAGAAATGATGTAGTCATAAGAAATATCAATCGGAGTGTTTTGAATGATATTTTTCATACATTAATTATTTCATTAATTCAAAGTATAGTGCTTCTAATTTTTGCTTTTGTTTTTTAATGCTTGTCTCGACTATCAAAGCTGCCAAAAACTTTGTTTTAATGTAACCAAAATAACTGATACATAAATATTGACGGTATATCCCTAGAAGTTGATGTTATTCTGACTTATCATTTTATAACACAGTTGTTCTAATACGATCATGTGACATACACTTGTAAAATCTGCGAGGTTCATTATGCAGATGAAATTCTTAATTTTCTAATGCTCTATGTTCTACCATCAGAATAATTTCCATTCGTCATAATCATTATCTCTCGTCTACTGTAAAACTCGAAAAGACATAAATTGAGGAGATTTCAACACTCGCAAATGTTTCTCAGTTTGATAAAAAATGTTCAATGAGTGTTCTTAGATAATTATTTAATAAGTATATATTTTTTTTAAATAATAGATATGACCGAAGTCATAGGTATCCATCCTTATGCCATCGAACACTAGGCGGATAAAGTGCCTGTGTCGTTCGAGGAGAGTAACACAGCGCGGGGTTCGAACCGACGACCCTCCACACAGAAGTGCAGTACGTTACCGCGCGACCATATACCTCTTGAATTAAAAATTTAAAAGTTATCATCACATACAGATTTAAGTTTTTTTAATGCGGTCCATTTTGGAATCAAATGTGAAAGATTAAACTTAACTTGCATATAAGAATTCTTTCTGTTTATAAATAAAAAGAAATACAGGGAGCTAATTAAAAATAACTTAAAATTAAGATACATTAAATATGGAATATTTTATGATAAAGAATAAAACTTGGCGCAAAAACATTTCAGGCTCATTGGAATGGATATTCAACGCTATAGATTTATCACTGTTTCCGAAGCAAAAATATGGTTTCAAATCAATCGTTAAGCTAAGTCACGCGAGCTTGCATTCCGAGCAGCCTGATGAAATATTCGCTCACTTACAATAAAACATCCATAAAACGACCGTAAACAATCTGTATCGCCACAGAGGAGCGGCTAACGGAAGGTACGCCAGACGGAACCAATCGTCCGACAGGCAGCGCGCTTTCTGCCACGTCCTTGTCGAATTACACACGGAGAATAGAAAATCACGTTTGAAATTTAATATTTTACTATAAGAAATATATCTTTTCTCTCATGTTTAAGATTAAATTGACACCAAAAAATCCAAGATGTGCAATTATCTGCAATTCCTTTCAAGATCTGGTATATCACAGTCCCACTCAGGTCACCTTCTCAACCCTAATTTTTGTGTATTATTTATGCACGTCAACAAGGCTTACCTACTTGAGCTAAATCCAAACAGAGAGTTCAGGACATTGATAAACTTGGTCGACATGAATTCGACACTTGGAATGCTTGGCCGCCGAATTGTTGGATCAACGTTTTGGAGCAAAGATAACAACATAGATGGTCCCCTTCACAGGCAATTGTGACAAGAGATATTAAAAAAACCGGTAAATTACTAAATAGTAAATAACTTTTATACACGACATGTATGGTCACAACATTGAAAGCTACGTTGAAAAATATTCAGATACTGGAACATATACTCGTAATATAGTATATCTGTGTCACTTTCCGTTTACAGTCAAATTTAACACAATCAACAATACTGATATTATTGAAATAAAAATTAAAAAAACTAATTTTAGGTTCTACATTTTTATTTCCACAACTCGAGTGATCATTTAACGATACAAAACACAGAATAATTTATTTACATAGTTTCAAATGAAAAAAAAAATATGTTATCTTACATGCTAGTTGTTGCCCTAAATTTACCTAGTTCATAAATTCCAGAAAACTGTTTTGCGATACATTATAATTTAGGTGGTACGAGTACATATTTATAATTTTACAGTTTTGTTTATCCCGGGGGTTTCAGTAACTTATAAAAGTATAAAAATAAAACAAAACAAGGTTGGAGATTAAATTCCCTTGTAAAACAAATGTATTGAATATTTTAAATACTAATATTTTAAATAGTACATCTAACTGAAGGTTACTATAACTGTGCTCTTGTCATAAACTTAGTTTGAATATATAAATATAGTTTCGATTTTTATCTTTTTATGCACGTTTCCAATACAGAGTGCATCAAATGTATAGTGCAAGTACACAAATACAACTATAAAAGTACATATCATTCAATCGATTTCGAGGAGCAGTAGATTTATTGGGGACACGCGATTATATTTTGGTATACGAGTGTATTATAGTGTGTATCTACACTTGTGTTATTTTACAATAATAAGAAGATTTTACACAAATCGAAGAAGAATTATGAGAAACCCGTTTGCCTGATTTGTGTTTATAATTGTTTTTATTAGAAAATACTCGGATATAACATTACTTCAAAAATCCTTTTATAAATCGAAACAAAGCTGTCACTTCCATTAAGTTTGTCACTAATGGGTCTATGACTCATTAGGGCTTGGTTTCACTTTACAAGAAGACGGAATACAAAACTATGAAAACGAATGTTCTAAGATTTGGATTGAATGAAATATAATCATAATAAGACAGGGATACATTGTTGGTTCAAAATATCAAAAGATCCTATAAAAATGCTTAAGAAATCGTGATTTAAAAGTTTTTTTAAACATTACAAATTAATTTAATTCCAGTCGTGCATTACTAAAAAACCAAACCATATGATTTTTATTTTACAAGCTTTATCAAAACTTTTGACGACCTCCTTGGTCTAGTTGGTAAGATGCTTCTACCCGGGGGTTTCGGATTCAATTTTCTGATAGTACCAAAAAAACGAAAAAGGGCCCCAGTCTACTAGGAAGTTTGTGTGGTAACAAAACTTACAGGCGACAAACATATACGAGTGTTGACTCTTCACGTGCGGCAGTAATGCCAAAACAATGCGATGACGAACTGCGAACTCCATGCCAATTCCAGCGGCTCTAAAATTCAATGGCTCGATTATTAGGGCTGAAGATAATGTTGTCTCCTGGCCACACTCTTCGATATGTCCGTATCGCCAATTTGGATACATTATGGGGTACCATACAAATGAAATTATCATAACTTTCCAAAAATACCATTACGAAAAGATCTCCGACCAAATATTTTTTTAGGGGCATTATTCGTCAGTTTATTATAGAAATAATTAAGATATGTAATAACTATTGGATTTGTTATTTTATACTTAAACACACGATAGCATGTTTGAAAAATAAAATAAAACAATAGACGTACAAGTGCAGTCTGAGTGTAAACAAAAGCAACATTTAGTTTATCGGAATTGGCCACCATTTCCTGCACATCCAAAATAAACAGTCCGATAATAACACCAAGGTTGAGTCCATATTCAAAAAGAGCATTCAGTTTGCTACTTCTGAAGATTGAGAACTGTGGACTGTGCTGCTTGGCGTGTGTTAAGACATTTTCGATACTCGGAACATCAATATTATTTATCAGCAAAAATGTTGCATTAAGCAGTCATATTTTACGATTTGCAAATAAGTGATGAGGCCAATATGTATATAAAAAACTATTTTTGCGCGGCCTACAAATCGCAAAGTGGGAAATTATAGCAAAAGATAATGAATTTATTACATCCTGATTGTAATGGATAATTTTTCACTTACACATTTCACACCGCTCGACTATAGAAGCCGATTATTGATCTTACATACTCGTATTTTATGTCATGCATTATTTACGATAGTAAATAACTCAATTTTATGCCGATAATATTAAGTAGAAAAAAGTAATTACTATCAATTTGTTGAACAAAGAAAACATTATTATCTTAAAATATTTTTAGTATTAAATACAAATACTTAAAAAAATTCTCCATTTTCATATTAATTTATTATATTTTCATTGTAAAAAATGTTTAAACCAGACCTTTTTTGTTAGAAATGGGTACCAACGGGAATCGAACCCACTACCGCCGAATCGAAAGACAGACCTTACCAACTAGGCTAAGGAAGTCGTCCAAAATAAATTATAATTGTCTTTATCCAATTGAATAACTTAACCATTTGCCATCTGACGGTACAAATTTGTACCACCAGATTTAAACGTTCATTCTAGCATTATACTCGTACATCAAAATTTGTTTGATCAATCCCTGTCATCACATATGTGTACTAATATTTTACAATGCAAACAGTATTGGAACGTGTATTTATTAAAAATGCCACCAGGTATCTCAGGTGAATGTTAACTGTCACACTGATTTGACGCGTGTTTTATTGTTCCTTTTTGGATATAAAAATATTAATGAAAATGGCAGGTAAGTGTGTTTATTAAAAGTAGAAGTTCATTAACATTTGTTTTTGTAAAATTGATTGATATAATAATACGATTGTTCAAAACATATTTGTCGTTTTTTAATGCCTTTGTTCACTGACGGTACAAATTTGTACCACCCTTTTTGGATGACTTAGAATAAAATTAAAAAAAATAATCCCTCTATCATCCCACTATAAGAGATATTTAACAAAAAAAATGTTCAGGTAACAAAGGGTTAAAATAGAATACAACAAAACGTAAATATTAGCAAAACAACTCCACTAAGGAAAAAACAATTCTGGATCATGAAAAAACGCCAAAAAATGTTAATGGTGTTTTAAGTAAGGCACATGACAAATAAGGAAAAATGAAAAACATCAATTTAATAATGAACTTTATGGTAAACGAACCTCTTTAACATGATTATAAGGCTCTTGAGTGTCAAGTCTGCTTTGGTAAACAAAAGATTGGACGAAAAAAATAAGAGGCTTAAGAAATAAAGATTTCATCAGGACCACTCTCTCTATCACTCGTAAAGAAAATTTACTTAGAATTTCCAAAAATCCAGCGTCTGTACGATATAAGTCTTACCGAGTACCCACTACGAAATAAATGGTAATGGAAAAAGGAGATTTCCCTTCAATTAGTGTAAAAGGTCGTAAACGTTTGTAAGGATAAACGGTGGAAATTACGAAAATTCCAAAGACAATCCCCGAGTCGATGGCTTAATCGGTTTACTAATATTTTTTTACGATTTACGTAAATGAAACAGTCATCGCTTTACTTGGCAAAAGATAAAATATTTATTTTATGATTTTTTTTAAATGGTGGAGTTTTATTGTCGCTGGATAAAGTTACTAGAAAAGAGATAAAATGAGATAGAAGTATGAAAGTTTACCAAAGAGACGAGATAAATATTATAACTATAATAATTCAAAATCACCAAAAGTTTCAAACTAAAAACTGGGACAAGAAGTGTTTTATACTTAAAAGGATAATAAAACAAAATGGCAGGAAGTGTTCTATACTTAAAAGAAGAATGAATAACGAATTCAACCGATTCCACACATTATACTTAAAATCTTGTTTCGTATCTAATGAAGGTCACTTGGCTTCGAAATCGAAAGAACTAGAAATAAACACCCCAAAATGTAAAGGAAATCCATCTCAGCTTGTTTTATTTATGAGTTCACCTCTTTCAAGAGTAAACAAATATGGTAGCCTGTGTTAAATTATTTTCGTGCAAAAATCATGAAATATTTCGGTCACAGAAAAGTTTTTATCCACCTCTCTTCCGTCGGAGCGTGCTGCGAGATTGCATAGGGGTCGGCTGGGTACACAAGGTCCCTGGACTATAAATCAGGAGAAACATTTAACGAACACTGTCAACATCCATGGACGCGGATAATTTATTGTAATTGACTATAGGAGAAACAATACAGGGAATTGTTTATGTATCAAGATCAGATTTGTTTAAACAAGACTTTTGATAGTGCCACGTAACAACTCGGATCGTTACAGTTAATCAACTGTCAGAAAACTGGAGTAATTATCCATAAGATATTCTTCAGTAAATGCACCATAGATTTAATCTGTATGAAAAAATAAACATTTTCCTTGTTAAGTAAATCAGAAAAACCACCACAAAAAAGTGTTAGGTTCCATAAATGAATGGGGCAAAAAGCTCCTTCTCTCCAATTGGTTGTACACAAATGCATACAGGCATAACACGATTAATTTAAAATGAAAAGTATTACAATTTACAACCTTAACCAAATCACTCTGGAGTAAGAATGGCTTAAGCAGGCAGCAGGCTATAATTGTCCAAATTAATGTTTCCACGAGTACGTACTCGTATTGTACGAGCAAAAGCTTCAGTACAGGGGATCGCGGAGATAAACTCATTAGTACAAAGGAATAAAAGAAAATTTGTTGAAATTTAAATTTTCGCAAGTAAAATCTTTGATTCATATATTTCTTTGGTGAGTATTTTTATTGAATTCAATCGCTTGAGCACAAATAAAAATGTGAAATCCGAAAAATTAAAAGTGTAGTATTTCTCGTTTTACGAATAAATACTTTGGATGATCTTAATATATTATTCGAGAGAATTTTTATTTTCCTTAATAGGAGTTTCATTACCTTTCCGTTAGTCAAATGTTGTTACGATACCTAAATATTATTTTTAATATGGATACTCGTTTTACAAATATGTACTAGCATTCTACCAAACCAGACAGGGATAATCGATCTACACATTTTTCCATTCCACACTTTTTGAACGTGGACAATACATGGACGTGATAGTACGTGAACAATGGCCGATGAAAACGTGACTACAAAGTGCAGACACAAAAAAGGAAGAGCAAGTTATAATCGCTTAAGAAAGAATGAAAAAATGCGCAAAGTTTATCTTGTTCGACTATAATTCGAGAATGTTACATTTTATTTATTTTTCTATAATTGTTTTGATTATTTATTTGGAGTATGTCGTTTTTGAAATAAAAAATGTTTTGACCAATTTGAATACTTCCAATTCCCCTAAATACATTATTGAGTCCATAATTAAACCATTTAACCCGAGATAATGAAACTAACTTAATTAACCTGAAGTTTTCAGATGGGAATAAATCGATATATGATAAAAAAAAAGAACATTCGAAGTAGCTAGTAAATTTTTGTTCAATAATCTTGCCATCATAATATTGATTAGTACGAGTATCCAACGTATCGATAATAAGGGTATGCTTAGGACTCGTGCTTTATTCAAATTTAAAAATTATCCATACAATAATTTATGAGAATTCGAACATTTAATTAATGTGTTAAACTGGACGACAATAACGGCGAAATATGCCGTTAGTGTATTTATTGAGCAAATTTATTACTTTCGAAGACCTGATTCCGGAGAGGTCAATAGCACACGCACCGGGCATAAATCTGCGGGAGAACTGTGCGCTATGCGCCATACGCTACGAGTATTCCAAAGCCAGCTGAGTGAATACCCAAAACGCGTTTTCATTTTGGTGCTTCAGTAAAATGGAGAAAATATGTTCATTTATCAGAGTATACTTTTATCCCTTGGAGATATTATTTAGAACATATAATCTTGGACGAAACCAAATTCTATAGTATGGAATATTTATTACAACAGTTTTCGCAACAGCCTATAAATGAACAAAAAAATGGTATTTAGCAAACAAAAATATTTTTTCGTAAAAAAAGTCCATAAATAAGATAATACCAATATTCATTTAATTTTTTTTTTTTTTGTGAAAATATATTTTTTTGCTTAATTGCGGATGTGTCTGGTGAATTATTCATTTCCCAACATGCAAATAAAAGAACCTTATAATTTATTTTTATTAAACACTGTTTATTCCACTTTATTCACCAAACACTGTTTATTCCACAAAAAAAGTGAAATAAACAGTGTTTGATAAAAATAAATGACAATGTCTTGAAACCTCCACAACGTTAATGCCTTAACTATAAACAACAAAACAACCTTAACTAAAAAAATCGAATACATTGTGATAAGATATGTATGTTAAATTTGAAACTGTAGTTTATTTAGTCTATGTTATGCAAGCAATTGTTTAGATCGTTTTAAACGTAGATCGATAGTTCCGAACATATTTGTGTAATATATTTAGTCTATGTTATGCAAGCAATTGTTTAGATCGTTTTAAACGTAGATCGATAGTTCCGAACATATTTGTGTAATATATTTAGTCTATAGTATGTTATGCAAGCAATTGTTTAGATCGTTTTAAACGTAGATCGATAGTTCCTAACATATTTGTGTAATATATTTAGTCTATGTTATGCAAGCAATTGTTTAGATCGTTTTAAACGTAGATCGATAGTTCCGAACATATTTGTGTAATACATTTAGTCTATAGTATGTTATGCAAGCAATTGTTTAGATCGTTTTAAACGTAGATCGATAGTTCCGAACATATTTGTGTAATATATTTAGCCTATGTTATGCAAGCAATTGTTTAGATCGTTTTAAACGTAGGTCGATAGTTCCGAACATATTTGTGTAATATATTTCTAATAATTGAATTGTATTTTACTTTAAATGAAAAATATGGAAATATTGCTTAAAGTAAAAATTTACATCCATTTGTTATTTTCATAAAACGGTGTATAGTTGAATATTGTGCTTTTGATCTTAGAAAGGAAAAAAACAAAAATTTGGATTTTGGGAAAAAAGCAACAAATATATATACCACAGTTCATGATATGTTTGTTTCTTCGTAAAAATGTCGAAATAATGCATAATAAACATATGATAACGAGTGAAAATATCGAAATGATGCATAATAAACATAAGAATGAAAATCTTTAAAATATGCCTTGACAGGTATCTTAAATATATCACGATACACGGGCATTACGTTGACATATGCAAATGCGGGGAAGTTTCTAATCTAATGACCGCAGTCACCACCTTCCTATCCTTACATTAAATTTTTTTTTGTAATATTTAAAATCTGTATATAATAATGGGTTCGAATCCAGAGTTAGAGAGCCCTTGAGGAGAGTCTGATCTCTAAACGGCGCCATACAAATTATATTTTTATTATTATTAGTATGCAGATAATCTTAAAAACGAAAAAAAAATGTCATCACCGCTCAAGATTGGAAAAATCATCAAGCCTCATATTTTTTATGCTAAAAACACAACAGTTGTCAATAAAAAATATATTATGGCAATTAGTCCACAAGAATATGAATTGTACGAAAACCGATTTTGAATGTGCAAAAAATATTACATGAAAAATATAAATGATTCACAAGCAAGGAAATTAGAAAATTACATTTTTTTTTATTTATGGCAGAAAACTATCAAGTTTAGGAAAATGTTACACAATATCTAATAAAATACGTTAGTACTAATAACTTTTCAGTGATGTGAAAACAAGGCAACACTTATTTTAAAACATGCACTTTATAACGTCGAAAACAAAGTTACGTAAGCAAACACATTTCAACCACAACTGCTAGAAAGTCAGGTCATTGCTAAAAAGAAATTATTAACACAGCAGTCAACACAACACAACACGCAATGTCAAGTTGAAATTTACTAGTTGTACTAAAAAACTAAAACTCGAACTTTTCGTTTGACAAATTGGATAGCGAATTGTCAATATTCATAGCTTTGTGCAAACTAAATCTTGATTTAAAACTAAATATGGCTTTTTCAGTTCATACAGTTAGATATTGTTAAAAGGATTCTTTTATACTCGTATAACTCAAATCCCTTTTAGTTCAACACAAAACAAAATATGAGTTTATTTGAGAATCGCATGACGTAAGTAAAAAGATTAAAACTTATGTCAACGCACCCAAGTGGTCTATTTTAGTTGTGGCAAACCCATGAAAGTTTCATATTTTGGCAGACGAAAAATTTAATTTCGGTGACGCAATGAGATTTTAGAATTTCATTTAATTTCCATAAGTGATAATTAGAATTGATTAAATATACAACGAAATGTTCTACGAGTAGCATGAGTTACAGGCACCCGTCTGTTGCCCGACTTGTGGCTGGTGTATTGATCAAACCTTTTAAATCAATACCTTCATCTCGGCAAATATTTTACTAAGTTATAAGATTATGACACGAAAAAATTGCGAATCGAAATATCGCTAAACATCTTGATTTATTTTGAGTGTCACGAATACATTTTCACCTGTGGGATGCGTACTATGTTACAAATCTATGTTTATTTTTGTCTTCAGAATTTTAAATCACTAAACTACGTTTATATTCGTATTATTTTTACAACTGCAAAACATACTGCTTGGCAATGCCAGTCGATTCACACAATGGTTAGCGGGTTGAGAAAATTTTGTATCTTAGAGGCATATTCACATCGGGTGGCCGCGCGAAATGCGATATTGAAAGAGTAGCATCATGCAATAAAATAAATACTGGGATATAACATATTGTACAACGTGTTTACTGACCGGAGCATTTCAAGAGAAGCAAATCCAGCTGCTCGTAATGAAATCTTTGTCCCAATATTAGGATATGCAAGCGAAAATTGTATGTGGTAAAAATGTTATTAAAAAATGTTATTAAAGTGAAATAAATGCTGTATTTTTGGAAAAAAATACAGAATAAGGACATTAGGAAATACTACGGTTTGAAATAATATGTAGTGCTTAAGATGAAAAAAATATCATTAATATGGTTTGGCCACGTAAAAGTAATGAATGATTTAAAACGTATAGAAGGCATGACAAGTTTAAAAGACCTAGAAAAACGTGGCATGAGAAAATTAACAAACTCTGAAAGAGAGTAGAGTGAAAAGCATTCAACACAAAAGTGTATGCAAGACAAAGTGTATGGATGAGGCAAAAGCGAAAGATGTGTTGCAGGATACAATGAAGTGGAAATCTATTATATCTGCCTGCCCTAATACGCACATGACGTGATGGTGATGATTGATGATGATAACGTTTCTAGAGAAGCGATGCCTATAATCTATCGAATTCCTCCAGCAAATGTTTGAACAGAGAAGACATTCACTGTAATCAAATACATGTCGGTGAATCGATGCTATGCAATTTTTTTATGAAAAGGATATACTCGTATAGTATTATTAAATTGAATTACTCATATACAATAGATTTGCAAATTGCACTTCCACTGAGAGTTAATAAACGGAGAGAGCAAAAGATTTACACAATAATATCTTTTGATGTTTCTGCAAAAGAAGATACGAGTAAAGCAAATGTAAATGCGTTAGTAGATCACACATATATTATCTCGAATATCTGGATGAAGTTTAAGGACTTCTGCATTAAGCAGTGTTACTTTTCCAAGCATTAAACCACACTCTGTGTCTCTCAATTCTTGAGGTCATTGAGGACGATTGAAGTCATACTAAAACGGGTAACATACGAGTATACTAAACAAATATCTATATCGCGTGTTTCGGCTACAGGTAATGGGTTAGTTTATTCACTCTGACTCATTCGAATCGTAAAAAGAAATGTACCAACTATGATGTCTGATGCCTCGATACAACAATCGTGAATTTAGATTTTATAATGTCTGGGTCGTTAACCAGAGGCAGCTGACTGAAAATTGCCTCGAGATTTTTCTTAACCCACCTCATTCGATTTATCATTCGGCATCAGTATGTCGCAATAATTTAGAGATCTGTTCAAACACCAGAGGCAACGTTACCGGCACCAATAGATAAATATTAGACATGATTCATTATTGGCATCACTGTTTTAAACACAATTACCAAAAAAAATCCACCTGAATTTATTTAGTGGCGCTTATAAGGTGCTTGTTATAAAAAAAATATCCTAATGTGATGAAACAGCGCAATACAAACAATATATTTAATTTCATTCTCTATAACTACTTACGTGATTTAGGTGGTAAGATTCCTATCTTCTAGTATGAGGGTTGCGGGTTCGATTTCCGTTGGAACCCCATTTTTTTTTTAATTAATATTTTATTGTGTTTATGTTAAAACTTATTCTGGGATTGATATTATTTATTCCTTCTAAAGCCATAAAGCAGAAAATACTATATACTGCTCCAACATTTCATTTCCATTTGAAGTAGTTAATCATCATTTACTCAAAACCGAAAGTCTTTCAGAGCGGTTTTTGCATCTTGACGACTCAATTATTGCTCACTTCCTGCTATCATCAACCTTTATACTGACTACTATTAGGTAAACTACTAGAATTTGATGATCCAAATACAATAATTCGATTGATAATCGGAACACATTTATTGTAAGCCCATAAAAAGATAAAAAATAATCAAATCAAAGTAAATTACAATTAAAGCAACAAAAAATAGATAACTACAAAACAATGCTTTTTTTACCTACCTAACTACTTTATTTCTTTACAAAATCATATTAATGATAAAAGCTCTATAATTATGAATGAATGTACTCCGCCGGCAGATCGATATAGAGAAATGATAAAGCGCCATCGAAATTGCAATCATATTTAGCAAGATAAAATTGTTCGAGAGAAGCGATATAACTCGTCGAAATGGACTATGGAGAGATCTTTGCTGTAGTGAGACATATGAAGAGATAAAGTCATATTGATTAGATTCACAGCTAAAAAATACTTATCGACATTTCCAAATATGCTGCCCAAATATTATTTGTATAAAAAGGTATTTGAATGGACAGTTGACAGTTAATCTTTATATTCATGTTCAGGAATGGTACATTTTTACGTACCTAAGATAAATCAAAGTGTTTTTTACCAGTTTCTTTTCAATAATATCGACAAAAAATGGCTCAGTATGATGAAAAAAATATAGAAATATGTTAGATTATATTAAAAACTCCAAAATATGATTGAATTCAACATGTTTGCAAGAAGGCTTTGGTCGACAAGAATATGCAGGCAACGCCCTTAACATAGTTCTGGTGTCTCATAATACTAAAAAGAAACGTGACATGTGAACCGATCTCGCACGTGGATTGGTAATGTACGAGGCGTATCCAGAAAGTAAGTGTACTGAGGCTCTCACGACCGGATGGATTTTATTTTCGACAAGTTGGTTACACTTCCGTGTAGCCTAACCCTTCCCCTCCGCAACGAGACCGGTTCGAGGTCAGTACGTTGAGAAGTGTCGACGCGACAACACGTTTCGTGAAAGATGTCAAACCAATCTCCCGCCAAGTGCGAAATTTTGTAAAAAGGCAAGAGTTTTTGAGGCGCTGCAAACTCCATGGAGATGAATTTCTCCGCTCCATCGTTACTGGAGATGAAACTTGGGTTGCACACTACACGCCTGAAACCAAAAGGCAGTCTCAACAGTGGCGTCACACCTCTTCACCCTCCGCCAAAAAGTTCAAAACCACAATTTCAGCCAAGAAAATCATGGCATCCGTGTTTTGGGACTGTCAAGGCATAATTTTAATTGAATATATGCCTCAAGGGGAGACCATCAACTCTGCAAGATACTGTGAGACCCTAAAAAAATTGCGGAGGGCGATTCAAAACAAGAGGAGAGGCATGCTGACAAAGGGAGTCTGCCTGCTGCACGACAATGCAAGACCACACACGGCCAACGCCACGAAGGAACTGCTCGCCTCGTTTAAATGGGATGTCCTGAACCATCCCGCGCATTCCCCTGACCTAGCAGGAGGAGGTGAGACTAAAGGAGGAGGTGGAGAAGTGGACGGAGGGGTTGGCGGGAAACTACTTCGAGGAAGGCATCAAAAAGTTGATACCCCGCTTCACCACCTGCATTGAGAGGAATGGCGACTATGTCGAAAAATAGCTTACATATGTACTACGGTAACCACGTATTTTTTTTGTTTAAATAAAAAAAATTGTAACCTACAAAAATTCAGTACACTTAGTTTCTGGGTATGCCTCGTAGAACGCAGCATAGCCAGTGGTGGTCACCTTTTTCACCAAACAATGGATCGTACCTTCGATGAGGCCTATTGATAACAAACTATGCACATACTGTTTTGGGTATAGACAATATTATATTAGACAAGAGAAACGAATGTCATGCATATATTTATTTTATTTAACACTTTCATGCAAATATCTGGTGAATTTATTGCTTAAGAGTAATTTCTTCCAATTAGCCAGCTTTTGTTTCATGATTATTATTGATATTCATGACGTAGCATATGAAAACAATATTTGCGAGAACCCAACAAAAATCAAAATAAAAGAAAGGAAAATAGGGATTAGGATAGAAATCGTATGGAAGTCAAGGAAGAGGAATATTTTGAGATGAATAATGTTTATTAAGTTTATTCTTATATATCGATAAGATCGTTCCAAAACCGTGCCGAGTGAACTGCAAAAGATGGTGTGATTTTGCCGTCACCAGATCGTACGTACGTTATCTATATAAATAAAAATGTAAATATTCGTATATTAAATATCTCTACTCTCCGAAAGTTCTTCACCGATTGCTTTGAAATTTTGACAACAGGTTGCATTCGTATACGAGAATGTTTTTATATATATATTTTTTTATATACGGTTTGTATATAAAAAAGTTTATAAATCAGACGAAATAACGGGAGCGCCTCCTGCAGCGACACACGCAAACTAAACAATTCTCATTGACAGTTATGTCACATTGCATTTTCGACGTTTCGGAATTAATATTAAATAATTAAATAATAAATATCTATGTAAATAAAAATGTAAACGTTCGTTAATTAAAAATCTTCAATCTCCGAAAGTTCTTCACGGATTGCTTTGAAATTTTGACAGTTCCATTTTGATTTTGAATATTAAATAATAAATATTAAATAATTAAATATTTAATAACAAATATTAAATATTTAATAACAAATATTAAATATTTAATAACAAATATTAAATATTTAAATAATAAATATTAAATTTTCAAATACGTTTAATGAAAAATAGCGCCATCTGCTTGGACGTAAAAACACTCGCTATACTAAATAATTTATGCGTCATTTCGTAATGTGCGTCGTTCTAAAAAATATCTGGTTCACTTAGTTTTTTTAACTTATTTTTCAGTTTAATTAGCGGTGAAATTGAATTGTGTTGATTGATTTTCATTTGAATTCAAATCAAATCGTGAGTTGGCCTCTTGGAGTGACGCGATCATGTGCTTCAGAGAGACGACGTGATGTTGATATGTACATTTTTGACAAACGTCACATTTAATTTTAACGAACTGCCAAATTTTTGCTAATTTGTAACAAGATGTATTGATTTGTCATTATTGTTAGTTTTTTGTGATGTATTAACCTAAATAACTTGCTATTTATTAGAATCGAGCCTTATATTAAAGTCGATAAAATAATTAAAATTACTGAACGTCGTTACAAATATTAAACGTATTGGGGCAAATTTGTCTGCAATTTAGTGACGTCAAAAGAAGAATTGGTTGAAAAAGTATTTTCCAATATTCAAATCAATTCTAAGAATCACGATTGGCTGAGTGAACGAGCTATTCTTGCCGCCAAGAAAAATGACGTCTACGAACTTAACAATATTATTCAGTTCCTTTTTTAATGTTTCGCAATTTTATATGTTTTTGTTATAACTTTCTTTCTTCTTTTTCAGTGCAATCGATCTGCTTTAGTTCATCCAAATGTCGAGGAAGCAGCAGAGCCACGTGTAGCCAGACTTGAGGATGCGCAATTGCGAGCACGGCGATCACATTCTGCAGATTCAGAACTGCTTCGTTCTCAACGAATGAACGCGACAGGCTGATAGTGGCTGAAAGAGGTCAGTAGGAATATCAAAAGTATCTTTTTTATATAGAATTTAATTTTATCTCTATGTTTATGTTTCGAAATCTATCAAATTGTATGTAGAAATGGAGATTTTTTTTTTGATTAGTTCCAATTATCTATTTGTCTTCCCTTAACATTTAATTAGTTACAATTATCTTTCTGTCTTCGCATAACATTTAATTAGTTACAATTATCTCTCTGTCTTCCCTTAACATTTAATTAGTTACAATTATCTCTTTGTCATCCCTTAACATTTAATTAGTTACAATTATCTCTCGGTCTTTCCTTAACATTTAATGAATTCCAATAATCTCTTTCTTTTCTTAACATTTAATTAGTTCCAATTATCTCTGTACTTCCTTAACGATACTCCCATTTGACAAATATTTCCTTAACAATACTCCTATTTGACAAGTATTTGATAAATGCGTGTCCAGCTGCAAAACGATCGATCAGCTGAGATATTCTCACATCAATTGCTGGAAATTGGGAACGGAAAGGTGCCGGTTGATATGACCTCAGGACGAATTTCATTGTCTCATAACTTCTGTAATTTAGTGATGTCAAAAGAAGATTTGGCTAAAAAAGTATTTCCCAATATTCAAATATAAGAATCACGATTGGCTAAGTGAACGAGCTTTTCTTGCCGCCAAGAACAACGACGTCTACGAACTTAACAATATTATTCAGTTCCTTTTTTAATGTTTCGCAATTTTATATGTTTTTGTTATAACTTTCTTTCTTCTTTTTCAGTGCAATCGATCTGCTTTAGTTCATCAAAATGCCAAGGAAGCAGCAGAGTGACGTGCAGCCAGACTTGAGGATGCACAGTTGCGAGCACAGCGATCGCGTTCTGCAGCTTCAGATCTGCTTCGTTCTCAAGAGAATGAACGCGACAGACTAAGAGTGGCTGAAAGACATCAAAAATATTGTATACCCACAAGCATTGTGACATTAAACATATTAGAAACGTGTGCTTTCTCTTTTCTTTTTTTTCCATTTAACCAGACTGAGCCACAAAAACGCGTGGCCAGGTACAGCTAGTATTTTATATAAGTATTTGGGGTATAACATGTACTCCTTGGTGACAATCCACTATAAATCTAACAAAAAAACACATTTTCTCGATAAATTATTTATTGTCTAATAGATACTCCCGATATTTGCATTACTATTCACAAATTCTCAACTTCTCTGCGTAATATGTCTTTCACAAAGATATATCGAGAACAGTTATAATAGCCTTAGCAATCGGTTGCCAAGTGCAAAACAGGTTGTTTCTATGTTATTCATAAATAAGTAGCCAGGGATGCAATTTATACGATTATTATACAAAACTGAGGAACACTGGCTGTGAGTCAACTTAGGAACACGGCGACATTTCAGAATCGTAATGTTATCGCTCTCGTACCGGTCACTATGAGAGAATTATAATTCGCCAATTGGCACTTTTCATTATAGCAGACATAGTGAACGAAGCACGCTCTAGTTTTTATTGGCCTGTGTATATGACAAAATATAATTTGTGCAACTCATCTACTATTTTTCAAATACATAGATTGTTATTCAAAGCTTAATTTTTACTAAAAAGTAGAATTTAAAAACACGCGCTTTTACGATAACTATAATTTCAAATCACAAAATCAATCAAGTTTACCTTCATTTCGAAATCATAACGCTATTTACTTTCACGTCAAAAACAAAACTCAATGCTATTATCCTACATCCGACATACATACATACCATCACGCAAATTGCCTGTCGGGGTATGCAGAGAGGGTAGAGCTCCAGACTTTCCTATATCGACACACATCCTTCGTCTCTTCCACATCAATACACTTTCTCGTACAACTTCTACGATTTCACTGACTTTCTACGTTTTCTTGATTCAGAATATCACTCGATCCAACCATACTTTCCTTGGTCTTCCTCTCACACGCCTCCACTCACATTAGCACTACATATCTGTTTTGTTAATCTTTCTATTATTCATTATTTCTACATACTCGTAATATATTAAAATCAGACAGGCCCTTATCCACACAGTATTATTTCGTATGTTATAAACGTTATAAAAACTTCCATTCATTCACTATTCTATTATCTTGCACAAAAAAAAGTTATTTTAGAAATTCAAATTTCCCTCTCCGATTTGATTGACTTTGCATTTCCTTTATATGCCAGTAAAATTCATTAAATTAAGCAATCAAATAACTTAGATCGTCAATTACTACAAAAGATGCACGTGTTTCTGTCGTTTTGACGTACTCCGTTTTTAATTAATATTACGCAAATTCTCTGCCCACCGATTAATTTTATTGGTATCATTTTATTGAACTTATAACGGAAGTAAATCAGCCAGCATTTAAACGTGTTGGATACAGGCAATTAACATATCTTATAGAGTTAAAGAAGGATTGTTCTACGGTGTTGGCGCGATGATGATACAGAGAGGCACAAAACACGGGAAGCGGGTAATTAATTTATCGCAGAACTACACCATAAATTGTGAGCGAATAATAAAACTGGTTTGGTTTTAAACCAATTTAAAAGGCTTTTGACCCAGTTGAAAAACCGTGACATCATAATACGTGCTGACACAATGTTTGCTAATCTGGGCACACTCTAGTAATGCATCGTGCGATCTGAAATGGGTGTCATTTGAATCCAAACTCGTTTTCTAAATTCGAAGTGGGGTTATTCATATGACATTTGTTCATTATACGAGTACAGTGCTCTTTACATTGGCGTTTTCCCCCTTTCTCCCCTCAGAGATAAAATAAATATTAAACAGTTAAATTCTGGAAGACAATCATAATTAAATATTCTATACATAAATTTAAGCGTATAGCAAATGGTGTGTAAACCGCAAAATCAAGTAGCATGTGTCGTATGCGTATTAATATATCCAGCAATTGACTACAACGAAGTGAGCGTTGGAAAAATTAGCTCTTGACAAGTTGAATGGCGCCTTACAAAATTAATGAGATAATAAAAAATAATTAAGGATTTGCATACCATACATCTTAGGCGAAAGAAATACGACATCGTTGATCTGGTTGGAATTATTTTTTTAACATGGCGAAGCGAAACGAGCTCTGAAAATGTGTGCGTCTCCGTTATACGAGTGATGATATACGATTATATGTGTATAATAGATTAGTAAAATTGAAGTAATCATAATTTCGTGAAAATAAAATTTGAAATTTATAATGCGTACCTTTTGGCAAAGGGTGTGAGGAAGTTTTCTCAATTTGCACCCTCCAAAGGAAGCGACACAGAATATACATGTTTTTTGTATTTTCCCGAGGTTACTGCCAAAGTAGGTTATTACGAAAAACATCTTATAAAGATATCGCTGATTTAAAACTTCTACCAGATTTTTCTCGATCACCCATTTATTTTATTTAATTTATTTATTTTACACGTGACAAGAAATGTACATAATTTGCGTTTGATTTTTGTGCTCAAAGCGTTAATATGGACCTCCCAGCGAAGAAACTGATCAACCAAAACTCCAAGATACTTTATACTATCAACCCTTTCCAAAGAAACACAACTACAGTCAGCCAAAGGTGAACAAGTGTGCAGTGTTATGTATTTATTTGTAGGTGCTTGAGTTCTTGTAGATATCCTAAATATGATGTATTTAGTTTATTGGGAATTTAGAGTCAATAAATTTGAGTCCATCCATTCCTTAACTATACGCAATTCTTTGTTTGCCTTTGAAAATACAACATCTTATATTCTGTCCTCGAACAGAAGAACCGTGTCGTCCGCAAAAGTAACAATCTTACCCCTGATAGAAAGATTACAGAACTGATTGACATATATCAAGAACAATATAGGTCCCAGAACACTACCTTGGGGTACTCCGAATTTCACAAAAAGAAGCTCACTAAATACACTATCACCTAATTTAACTCTCTGAGTTCTATCAGATAAGTATGAAGAGAATCAACTAAAAGAGCGCCCACATATGCCCACCTCCATGAATCTGGTAAGTAATATTTGGTGAGACACTGTATCAAAAGTCTTTGCAAGGTCCAAAAAAACTGCCAAACATGCTTTCTTATTGTCCCAAGTGGTGGTAACGCTATTTACTAGACTAAGCAAATCAGTTTCAGCTCCCACATTCTTTTGGAACCTAAATTGATTAGGAAAGATAATGTTGTGCACATTAAAAAATTTCATCAGTCGGTCCTTCAGTATTTTCTCAATAATTTTTGAGAGAATGCTCAATAGAGATATGGCTCTATAGTTTAAACTAGTTCGTTAGTTTGTGACTTCAAATTATTTTTTGCTTGTGTGAAAATTTAAAAAAAAGCATTTGAAATAATTTAATGAGAATTAATCCAGTGTCTAAACACAGTTTACCGAGAATCTTGAAATTAGAACTTAAAATCAAATCAACATTTTGAAAAACAACGTGGATGTATAAAACAATATCTAATAAGTGTTTTCAGTTATATCATCAGCGCGATTTAAGGGACCCAACGACGATCCAATGTATAGGCCGACAAGCATGGTCAGTAAGTAAGACGTCTATTCTCCGACCCGGGGATCGCGGATTCGATTTCCAAAGGCAACAATAAATAAAAGAGTTCCAGTCTAGTTTTCACTTAAAGCGTTCTTGGCATCTTTCAGGTTGGTTGGAAGAGATTGCTACTGACCAATAAACCCGGTATATTGTACTGTATAATACAAGATCATAGTTGGAGCAATAAATTATTTATATTAAAGGCTGTCGTGTGTAAAACACGTTGGCGATGTTATTATTTACCTGAAAAAAAAATATTTCTTTCGTTAAGCATTCAAAGGACGCAATTTGCTGCACGATAAGCATTTTCTAGAGAATATTTTACTTGGATTGCCGGGCGATCCAGTTGTATCGACAGTGGTGGCGTTTAATGATATGATGATGATGAATTATTCGACGACACCATTTAGTCACCCCAATGACACCTTGATGAGTCATTGAACATTGAACAACGAACAGTTACAATACATTGTAAAGGGTCCAAGCGCAGTTTCACAAGCAGATCACTTATTTCACTTAATATTGTATATTTAATAAAATAACTATAAAAATGTTAATAATACAACGAAATCTGAAATTGAGAAATAATAATAAGCTTTTGAATAGTGTCAAGGTACAATGATACATCAAAGTTATCAATTTCGTCAGTACTGAAAACGCTTGAGAAAATATGAACCTTTTAACACACTCGAGTGAGATGTGTATAAGTTTCAAACCAAATTCATACCTAAAATATCTTTCAACTCCACATGGATTAGTGAAAAGGTCTGATTTTCCTTTATAAAACACCGCTACATGCATTACCAACTCACACACAAATGAAACATGGGCATGTTATCTTATCTTAGTAAAATACTTAAAACTCATTTATTGTTAAGATTATTCCAAGAAATATTTTGAATGCCCACTTTAGAATGAGTACATTTAGTCCTTAAATAAATAATAGAATATACTCGTACTTAAAATATATACTTTCGATTGTGTGTATCTGTCACAGTGTAAGTGGATAATACAGTGAATGTAAAATATTACTATCTATTATTTAAAATAATAGATATGACCGAAGTCATAGGTAGCCGAATTCTAGCCGAAAAAAAATGCCTGTGTCATTCGAGAAGAGTAGTACAACGCGGGGTTCAAACCCGCAACCTTCCACACGGAAGCCCAGTGCGTTACTGCGCGGTCATGCACCTCAAATTGATGAATGTACACTTTCACTAAAGTATTAGAGAATGTGGAAGAAATCGTTAGATGAAAATAACACATCCTTATTCACTAGTGTTTGTTTACCCTCTCTAGTATCTGTTTACATTTGCCAACTTGGGTTGCGGAAAGTAAATTTAAAATAAAACGATAAAATGCATTTTATTTAACCTTTTATTTATTGCAGTACGTCAAAAAGTTGCGACATTTCGACGTGTATACAGTGCCATTCATCTTGCATTTACACTTCAGAGTCTCGCATTTCAAAGTGTAAATTTTGTCCGAGAGAACTAAAAACATAATCTAAATGGAGCGAGCCTGAATACATAAACCGCAGCTTCGCGTAGATGTTAATATTCTAGAACGTTTACTAATGACGAGCAGTGTAAGTACACTTTCATTAGTGAGTGTGAACAGATTACACTACAATACACATTCACTGCTTATTTTGGTGAAGTGTACATTTAGTAGAAATAGTTAACGTCCACTGACCATTCGTCCACGTATGCAACAAAAGAAAAGCAGAGAGAATATAAATCCACACCCTTGCAACATCTTTACATTATGACATGACTATTATCATCTACATTTTATACACCTTGTGTGTATCTCTTTCAACCATATCCTCAACTATTATTGGATTACGTTTTTTTTATCTTCGACTTTTACTGTACCTTCCTCTTCACATAGTTCCTAGATTTTTACATTTGCTTTGTTCATTTATCGAAAGACATTAATTAATCTTTTACATGCTTTTATATTGTATTACCTCGTTAGTGGATGTGATGAAGTCTTGCGTTCTGTTTAAGCAGCAAAATCAGCGTCGATCGGGCGACCGAAATATTTCGACTGTTAGAAGAGAGTTAAACTGATGATCTAAAGATTCGATCTGTTGTCGCGACACATTATTTACAATTGGGTGACTCATTTCAAAAAACGCCCAAGTCCTATTTTGAGCTTTTGAGATATATCACATTTAAGTATTAATTTTGCCTCTTAAATATTATTTGAAGGTCTAAAAAACTAAAAAAAAACAACTTTAGGATTTTAGGCTTTCTTTATTTTAACATAATACAAAAATGTTAAATTTTGGTTAAAAATTGAGTTAAAAAACTTGGACTTAACCCTAAAGCCTGTTTTTTATGAGGTATTCATAGAACATAGGGACTTTTTACCAGATAATTAAATTTATTCAAACGAACGAAGGTTAATAACATAATATTTAATTCAATAGATTGACAATAATGTAGGAATAATTATGAATAATAATGAACCATTTAGAAATGAAATTACTCAATTTCATCGGCATCTTGGTTATTGTCGACATAAATGCCGTCATTACATTTTAATATATCTTCGTAGAAATGCCTGGCAATTTCGGGAACAAACTGAAGAAGATGTTTTACATCCGTAATTTTTCCTGGCTTCAACAATAACAGAGAAATGTAGCAGTCTTCAGGTTCTACCATATTTTTTTTGGAAACACCAACACGGTCCAGTGTGAAGCGTTGAAAAGAACCTGTCATACTGGGACAGAGTTTAGGTCGACTAGTTCGTCCAAGTCGTATTGCTCGACATTTAGAAATCCCCGGAATAGACGATTTAATATAACCTCCATAAAGCCTTTTATAGTCTTTCACTTTGATAACTCTTTCCAAAGCATAATGACTTCGCAAACTACGCTCAAGAAAAACCATTTCAAACGGATTTACCATCCTGCTCTTTTTTATCAGTTCAATATAATATTCAGGTGAATATATATTTTCTTTTTTATTCTTTTTTCTTTCGATCAGAGCGAAATCCCGATTTATTGGCATCATCGAGTGCCCTGGAATAGGATATTGTATCCTTACAGTCTCGAATGTGTCCGTTGCACACATCTGATCCAGATAAGTGAACAAAAAAATAAACAACTGATAACTTCGTTTGGCCCTTTCGAAGCGTAATTTTCCGTGCATAACATAATAGGTAGATTGTTCCTTTATTTTCGGCTAAATTGTGGATGCCGAAATTATAAAGCCATAACTGGTGACGGTAGTATTTATTTTGAATATGAGTAACAGGAGTGGCCAATTTTTTTGGAAGTCAAAGCAAATCGATAAAGTGTCAGGCCTGTTTTTCCCAGTTGCTCAATTTGTCAAAAAAAACTTGAGCTTTCCTCTGGTGTAGTTCTTTTTTCATTGTTAATTCCTTTAATAATTATAAATTCTTACGACACTCGGCTGATTTTATATCAATTTAAAATTTCTCACAAACATTACAAGTGTCTTTCCTCGGAAAACCAAATGACAGATTGAAATCTTCATGGAATATTTTTCTGAAATTTTCACACGTAATATTTTTCACGTCAGGGTTTACTTTTGAAAAAGTACAATGTAGTTCTATAATGCTCAAGTCAGCTCCTAAATATTTTCTGACCTTGTTTGATGTCCGTGAATAATGAGAAACTTAACTCGGAAGGCCTTCGATAAATTAGTGTGCACATTTTAAAGTATCTTCAGGTGTACAACGTGGACGGTTGTTGTGAAAACCTATTCCATCTTGTACCATATGGTATATCCTTTTCTTTGTGTTGTACCTTACATCGCAGCCTTTCTCTAGTAATGCCATTGATAGCTAAAAATGCCGATAGGCACAGAGAAGTTGTTTTGGTATCACCTAAATCGATTTTTGCAGGGTTACCATTTAGGGATTTCTGCGATAAATTCCCATGACTTAGGTATTTTTTATGAAAAAGTTGACGACTTGGGGATTTTTTAGCACATACTAGGTTAGTCAAAGAGTTTTGAAAGCGGAAATGAAAATACATTTTTTTGAGGGGAAATCACTTTTATTGCTCAGTATAGTATCCCATAAGATCAATACACTTGGTCCAACGATCTTCCAACTTTGTTGTCCCATCACGGAAGTGACTTTCTGGAAGGCCTGCAAAATACTCCTCTACGACGGCTATAACCTCTTCGTTTGATGAAAAATGCTTTCCACGAAGGAATTTTTTGAGGTGTGAGAACAGCCAGAAGTCAGAGGGAGCTAAATCTGGCGAATTGGGTGGATGCTGCAACAATTCGTACCCCAATTCACTGATTTTCGCGATGGTTTTTTTAGCTGTGTGAGCAGGTGCATTGTCTTGATGAAAAATGATTTTTTTCTTCTGCAAACCGGGTCTTTTTTCACAAATTTTTTCATCCAACTGGTCCAAAAGGTCACAATAATAATCAGAGTTGATTGTCTTACCAGTTTGGAGATAATCTATTAATAAAATTCCTTTTGCATCCCAAAAAACTGACGCTAACACCTTCTTGGCCGATTTCTGGACACGAACTCGCTTCGGAGCCAAAGTGCCTGGTTCACACCACTCCTTAGCCCCTTGTTTTGATTCAGAATCATGGTGGTAGACCCAAGTCTCATCCATAGTGATGAATCGACGCAGAAAATCCTTTTTATCCTTTCGAAATTGCTCCAAATGTTGCTCAGAAAGTCGCATTCGAACGTGTTTTTGTTGCATTGTTAGCAAATGCGGCACCCATTGTGCACACAGTTTTTTGAAACCCAAAACTTCAGCCAAAATATGCCAGGTTGTTCCATGTGAGATGCCTATGGTGTCAGCTATCACATCCACAGTCGATCGATGATCTTCCAAAACCATATCCTGTATTTTCGCTATGATTTCTGGTGTTGATGCACTTTTTGGACGTCCTGAGCGTGGATCGTCTTCAACGTTTGTACGGCCACGCTTAAACTCCAAAACCCATCGGTGAACGGTTGGAAATGAAGGAGAAGACTCCTTTAATACTTTCACCATCTTTGCATGAATCTCAGTAGCCGATAAACCTTCCAAAACAAAGAATTTAATCACTGCACGATATTCGGATTTTTCCATTGTTAAAAATACACTGACACGTCAACTTCAAATGGCTTGTAAACAAAGAATGAATTGACAGATCGAAATGAAATTTTGAGTACGTTCTTATGAAAGATGAAATATTAAAATGGCGTAGAAATTTTGGTTTTTCTACTGCTCCATAGATGTCGCTTTCAAAACTTTTTGACTAACCTATTATGTATTTTTTGAAGTGGAAATAAATAAAAACATCATTTTTTTTAAATATTAAATTGAAAACCAGTAATTAATTCTGAAAATTCGATAACATATCCTATAGAGCAGAAAATTCTCCACAAGACAGTGTTGCTAACTCAAAACAGGCAAAATGTGACTTAGGCATTTTTTGAAATGGGAAATTCGTTATTTGTTATTTAAAGTTAATTGAACTCCCATCCATGTGTTATTAAACGAAATATTTTTTTAACATTAAATAATTATTTGATTTAGAAACACTTTGATTACTTGAAAAAAAAAGCAAATTTAAAATGGTTAAGCACAGTTTTTATTTTACCTTACTTTTACCACGTTTAAACTTGTTTCCTACGTTTAAACCAAGTGACAAACTCGGTAACCTAATTAGCAAAACGCCTATTTTCCAGCCTGGAGATTGTGGGTTCGAGTCCCCTTGGTACCCACTTTTTCCAAAAATAATTCAGCCTGGTTTTCACTTAAGACCACTATTACATCTTTCTCCAGCTCGATATTTGTATGTGTATTTTGATTGAGATATGTTCTTTGATATTTGGAAAAAAGACAACAGTAAAACATAGTGGTAAGAATATTTTAACATACACCACGTTCAAATATTCAAATGAATTCTCGACTAAATAATACATCCCCGTAGTGAAAAACTGGCATATAAAATAAAAACTCGGATGAATATAAAGAGCAAAGTATAATTCAAGAGACGAGACGATAGACGGACATACGATGCAGTGGCGCGCGGAGCACATTAGACGAGATACGCGAGCAGGGTTTGTGGTTGCAACTCGTGATAACGGCTCACGCCGCGGTGAGATACGAATATTACCGGGCGAATCTCCAAGGTTTGCAAGAATAAGTTCCGGAGGTTTGCATTTTGCGCTTCAGACGGGGAACTTGTTCGGAATTCCGATGCACAATCATCTACAGAATAATTACATCCGATATAAGCAGTCCCCGGATGGAATAAAATATATTTTCATTCGGATTCTTTTTGCATGCACGTGTACATTGAAAATAGGGAAATTCAAGAAAATGTAAAAGGAAAGTTGTACCGATAACTTTTCTATTACAATTAATTTTCCAAACAAGTATGGGATTGTAAGATAATGCGACGTAAATCTGATAAATATGACAACATAAAAATATTCTATCTTAAAGTAAAAACTCTTTGAATTACGAGCAGATATTGACTATCGGTGTCGTAGGCGCTCGGTTAGTAAGCTTCATTAGCATTCGAGGGTCCTGGGTTTTATTTCCAGCGGTCCCTAGACTGGTTTTACTTTTCAGATATTTGTCATTTGGATTTATTGTAATGCTGACACTCAGTAACGACAAAATATAATACGTTCGCTCTTGGGGTGATATGTGTTAAGAACTTTCGTTATAAGTCATTGTTATATTTACAGCCCATCTATTTTTTTATCATAAGAAAATAACATAATTAATTGTGCTGGCACCATTTACAGTATTGCAATTTCTACATTTAATGCAACGAGTGATATATGTAACAATGACGTTATACAACGATTTTTTTCGATATTTCACTATATAGTTTCACATGTATATTTTCAACAGGTATTTGGAAGCATTCGAAATGTGGATACACCGGAGAATGCTACGGATACCCTGGACGGATATAGTCAGCAACACAAGGGTTCTTCAAAGAGCCAAAGTTGATAGAGAGTTGCTGACTAATATTAAAATCCGAAAGGTGTCCTACTTGGGTCATGTACTTAGAGGAGCAAAGTACAAATGACTGCACTTGATCATCCAAGGCAAAATAGAAGGCTGAAGAGGTGTTGGCAGGAGGCAAATCTCCTGGCTCCGCAATATACGTGATTGGACTGGTATAAGGGGCGTTGGAGATATTTTTCGGGCTGCCGGGGACAAAGATATCTACTCTCAAGTGATATTCAACGTTGGGTGGACCTGACATGACACTGAGAAGAAGAATAGTAAATAGCTAACTTTTCGGTACTATTTCCTAATAAAAATAAAACATAACTACAAATTAAAATAAACTCTGAAAGATACATGAAACCGTGAGTGCCTACGCATAAAACGCTGTATTTATTAATCCGTACATAATTTTTTTAGATCCAAAATTATTTTAATTGCAAATGTATCGCTATACGAGTATAGTCGCTATACGAGTATAGCAATTCGGTAATCCAGCACGAAACAAGACATCAAATTATAATAATTATGAAATCAATTTATCCGCAATTTAAGTATCTCAATCTAGCACTTCGCTAGACATAAACTCATTAAAAAGGGTCATTTTACTGTGCGCAATGAAACAGTAGGTAAGCCGACCTTTTATTTAAATTTATTTACAAAATTCTATTATTTTGTGTGTTTCTGTCGAAGCTGGTTATTATATTAAGGGAAACGATATCACTTTTTATTCAACAGTACTATTTAGTTATGTAAGTCACTTCATGAGCGCTCTCGTCATTTTATAGCGCCTTTCGTAATGATTATATAAAGATACTTATTACAGAGATAGATTTCCGACAGTCCATAAAATAAAATAAACATTAAAGGTAATTTACATTTTAAAAATCAGTTACTTATTTTTATTTTTTTTAATACGTAAAGACATTCTCCAATAACATTTCAGTTTACAACATAACTTATTAGTGAGGAATGTTACAGATGATGTCTTAGCAGGATCAGATAGACGAACCGATATAGCTCAACATGGACATTTGCTGGTTACAAAAGAATATACCCAGGTTAAATAACACGCTCATAGGGCAAACAGAACAAAATATCCGCGAAACGATAATGCCTCAAGAACTGGTTTTGCGGCGGGCAGTGGGCAGAGCGCAGACAGAGCACCGACACTGAAGGTAACAAAATAAAACAATTTTTATATGGGGCCGAGTGAGAATATTAGTACAAAAAAGCGAATCATCGCTTGATAATACACATATTAACAATTTCACGGCCAATGTGCAGGATACTCCGATTTGGCGTAGGTTTTGCTTATTATTAGAATGATATGTAACACGATCGCGATTAATTTCAATAAGACGTTAATAAAAATTGATGTATAGTAACGAAGTATTTATTTTGTTTACGAATGAAAGACTTGAGGACTAATCAATATTTATTTTAAAATATACCTACTCGTTTGACGGCAAACAAAAAGCAGAGATGTATTTTTGACTTCAAATAGAGTCAAAAACTTTTTTCAAAATTCGAATATTTAGCTATAATTTTCCAAATAGTCATTACCCATGTTTTTTTTAATGTGGTCCGTCTTAATTTCCCTGAGATTAAATTAAATTTGGATTCCACCAATTTCAAGGGTTCTTGAGTATCTTGTTTTAGTATCCAAACAACGATATAAATAGGTGTTTTATTTCCAATTTAAAGATAGCATTAATTCTATTCAACAATACACGCCATTTCCATACACATCGAATTCATTTCGAAAAAAATCGGTTTCTCCATTTAATGACATTCTTAATTTTCTTTACTTATCTTCTTAATTTTTTCCAAAAAAATAATTGTATTTCTTTTGATATATGTACATACCTATCTACATGCTACTTTACTTTTTCCGGTAGATATTTCGATGCTCCTTGATTATTATGTTACTTCAAAAAAAAGTTAAACATTGAAAATATTATATTATCAATTTATAACTAGCTTTCATTTATGATATGCTATTTAGAGAGATTCTTGTCCCTTGGCCGGCTCATAATACTTGTATGACCTTTTGACTGATTTTCATGTTAATCGCTTTGTAATGGTTAACCTAGAAATAAGCGATATTTTAAAAATAGTTAAACAAATTCGTATCTCGAAGCATGCAATGAAGTGTTAAATATTATATTATAAAATTTTAACTCTTTACGGAAGAAATATCGGTGAAAAATAAAAATATATTATTTCGATTTGAAATAGAAATGTGCTTAATGGAATTTCATATTAGAAATTTCCCTAAATGGCAAATAGAATAAAATTGTTTTATAAGAACTCGTGTGTATCGGTGATCAAAAGACAGATAGATCTCAACTAGAAAGCAAAAATGATAATATTCAAGCATGTGTGCAAATTCATCTCGGCTTATGTACAGAAGCGATGGACACAACAGAAAATGTTATGTTACATATAGAATAATATTTATATGCCAGGATAACAAGAAACCTTCAATACACCTCATAAAGCTATCTTGTATAAGAGCCTAATGGGTGTCATTTCTATATAGAGTTTTTCTTCCTAAATTGAAGATCTCAATACTATGAAAAACGATACCGGAATATAAATAAAAGTAAAAATACTCATTTTTATACATCGGTGCCAATTAATTGCATCCAAAATAAACTTAAAAAATTTGCTAATTATGCTCCTGATCAGCCCAACCTGGGGATTTAAGGTCAATTTCAAAACATGTTTTGATTTTATAGTTTTATAATTATGCACTCTTTAATATTTCTTCCAAAGCATTCTCGAACCACAATTAGTATTCTAGGGAGAATGTGTTCTTTCCACTGTGGCATTTCATAGAAGTACTGAATTATTAAAAATAGCAAAATATGCAGGTACCAAATTTATGTACGTTTTGAAATTGCAATCAGTAAAAAAATAACAACTAGCGGATGGATACATTTTTGTATTTAAGACACGTTTTGAATAATAAATTGAAATATCGATAAATAAGAGAAACTCGAAACTTAAGGTTTTACGTTACTGTTAAGAAAAGAAAAAAACATAGATTGATTTCTTACTAAGTTTATTTTTCAAATATTACTATACTATTTTACACGCATTTAGAATGTAAATATCAAATTTACATAAAATCGATTACTAAAAAAACTTGTGAATATACTATAAACAGCTTTATAACAAAAAAAAATCAAAGCTAAATGGAGTGACAGAAATGTCATAATTATTATTGTCACGGTAGGAGGGGGGTTTCAGATCTTGCACAACAAAACAAAAATATATAATAAAAAAAATATTAGTAACTAAAACCTACTAACTCATAAGAATTAAATATAGAAAACGGTAAATCTCATAATCGAAAATTTAAAATCTTATATTTCTAAACTAAACTAGTGTAGAATATGTTGAGAACTTAGTCGCTATGCTTCATGCGAGATGGGTGCAAGAAATTATAATTATAGTACACAAAATAATAACTCACAGATATTTGTAGAAAATTTCTTGTTGCTTGACACTTTCTAAAATAATATCCGGAATGTTAAACTATATGTTTAACTATTTACAGAACTCACTGCACTTTCAGCAGATATTGAATAGATATAATAAAATAAAACTGAGTTCAAAAGCTTTCGGTACACAACACCCAGAGAAATAAATGTTGACACAAAATGTCAAAAATAAATATAACTTAAAATATTCATAGCGGCGTAGGAATGGCCAACTATAAAAAATAACTACTTAATATATGTAAAACAATATGTTTTCTGTTAGAATTTTCACAAAAACTGTTATTTTATTTTTTACGATGACAGACATATCACCCGCACCCATTCAGCACTTGCTCTGAATAACCATAGAAATGCGTGCGATTTACAAAGATCTTTGTTTTCATTAGTCATAGAAATACGAAATAGATAGATCGCGAGCTATATTTTAGTATCTGGTCAGATGACCGAACCATGGCGCAATTTTGTTTAAATATACCACAAAAGTTTGTTAATTTTTTTAGCCATGTTTAAACTTTCAAATTATTTAAAAACATTAAGAGACTTAATATCGAAAGACTTAAAAATCAAATATTTTTGTGAAATGAATGAAGTGCGAGGAAAAAGGGTTTGGAAAACAATGGAGAAAAAATAACAGGAAAATTGGTGGAAAGTACGTCAAATACAAAAACAAAAATATTAAGAAGTATATATGTAGATGAGGAAAAATGTACACATTGATAAAATTGTGTGGTTAAATGTCTTTTTTGCCTATCCCAAAGATGGTGTGAATATTAATGTATGTACATTTAAAAATGTTAATTCATAAAAAGCTTTTTTAATTTATTATATCGTTATGTAGCAAGCTTTTTCAAAATTAAGGCTAGATTTCTTTTAAACAACGGTCAAAACGTAAACTTGCTTGCGTGAGCTTCATAATAATATCTCACCATGGTAAAAAAAATGATACATGCAGATAACATAACGATTTGACTTCACCGTCAGAAAAAATATATTCATGCCCTGTTGTCTGCTCACGGTTAACCCAAAGGTAAAAAGTGAGAAGCAAGTAGTAGGAGTCCACTTACAAACATATAAAGGGAAGTATTATAAATACAAAGCCAAAATACAAATAACATACGTGTATGTTTGATTTTTTGGAAACCTTACATCAGAAAATTAGTATGGATCAGTCAACCGATAGACTCCGATCTATCTCAAACACATTTTTCAAATTGCAAGATTAGCTGATGATATAGACTAAAACGCTATCATTGTTAACTTAATGTAATGTTTTTATGTAAACATATTTAAGGACAAGACGCTGCTTTTCAGTTTGGGAACAAATTAAACGTGTCATTTGAATAATGCTAAGAAAGAGTATTAAAAATAATAATCAAATGATATGAATTTATTTTTCAGCCTTTTGGTCTACTGAAACTTTAAGATGTGTTTTATTTCGACTATTTCACTATGTTTATTATTTACTTATTCACTATGTTTTATTTCGACTACTTAGTAAACTCCGTGGCATAACGCTTTGTTAAGTTTATATTATGGACTAGTTAATGCATGTCAAAGCTGATAATTTTGACAATAAGCTGTTCATATTTTTAAATGAACTGTGTTTTTTACGCCTCAATCAGTTATATCTGAATTTTATAAATTTTTAATCCTCATTGGAATTAAATAAGTTTAAAATATATGAAAACCAATTCAGTGATATTCTTATTTTTTAGAAGCCATTCCAAATCTGTGCATATTCCGAATTTTAATAAAAAGTTTTTTAATGCCATTTACAGGAAAAATCTAGCAGAAATGTCTTATTTTCGAAAAAAATATAAACATAATTTAAAAAATACAGAGATTAAACCTTGAGCAACAACAAAGCAAAATATTGCAAAGTTTTATTTTTTTACAGTAGCTTACTAACAACGCTCTGCTGTGTGTAATTTATCATTTTTCCAACTGAAAAATATCAATTTAGGATTTTTCATAGAAAAATATAAAATAAGAAATCTGACAGAGATAATAAACTTTTGGTCTTAATTCTTTCATCGGTCATCACAGACTTATTAACTTCTGGGCATTTCCAAACTTGAGCCAGATAACCAGAAATAAAATATTGTCATAGGAAGTGGGTAAAGAAAAAAAGGAGTAGAGACAAAGTGTTAGCAAGATGCAGTGCATGGCTGAAGGAATTGGCTTATGAAAGTCTACACCCTGCCATGTAAACGGCAAGTGACCGAGAAAAGTGAAGATGTGTCGTTGAAACAGTAGTGAGGAACGACAGAGATGATCTATTGTATAGTACAGCGGTTGGCAATCTATATGCACTGAAGTGCTACTTTTTTTTTAAGTATTCGACACTCCGCGTGCCACTCACTGATGGATCATCAAAAGTCGTCGAGAGTTAAAGAAACGTCTATCTATAAGAAATTAAATATTTATTCAATAACTATTATATTACTTAATTATAATTTAAATGACTTATATGGCCCCATGCGCAATATTAATTGGAGGCCCTGTTAAAAATCAAAGCGAGATTTTCGCAGTGAAAATTTTATAATTTTCCTCCTGAAAAAATGATAATTTCGTTTAAGAAAATGAAACGCGCAGCGAAATTTTTTTTGTTTCCCCAAAAACGAATAATGTCGTGTAAGAAAACGAGCTGAAATTTAATATTCACTAGAATTTTTTGATACATTTTTTTGTTAATGTACTGAAGAATTTTATTATTTGTCATTCTTTATGCCGTACCACCAAAAAATCTTACGTGTGCCACCTAGTGGCACGCGTGCCATAAGTTGTCGACAACTAGTGTATTTATTATGACACGAGTCGTATTGAGTGTTTTGTAATGTGAATCAAAATTTCGTGTACGTACTTATTTACAATTCATATTTATGTCAACTTTGGTGTCTATGGTATATTTAACAAGACTGCAACTGCAAAATAAAAAATATGCCGGGTTATTCAAATTTCTTCTAACCAAATTACAAACGAATCTCCGCAAGTGGTGTTTTTCATTGCGTTTACTATGCATATTATAAAATTACGTCTAGTTTATGTAAAATGTGGTTAGAATTAATTGTTTGTTTAAGAATGTAAAGAAAAAAAAATGTCCCTTGCGGGGTAAACAGAACAGATCTCCAAACTGTTCTTTCCATGCACACAATTTTATCACTTTGCCTTTCAAAATCTGATCCATTTGGTCCAGTTCCACACCTTCATTTCAGACTTGTATACTCGCTTAGTCATTCATTCTTTCCACATGTGCAAACCATCTTAAAGCTCCTTCCTCTATCTTACTTACATCCATGCATTCATTTCTGAAGTCTTCTTTCCGCCTTCTTTTATACATTTTAACTCCACAAATTTTTCTTAGTGCACGCATTTCCACAGCGTTTATCTTATTACTCTTATCTTTCTTCTGCCAAGTCCAAATTTCACTTCCATACATTGAGGTGGGCACCAACACACTATTATCTATTGTAATTTTTGCTACAGTTGATATTAAGTGCTCTGTTTACCTTGTTCCCTGTCGCTACTCTTCTTGCAACTCGTCCATCACACTTTAACATACGACCCAGATAACAGAACTCATCAACTTACTCCAGTTTTTCTGAGTGAATCCATACAACGCACACATTTTTTCCACATTCCTTTCTATAACTATAACCCTTGATTTCGCTATATTCATTTTCAAACCTTTTACTAGACATATCTCACATTGCTCACTTATCATATCCCGTAAATCACCTTCATTTTCAGCAAGCATATATTTATTTTTGCAGCTCAAAGCGCAGAAAGGAAAATTAATTGAATGCTCTTTTTAATTAAGACTCAAGATTTCTTATGATCTAAAATATGGTTGTTGTATTTGCATACCTCACTATTGATAGCTATTATTTCAATTTCAACGTGTCTACGGATTGAGGCTTCTCAGCATTGTTTCACATAAAAGAGCCAAGTTAAATGTGATATTATATAAAAGCCAAGGCTTTGTTGCTCCTGATATTGCACAAATCACTCACTATATTCAGACAATCAACAAAATCTCAAATCATTATACTGGTTATATAACATTTTCATTATACACACTATAGTTCGGAAATTCTAGGATGAGTCCTGTGACAGCTCACAAATTTGCCCCAATACAACCTTATGTAATGTATTTACCTGAATAACTTGCTATTTATTAGAATTGAGGCTTATATTAAAGTTGATAAAATAATTAAAATTACTGAACATCGTTACAAGGTTGTATTGGGGCAAATTTGTGAGCTGTCACAGGACTCATCCTAGAATTCCCGAACTATAGAACCTGGCGGTTTTGTTGCCATGCAGAAATCTTTTCCAACCAACCAAAACAATGTTAAAAAAGGGTTAAGTGAAAACCAGACTGGAACTGTTTTTTACAAAAATTGGTACCAATGGGAATCGGAACCATAATCCCCGGATTCGATGCAGGTTTATTTATTTAATTAATTACTCTCTTATTTAGGAGTTTTGCTTTGTTTTTTTTTTACCCAAAAATTTAAACCCACTTACTTGCTCAGCATGTATGAATAACCCAAGAACAAATATTGTGTATTATCATATCGTTTGACATAAAGAGCAAATTTTTTTAGGACTTACCTTTAAATATTTTGTCCATTTACAGAAATCCTGAAACATGTTCAAGAGGATTTTTACTAGTTTAATTTCCCTGAGTATACTTTTATTGTATACAATTCAATCTTGTGGGATTATTATTGCCATGTAGTTATCTCTTCCAACCAACCAGAAACATGTCAAAGACATCTTAAGTGAAAACCAAACTGGAATACTTTTAAAAAAATCTGGATTCCAACAGATCAATCTGAGTTTTGGGATAATATACTATTACGAAATACAAAATGTGGATATAATAGCGCTCATAGAATCCTGGTTGTATCCATCTGTAAAGGACAGATCACTATTTGAGACAAGTGCATACCATGTGTATTTTTTCGAAGTGAAGCGGGCGAGCGATGTAAGCCAGCAGGTCCCTAGCGAGTGCAAACCTGAGCTGCAGATTACAAAAGATCTCAAGGCATCTGGATGAGGTGCCAGATAAACAATAAATTGATTTATGTTTGTGTAGTTTACTTTGAGATGAAACATACAGTTGAAACCAGGCAGAAATTTTATGACTTTTTAAATTCGGCCAATATTATGCTATATAACAAAAATGTATCAATAACAGGATACTTTATTTGAATAATGAATGTACTGAAGTATACTATAGTTGGATTGTGACTTTTTTCTGTTGACTATTCAGTACAAAGAATGAATACACCAATAGCAAGGTAAATGTAAATGCAATATATGGGTGAGTAATGAAAGATTTGAGTAAGTTGAAAATTCCTACTTTTAAGGTAGTATTTTCTCAGATGATGGAAGAGTTATGAAGGATATCGAACAGAGTGTAGTGATAGGAAACAAAGTCAATTAGACACTAAAACATTTATTCTCGAACCGGAAAGTAACAAAAACTGCTAAGATAGTACTCAACAGTATTTTAGTACCAACTTTGATGTATGGAAGTGAAACATGGACATATGAAAAAAAATATAAAACTATAATTGAAAGATCAGCTGTTGTCTTACCTCTTCTATACATGCTCAAGAGAAGATACATGGCCTATTACAAACTGATATTCATTATTTCTTTCTGTTATAACTCTAAGCCCTTAACCCTTAGGATGCCCTTAACGGATAACACTTGTCGTGTATAATGTTTGCTATAGCACCACGAGATATTAATTTAGCTATTTTAAGACACACAATGATGTCTCTTACATCATTTTACAAAAGATCTCACAAAAATTTTGCTAATAAAACATATTGTACCAATTATTTTGATGTGTCATTTTAGGGCTGTCAAAACAATAGTAGTTGGTTATAGTGATATGTGCCATATGAATGGATATATATAGTAGTAATGTGAAGCATTTTTGTCTGTTTTTCTGACTTTTATTTTCCTGAATATTGTACATACATTTTTTTAATATGTTAGTGAGCATTATTGTACAATAGCCTTTCTATAATGGCCTTTAAAATACAGGTAACAATGAAACAAAATTAAGTTTGGTAAAACATAATTTTCTTATTTGCACATGAAAATTATACACACAAAAGAAATTCGCCTACTTGAAAACCAATTATGGCAGAGAAAATTGGTGGCCCTAAAACCGGGTAATGGTACTCTCTGGCGAATCGTCAAGGGTATTAAGTGCTTGTTTCAGAGCATACCATCTCTGCGCACAGCCTCAGGGTTGCCTGTTTCTGGCATTGACAAAGCTAATTCCTTGGCGGATGCTTACGAGAATACGTACTCAATCACTTCCGACCTTGGAAATGTTGATGTCAACAAAGCTGTCAAGGACACTCATCAGTTCTGCTTACTCCCCGACCAACCAAAACGAGGAGCAACTTTGCACCCCGTCCGAAATTGGTCGTATCCTTGACAGAGTTAAAACACGAAAAGCCCCCGGCCCTGACAGTATACACAATAGCCTTCTTAAACATTTACCACTTAAAGTGAGAATTTTTCTTACTAAAATAATAAATGCCTCACTCCTTAATAAATGCCTCACTCCTTCCGCGTATTTGGAAAATAGCCAATATTGTTCCTATCCACAAGCCAAATTAACCTATCGAAAATCCAACTAGCTATAGGCCCATCAACCTTGTCCCAGGTCTTGACAAGATCTTTGAGAGAGTGATTGCCTCAAGGCTAGTGTTCCATCACGAATCCAATAATACATTCCCTCATGAGCAATTTGGATTAAGGACAAGACACAACATGGTCCAGCAACTTACCCGTGTCGTGGAAGACGTGTTGATGGGCTTCAATAGGAACAGAAGTACTGGCATGGTACTGTTGGATCTTCAGAAGGCTTTTGATACTGTCTGGCACGATGGCCTTCTCCACAAACTTCTCCTTACTGGCACTCCCCTCTATCTTGTGAAACTACTTCAATCCTACCTTTCCAATAGAAGTTCACAGTCACCACTCATCATTCTACGTCATCCGCCAGGCCCATCCCTATGGGTGTCCCCCAAGGCAGTATACTTGGACCCTGTCTATTAAACATCTACACACATGACATACCTACTCCCCCAAACTGTAAGCTCGCACTCTTTGCTGATGATGCGGCATGCTACACATCGTCACTCAAGGTAGATCGAGCTGATCGCCGCCTTCAGATTGCTCTTGAGATCTTTGAAAAATACTACCAGGACTGGAGGCTCAAAATCAATGACGCCAAAAGAGAGGCTATCATGTTCAACTGCAAAGTCAAGGAAAGAGTGCCATCGATGCCCTTATTCATCGGTGGTTGCTTGGTTGAGTGGCAGGACGTGGTTAAATACCTCAGCCTGCACCTCGACCGGCAATTGATGTAGAAAACCCATCTGAATACCATCAGACAGAACTATCAGTTCGATATTTCATAGACGCAGCTTCCTTTCACCCAAAAATAAGCTCCTCCTTTATAAAACCCTTATTCGTCCTATCTTGACCTATGCTGCACCCATTTGGGGTAGTGTAACCAATACGGATCACCTGAAACTCCGAGTGCAGAATAAGGCATTTAAAATCTCTTTTAACATCCATCCCAGAACAAACCTTACCTGACTTCACACCGAACAGTGAAAAGAAACTCTACAACACCACATCCTCACTTGGACCGTGAAGTTCTATAAAAGTCAACAAAATCACAGCAATCCCTTAGTCGCCGCCCTGGGGGCTTACGAGAGTAAATCTGATCTACCCATCCGTTATAAGCACAGGCTCCCGAAGCATCATCTGTTGCCTGACTAGTCCTCATACAGTATTAGCTGGGAGGACCAAGGTCTGAGTGAATGTGATGGATGGAAGTAGCCTGAATGAGTGGACTTGTTCTTGCTAAATAATTATAACATGTAATGACAATAGGATTAACTAAGTTCATAAATTATAATATATAATTAAGATTAGTTAAGCAGTAAATGTATATATAGGTATAGCCTTGACAAATATTTGTACCATATATTACTTTGTTTAATAAAAAATAAAAACATTGAAGTATTTACTGGATGAGAATCAAGCAGTTTCAAAAGGGGTGATGACTATGATGTAACACATCGATTAATAAGTCCTGGGACTAACCAACAGATGGCGCATCTAATAACAAATCCATACCATTCTCAGTTAGTACCAACCTTTAGAAGTTATGTGTCAAACTTTCATGACATTCCGACATTGTGTCATTGAGTTACAGTGGTTTTAGTGACGCTACTTTTGCTATTTTCAAAACAATGGAAAAAACCGAATTTTGTGTGTTGATAAAACATTGCTTTTTAATGGGAAAAAATACCGTTCAAACTCAGCGATGGCTTGAAAAGTGTTATCTGGGCTCTGCCCCGTCAAAAACAACCATTTGTCGGTGGTATGCTGATTTCAAACGCGGTCATACAGACACAAATGATGCTGAACGCTCTGGTCATCCAAATGAGGCTGTTACACCAGAAAACATAAAAAAAACCTTCGAAATCGTGATAGAAAATCGCAAAGTAACCGTATTCTCCAGATTTGGCCCCTAGCGACTATTGGCTGTTCGCAGATCTCAAAAAGATGCTCCAGGGAAAGAGATTTGTCTCTAATGAAGAAGTGATTGCCGAAACTAATGCCTATTTTGAAACCAAAGATAAATCGTTCTACACGGCTGGCATAGAAAAGCGGTGGAATAAATGTATCGCTCTTGAAGGAGACTATGTTGTTGAATAAAGAAGAATTTTGGCAAACAAATGTTATTTTAGTAGTTAGTCCTGGGACTTATTTTCAATGTGTTATCTTGCCTTTATTGGTGTAGTTCAATACATTAGTGTTTAAAAAAACTTATCATTCAATACACATTGTTTTATACCCTACTCTTAGTTGTAATTTTTTGGTTCTTGTTACTTTGAATATTATTACTATGATGTTTATCATCTCAAGAGAGAATTATTGTGGTTCAAATATATTCTAATAAGCCCACCATGTGTAATGTATTCCACCAAAGTTTAATTAAATAATACAATCCTCTTATAGCAATAAACCAGCCAAAAATGTATTTTTATTTTAAATAAATATATAACTTCTATGGCCTCATTGGCAAGACGCTTGTCTCCTAGCCCGGAGGTTGCGGGTTAGATTCCCGTTGGAACACTTAATTTTTTAAAAAGGACTCCAGTCTGGTTTTCAATTAAGGCCTCTTTAACATCTTTCTGGTTGGTTGGAAGTTTCCACAAGGCAATAAGTCCGCCAGGTTGTACTGTATACAACGAAATTGTAATAAAATACAATAATAAGCCAAGTTACAAAAATTCTCATACCTTCTAAATTTAAGCAGAAAAAACCTCATCCTTCTCCGAAAGTATTAGTTCAACATAGGGTTTGAGCTGGTAACCTTCTACATAGAATTCCAACTGGTTCACATTTCTGCAATGAATCTTCACTCATCTAAATCTCTCTATTCAACTCTTCTGGTTCTACCTTCAGTTCAGTTAAATTCTCTATTCACACAATTACTCCGCCTGCCTACTTTGGGGCATTGTGCTGATTTTCTTTTCTCTGAGCTATCTTTGAAAATTCTACGAAGAATTCTTGTTTCAGGCTTTTTATTACATACTGAAGTCACTGCAGTTGGTCAGATTTGTCTTCCTCCTTCAAATATTTTCCTTTACTTATACATCACTTCCACTAATCTTTCTCATTTCTGGAATGCTTACTAAAGAATTTTGGAAGATAGCACATATTCATTGCCCAAACCATGAACCAAAAAGTCTAACCTTTAGTTTTATATAGTGGGGTCTGGAAGAGAGGATATATATACTTGAGAACTTTATAATCTGATTACGCTGCCTGGGGCATCTTGATAATACAGAAGACTAGGAGCCAGTGAAAAAAGTTCTGCACAGTGATTAAATGAATAAGATTTGGCAGACCTAAATTAAGATAAATCGATGGGGTGGAAGCCAGCTTTTGTGCCAAGAGAAGATATGCCTCAGAGAGACAAAAGTTGTTCAACATCTTGATGACAGCCAAGATACTTCCCGAGTTGTAGTGCTAAAGATTGATTATGATAGAAACGATCTTGTAAGGTAAACAGACAGGGAGTGAAGTCCCTACCTGCATACCTGCTTTTGCAGTATAATATTGACAGATTATACAATCAGTGCGAGATCAATATATTGAAGTTGAACATTAGTGTCAGGTACTTACTTTTTCTAATTGAAGTTCCACATACATTATGCGTATACAAATTTGTAACCTAGGGATTGTGTTTGATGCTCAGTTGTCCTTTCTGGACCATATTAATGATGTATGCGATAAGGCCATGAAGGATGCTGGGATTTGTTTTGAGGATATCTAAGGATTTTTATTCAATAAAAACATTTACATTGTTGTATATTTCAATAGTTTGTAGTCAGCTTGAATACAACTAACTCCACTGTTTAGTCCCCTGGCTATGATGTTCATATGAACATGGTTGAAAGAGTGCAGCATAAGTTTTAAAAATGTATTCACTTTAAATTGGGCATTCCAATGATTGACATTAATTATTACTATCTTGAACAAACATTTACATTAGAGTTCCTTCGGTACATACTCACCACAGGGCTGTTTTCCATTGTAAAATAAGTACCTATAATTATCAATAAATTACCTTATAAATAGAATAAATCATTTGTGACATTAATTTGTTGAGATTGCCGAAATATTTTTCAACAGCCTGATAAGTTATAAAAAAAGACTGCAACATTTATGAAATATTAACACATCGATCAATAAGTCCCGGGACTAACTACTAAAACAAAATTTGTTTGCCAAAATTCTTCTTTATTCATCAACATAGTCTCCTTCAAGAGCGATACATTCATTCCAGCGCTTTCCTAACTTTTCTACGCCAGCCGTGTAGAACGATTTATCTTTGGTTTCAAAATAGGCGTTAGTTTCGGCAATCACTTCTTCATTGGAGCCAAATCTCTTTCCCTGGAGCATCTTTTTGAGGTCTGCGAACAGCCAATAGTCGCTGGGGGCCAAATTGGAGAATACGGTGGGTGCGGAAGCAGTTCGAAGTTCAATCCTTTTCAAGGTGATCGATGAATATTATACCATGCACATCCCAAAATACGGAGGCCATAACCTTCGCGGCCGACTGTTGAGTTTTTGGTCGCTTCGGACGACTTTCACCGGCTGCCCTCCACTCAGCTGACTGCCGATTTAATTCCGGAGTATAGTGGTGTATCCAAGTTTCATCCATTGTCACATACCGACGCAAAAACTCCTGTTTATTTCGCGTAAAGTGCCAAACAGCGTTCTGAATCATCGATGTGTTGTTTATATTCCATTGTGAGCAAACGCGGCACCCATTTCGAAAAAAGTTTTTTCATGCAAAATAGTGTAAACACTACCAAATGATATCTTCAGGATGTCAGTTCTCTTACGCAACTTTACTTAGCAATTTTCCATCACGATATTGAGGTTTTTGTTATGTTTTCTGGTGTAACAGCCTCATTTGGACGACCAGAGCGTTCAGCATCATTTGTATCTGTAATACGACCGCGTTTGAAATCAGCATACCACCAATAAATGGTTGTTTTCGACGGAGCTGAGCCCAGATAACACTTTTTAAGCCATCACTGAGTTTGAACGGTATTTTTTCCCATTAAAAAGCAATGTTTTATCAACACACGAAATTCATTTATTTTCATTGTTTTGAAAATAGCAAAAGTAGCGTCACTAAAACCACTGTAACTCAATGACACAATGTCGGAATGTCATGAAAGTTTGACATGTAACTTCTAAAGGTTGGTACTAACTGAGAATGGTATAGATTTATTAGATGCGCCATCTGTTGGTTAGTCCCGGGACTTATTGATCGATGTATTATTTATGTTGTGAATGGTTGGAGTATTTTTTGGATCTCTACTAAAATTTTTAATTATGTCTTTGTGATATTTAAAATTATTAGAAGTGTATATGTTTAAGGATTGTTTCTGTAAAATTCATTAAGCATCTGTCAATCCACAGTGACACTTGTTTAAGTTGATGCTGTATGCATTGTTTGACCCCATTCAACTTTTTTCCCTTGTTATTTTTTCTTTCATTTGCTTCTGATTTCTTTTTGTTTTAGCATCTTGTGATAATGCGATCGATATTGAAGATCACTGTCCGAACATACTTCTTGCATTCTATCCCCATTATCATTTGTTTGTTTATCATCAAACTTGCTTTTTACTGATCCAAATCAATCCTTTTTAATGCCAACCCATGCATTCAAATCAACCTGCTAATATAATCTTGTCATTCTTTTTTTCTAAAACCTTTCTTATAGTTCAAAAATTCTTTCATGCTTTCATCAGTTTCACTATTGATGGAATACGAAATTAAGTGATTAGGGATAAGTGTGAACTTAAGGCTGATGTGTTAAGCAAGATGAAGAAGACCACTCGGAGATAGTTTGGGCACGTGGAACAAATGAATGAAGAAATATTAACAAAACAAATATACAGTGCAAATGTGAGTGGAAAGCATGGTAGAGAAGGACCAAGGAAAGTACGGGAGAATCAAATGTATGATATTTTGAAAGGAAATCGTAGGAGCTACATAGATGTAGAAGAGGCTCAAGTTGTAGGAAAGTCTGGTGCTCTCTCCTTTCTGCCCACCCTGATAGGGAGATGGCGTGATGGTATGTTCATTCCTCACCACAGTAGACCCTAGACACAACTTGACTTTAATTATTACATTAATTACTACAAAAAACTCGAAAAATTATCCTTATTTACTCAACAGAATATCAATAAAAAGTTAATGTCCAATTCTCCATCAACAACAGATCATATGAGTAAATCCCACACTTTCTTTCATGACATTTGTCCAATTAGCTCTTGCTCGATGGGCTAGCTAATTCTGGCAAGGCTCGACTGTCCTTTGTCCATGTGTGTGCCTCGCACCCACTATTCAATGGTTGAGGCACCTGAATGTATGGTCTTCCCAGTCAGTCCTTTATCTCATGTGTTTCTCCATGAATTTTATTCTTATATGGTCTTTCCAGTCAGTCCTTTATCTCGCGTGTTTCTCCATGAATGATGTATTATTCTTTTAATTAATAATAGTAATAAGGAAATTTAACCACTTGTTTTGGACTCACATTAGGACCAATTTAACAAAACTCTTTCCCATTAAGTGTATTTTACTTCTCAGAAGTTCTTATTCCTAAATACAATTTGGAATTCATGTTTACAAAAAAAGTGCAGATTAATTGAGTATTGCATGTCAATTAGCTAATGAAACAAATACATACCTTTATACTTGTGGGTGAACTTCAATGGACAATGTGAATAAAAATGAGTATTCAGCTTTTCTTGACATAAGTAAAAATGCTAAAGAATAAATGGATTAAAAGCCTATAATAATCATAAATCCTTATCCCATAAGTTAATAAAAAATATTCCATGTTCAAAAGTATCAGTGAAAAATGTACCGATATCAGGATAAATCTCAATTTTATTTCGACATATTTAGTTTTAAAACACATTGACAAATTTCGAAAATTAGCTCTGATGGCACTAATTCTATAACAGTTATGGTACTAATTCTATAACAGTTACTGCTTGTGCAGTGAAAATAAAAAATATCAGTTTTCAGGTTATGTAAATGCTCGTGTATTTTTAGCGATCTTTGGAAGAACAAACTATTATTCATTTCAAAATCTTATGTTATTCACATAATAGATAGTTTTATAGCAAATAGCTAATAACATACTTTATAGATTAAAACTTCTATAGAATAAGCCGTAAAGGATGTAGGCTGAAAAGTCAAGGAAAATAAAACAAAAATAATGCAAAAATAGGACACACGCTAGGTTCAAAAGTCAAAGATTTCCCCTATTTGTGATTTAACATTAACAAAGACAGTGAGGGAGTATTATTGTGAAATAACTCTACATACAATGTGTCTCTATACTTCCCTTACCAAAGGCACAAAATGTTAAAAAGACAAAAATTGCCATACATAAAATATGGAGTCTCTTTCTTGTCACCAGTGATAGAACACCTGGGAGAGAGAAGAATTGGGAGAGCACAACTTGGCTGGAAAGGCGATGTGAAAAGTGATGTAAAGAAGACAGCCAATGTGGATCCCAAACTGGAATATAGTTGCTGATGATAGGCACGGCACATTGGAAATAGATAATTTAGGAAGTCAAAGCAGAAGAAAATAAACAGTAAGTATGTTAGTTCATTTTCTATTTAGACCTATTATAAAATTAATTAATTGAATGATCTCATGCAATACTACGATAATACTTTTGGTATTGATTATATCAAACGGTTCAATGAAGATGAAAAATTGAAACATGTATCAGAGCAAAGGATACTGCATATAAATAGATACAAAAATACCATCAACCCAATTCTCTATGGTGTTGGGCAGAGATGACAGGCAAAGGGAGAAATTTCTTTGTCTTACCGGTAACCAGAAATTACCATAACTAATGCAGATGTTAACGATAAAGATTGGGTAAATCTAAATATAATTTCAATTATCACAGATTTACAAGATATTATAATTCTGTAAGTATTGTAAATCTGTGGTGTGTATTCCACTAAAAAAATTAAGCTTCTAGATGGTGCCTTAAAAAAATCCTTTTATAGCCTGTTAAGTAACAACTATATATAACCTAAAGAGCAGTGTTTGAATTTATGTTAGGGTATGAACGTTAAACCAGCACGAGAACTATCGACAATCATACTCGGAGTGCTTCGTAAGCATTCTAACCGTTAGATCACTGACAAGTATTTATCTGAATACAGGTGTCCCAAAAAATATATATACATACTTTGAATGATTATGAATTTAGTATTTATCTAAGTATATCTAAAATTAAAACTCCAAATTAAAGAAGACAATTTTTTTTTGGTTATTGCAAGTGCTCAAATTGATGGCCGTTCTGGTCAATTAAAAATATTAATGAGGAACAGATATCATGGAGTTAAGCTTTCACATTTGAGAACAATAACATAAAAAAATTATCCATATAATCATAAATAAATATTTACAAAAAAATTACAATTGAGTGCAATTTTAATTGATGTTAATAATATGGATGGCCAAAGTCTATGGAAGTGGATTCCCTGGTTGAAGATAGTGATCAAATGTAGGCAATGACAAATTTGTCAGTTTATATTCCAGAAATGTGAAAAATTATTTGAAAGTATTTATAGATATTGTGATATTCATCCAAGTGGTAACTGAACGTGACAAGATGGACAATATGGAAAAAGTTATAAATCATACGATTGACGGTTGTCCAAGTGGTACAAAAATGTGACAAATGAGACGGTTTGTATTTGGATGCAGCATCAGCTAAAAACAATGATAAGTAAGGCGCAGTAGTCGATTGGGTCACGTATTGAGAATATCACCTTCTAGTTGACCATGAGCGATTTTATCTAGGGACTCAACTAATATGTATGACCATGTTACACCACCTACCAGTGTTATGATAGATTTACAATCGTGGGATTACGTGAAGTACAGGGCCACAGATTAATCTGCGGAATGGAGGTTAGTCCTTAACAGAATGCATGCATTTTGTGGCATTTTTGTGTTCCTAACAGAACAGAAAGAAATAACAGGGGGCAAAAAAAGATCTTCGATTAAAAAAAATTTAATGTTTATATATATATATATATATATTACAATATATTCTTACATATTTTGTAGTAAATGCGTCAAGTATTTAAAATAAATTATTTTATTTTAAATACTTGACGCATTTACTACAAAATATGTAAGAATATATTCTAACATAATATCTAAAAAAATAAATCATTTTCTGTTCGTTTTTATCCTGACCATATATGGATAATTAGACATCGAAAGCATTTGTTTTTTTTTAAATTCCGTGTTTAACAATTTCCACTGTTGAAGTTTTCACAGCTTAGATATTAGTAGTTAAAACAATTAAAATTTTCAATAAAATACAAGTACATTTGTGTGAATTAAAATAAGACATACTTTTTTTTATTAATAAAAACAGACAAAAAAATAATATTCATGATTCAATAGGCAGTGCTATGTTATGTGATAAGGGTAAAATAAGAAAAAAGATGTAAATAATTGAAATTTTATTTAATAGTGTTTGATTCATTTTTCTTTCAAATTAAATATAACGAGAAATATCATATAAAACAATAAAAGTGACAATACAGACTGGTCTCAATACAATTACAGGATTGAGAACTAGGAATCAAATGGAAATGATAAAATAGCTATTATCAAGTGATGATGTGACAATGAGCGGTGAAACATGATGGTGACCTGAATTGTCAGTATGTTTTCCTACTTACAACTTCAAATGATATGATGTGTTTACAATAAGTTTAAAAAATCTGTTTGTAAACAAAACCTTATGCATGATGTATGTGATTAAACGCAATACCAGAAAAGTCCATTGTTAATTTTTTTATTGTAAATAACATGATTCAAACACCGCAACTATAAAGCGATCGGAGCTTTCTGTTGTTGCGTTAGTACAATTTCTACATTTATACACAATTTATATCATTGTAAATGTCCACAATGTAAGGGTTCTTACTATCTGAATAATATTTGTATAACATTCAACAAAAATGAATATATATATATATATGTAAACTGCAAAAAAAAAGACACATTCGCTGATCAGACTTTATATTCTTAACTCATCGAAGCTATCAACATCGATGAACTGGCTCTGTATTATACAAATGCCAAAATGAACCAAGAAATGCTGGTGTAACTAATTATTCCACTCTCGTGTCTCCGCACTGTCTAACCAGACTCTTCTTAGCTGGAAATTAATAAGATAACACACTACTATGATACAAAGCAAGGTCACTTCATAAAATAACTTATCGGTTTCTATTCATATGTAAAATATACATATATGCAAATATACACACCAACACACTACAGACTGAGTGTTTGTGTGTACACATACAATATAGTCGTAAAAATAAAGAAAATATACATTTAACATTAGGGTAAGATATTACGATTACATGAGTCTATTCGCACACGAGTACCATTAACGGATGGCCATTTAATGAGAAACTGACACAGTTAAGCGGGAAGCAGCCAAGAGAAAAACTGTAATGAGGAAGGAGATAGGAATATTTGACTTCGACTTAACTATTAACATATTATATACACCTCTTGAGGAACTAAACACTGCCATTCTCTGTACAAGTCCGTGAAAATATCACAAGTATTCACATCGCGAATTCCGAGCTCACCATCCAATAGGCCGCATGTCGGCGTCCATTCCTTCAATATGTCACTAGTCTTCTAAACTACGCAAATGTAACTAGTCAAACAAAAACAATTTCCATATCAGTCAATGATCTGTCCACAATCACATTTTTATATATCTATCCATTTTTTAACAAGTATCCTTACTGCGTAGAAAGGAAACAAAACTCTTGGAAAGGAGACTCCATCAACAAGTGCGAGGTAAGAAAGGCGGGGGCGGCCGCCGCCTACGGTTCTAGGAGCTACTCGAGGCGTTCATCCCAGAGCCAAACATGTGCGCGCTGAAGCTCTGTGGTGTATGCTGCGGCGCGTGGTGTGGCGCATGGTGCTGCGCGTGGTGTGCGCCGCCCGCACCTCCACTTCCCGCCCCTCCACCACCTGCTGCGCCGCCTCCCCCTCGCCCGTGCTTGGGCACCGGAGGCTGCAGATACTCGTGCCGGGCTAGACTGAACACATCGATGCGTTCCTCCTTGCGATACGCTAAACATGCACGGATGAAACTCTGCAAAAAAATATATAGTACTGAATAAAAAAAAAATCTTTACAAATTATCTTAATTCAGGTGGATAAAAATAATAGTTTAGTGAAATAAGGCCATTATTTCAAAAAAAGTTTTGTATTACAATCAACTATAAAATGCAACACGCTATACGACTTGAAAGAAGTATATGATTTTGTTTACCTTGGATTTTTAACCGTCAATAATGAGGGATGTGAAGGTGAATTGCAATGTCCAAAGGTGAATGCATCACAACCTTGATCAAAATTTGGCTCGTAAAAAGCTTAGTTTGCTCTGTGCTTTTATGTACAGAAGTTGGCCTCAGTTGCCGATCAGAAGTCAACAGTGGGCGTTATTGGCTATCGCCAAGGCTAGGACATGATCGGCGAAAGCACTCATGGTCTTAACAGGGCTAACTGTTGGATCTGGAGGACCAGCATGGATAAGTAACGTAACGTATCTCAGGGATAGGTAACGTCGACCATCACACCAAGCCAGGGATGCCCCCTCGCACTCCAGGACTTAAGTCGCTTTATAAGTATATTTACTGCACTGGAAGTCATTTTCCTTTTCCTGTGGACTGGACCTTAAGTCTGTCATCCTTACTATTCTTTTCACTCAGGTGTGTCACTACCAGAGAAGTTGCTTCTTGATGCATTACTAAGTTATAATACTCATACGCTAGAAGGGGACTTTTGGCCCCCATAAAAGCGGGGATGGTGGTGGAATCGAACTGATTGTATGCCTTTTTGCATGAGAAATCCGGACAATTAGGATAGCAGAATAAAGGAAAATTGATGTTTTTGGGATATGTTGTTAGCAATGAATGATGACGATATCTTGGTCTTCTAGGCATACAATAGAGGAGTTCCAAATAAATTACTATACTCTTTAACTATCTGTTTGAAGTGTATTCTTAAATTTTTTGAACATGTGACATGGGAAGAAAATAATTTAGAGGATAGCCTGGAAAAAACTGGTAATTAGCAGCATCAATGAAAGAAGAGGAAGGGGCAGACCAAGTTAAGATTTCTCCGGTATCTTCACTGGTGCATTCAACTCAGCTGAGTCTAAAGATAATTGGAGAAAAATCTTGAACAGAACAAATCAATAAAAATAATGTTTCAAGCACTAGACAGTAGATGTCACCACTGAGACTAGTCTACTCTACCGAGAAACTGGTGGACACAGCGAATCACTTGCCAATTCGGACCGGATCACTCATTTTTCAATATCATGATCTATATATTTTATATAGAGAAAAATACTTTTTTTCTGAATTACACATGTGGTATACAAACAAATTTATTGATTAAAATGAATGTCAGGAGTAATACATATGTAGTAATACAACACAAGCTTTTCTGTTTCCATCAAAATATTATACTACCAAGCACAAAGATAGGTAAATTTCCATCCTAAATTATGATTCACATTTTTTCTCACCCAACAGCTTGATTCTGGACTCGACTGTTGAGCAATCTTAGAAACTCAGATACATTCTACAGTAATATCTTGATATCTATTTTCTGGCAGATTCTATGCCAAGATTCTGTTCAATTGAATGACAGGAGTTTGAGTACTTGAGTTTGCAGGAGAAGTAAATTATAATGAATATTTATTTGAACTTTGAAATGTAATGTGCTTTTGATAAGTGTATGGAAGAAATAGTGAGATGGACTATTACTTTCTCCAAAATAATGAAGTATGTCAAGGATTAATTCACATAGCACATAGTCCAAAAGTTTCCAGCTCAAGAATATTATAAAAAAGGTGATAAAATGATTTTTTATTATTCAATATAGTCACCCTTTAGTTCAATACATTTTTCAAATGAAAAATAAATTTTTCAATACCATTAAAAAAATATTCTGAAGGTTTGTTCTCACAACGGTATAACACTGCAAAGATCACTTCGTCACTTTAAAAAAAAAACACGCAAATTGGATTTCAGTTGAAAAATAAAAAGTAATCACTCAAGGGCGAAGTTGATACTATAGAGTGGGCGACCACAGTAATGAATGGCAGATTTTGCAGCAACAGGAGTGTGCACTGACACATTGTCTGGATTATGGTGCAAATCCATAGTTTCGTTCCCCGTAACAATTTACTCAATTATTTCCTTTTCTTTTTTTTCCATCGCAAAGCATTACAAATTCATTGCAACATTGACTGAACTCAAAAGAATTTTGGCACCCATCTTGTGCTCATCTTATTCATGCCAAGAGGATCGTGCAGAATTTGAAGCACTGTGGTTTTGGAAAGTCCACACCTTGCTATTTTTTCATTTTAGTCATATCTTATAACAGTGTAGGATATTGTGCGCCCATTCACTTGAGATGGCCACAGCTTCAGCAATCTCATGCATGTGCACTTGGCGGTCTTCCATTATGATACCATGAATTTTTTTAATAATTTTCTTTGTGGTGGACATAATTGAGCACCTGGAGCACGATTCATCTTCGGTGCATGTACGGCCAACTTTAAACTCATTTAACCAGAAATAAACAGTCTTCAAAGCTAGTGCAGAGTCCCCCCCGTGACTTTCATCCAACTCTGTTTTGATTTGTATGGCTGTTAACTCTAAATAAAAATGTTTTATGACAGCACGGAACTCGTTTTTTCCCATTGTTGTGGCAAATGTCAAAGTGATCAATTCAGATAGCTGTCACGCCGTTAATTATGCATTGCATCTAGCCAAAATTTTGACAGAGGTCACATGAGGAATGATACTTAACAGCAGTGAGGTCACTTTATGAATTGTGGCACTATTTCATAAAAATTGACCATACTTTTCAAACTACCCTCGTACTATGTATTTATAATTACCTAGTACTATGCATTAAAAATTAACATAATTGAATCAAGACACCATGAATCCTTTACTTTTAAAATGAGAATGATCCACTGAACTGACTACATTAAGAAAAAAGAAACTAAATATAAGCGACAGGGCTTAAGTAAAAAGCTGTAGCGTAGGGACAAGTCTGAGATGTAACTCGTGAGAGTTATCGAATCTCACGACTGGCTGCAGCTCAGATTTGTTGCATCATTTATGTGTTATATGTGAATTTCACAGGTGTAAGTCTGATATCTCTTAACAGACCATGAGCCTAATGAAATGGCTGGTATAGACTATATCATGTGCAGAGTAGAAGTATGTAAACATTATCAAAAAAAAAGACTAATGTGAGAATGAAATTGAAAAACATGAAATGAAGATTGCTTTTTGCTCAGGGTAAAATTGTATGGAGATTTGTCTTCTCTATACATTTTACAAGGAAAATTATTATCAAAAAATGGAAGATAAAATCATGAACATACGAGGCATATCCAGAAAGTAAGTGTACTGAATTTTTGTAGGTTACAATTTTTTTTATTTAAACAAAAAAATTACGTGGTTACCGTAGTACATATGTAAGCTATTTTTCGACATAGTCGCCATTCCTCTCAATGCAGGTGGTGAAGAGGAGTATCAACTTTTTGATGCCTTCCTCGAAGTAGTTTTCCGCCAACACCTCCGTCCACTTCTCCACCTCCTCCTTTACCTCCTCGTCGGTTGAAAACCTTTTCCACCCATGTGCAGCTTCAGGGAGGTAAAGAGATAGTAATCTGAAGGTGCTAGGTCAGGGGAATGCGCGGGATGGTTCAGGACATCCCATTTAAACGAGGCGAGCAGTTCCTTCGTGGCGTTGGCCGTGTGTGGTCTAGCATTGTCGTGCAGCAGGCAGACTCCCTTTGTCAGCATGCCTCTCTTCTTGTTCTGAATCGCCCTCCGCAATTTTTTTAGGGTCTCACAGTATCTTGCAGAGTTGATGGTCTCCCTTTGAGGCATATATTCAATTAAAATTATGCCTTGACAGTCCCAAAACACGGATGCCATGATTTTCTTGGCTGAAATTGTGGTTTTGAACTTTTTGGCGGAGGGTGAAGAGGTGTGACGTGACCGTTTTTAAACTCGCGACACCACTTGTACGATTCATAGCTTTATCACCATATGCAGTTTTAACCTCATTATAAACCTCAACCGGAGGTTTTCCCTTCCAAACGAGATAACAGATGACGCCGCGTATTTCACACTTGGCGGGAGATTGGTTTGACATTTTTCACGAAACGTGTTGTCGCGTCGACACTTCTCAACGTACTGACCTCGAACCGGTCTCGTTGCGGAGGGGAAGGGTCAGGCTACACGGAAGTGTAGCCAACATGTCGAAAATAAAATCCATCCGGTCGTGAGAGCCTCAGTACACTTACTTTCTGGATACGCCTCGTATTTAAGATAACTGTTTAAATTTGTACAAAATAATTAATAAAAAAATTCATACCTTAGCCTCATTGCTAACAGTGGGTTTATTAGCAAACTGCACTTCAGTCGCTTTAAGGATTGTATTTTCTTCCAGGATGGTGGCTTGGCTTTGGTTGTGACCAAAAGGCTTTTTACCATACAGACACTGATAGAATATCACACCCACACTCCACACGTCCACTTTGCTGCTTATTTTTGGTGGGTTTTTACCAACAACAAAGCACTCTGGTGGAAGATACCTGAAAACATTATTTTAAAAATATAAAACATTGAATTAGCCATTTGACCAGATTTAAAAAAAATACAATTATTTAGACATGAATACCTTAAAATAAAGGACCATGGCATGGATGCCATGGCTCTTGATTGACCACTGCCCAAGACTTTATGTTAATTGTAAAAGTGGTCTTGAGTCATACAAGAAATCTTGAATATTATTTTTATATACATACATACATACCATCACGCCATATCCCTATCGGGGTAGGCAGAAAGGACAAAGCACCAAATTTTCTCATCTTGACACACATCCTTAGCCGCTTCTACATCCATACACCTTTTCATACAACTTCTACGATTTATCTGACTTTTCTTTCATTTGGAATATCATTCACTTGCTCCAACCATTCTTTCCTTGGTCTTCCTCTCACACACCTTCCACTCACATTTGTTTTGTTAGTATTTCTATCTGTTTTGTTAGTCTTTCTTCATTCATTCGTTCCACATGTCCAAACCATCTCGGTGTATTCTGTGAAACATGGTCACTCTATGTATTCTTCTTAAATTATGAATTTCTACAGCATTTATTTGGCTCCTCTGTCTTTTTCCACATCCACATTTCACCTCTATCCATCAAAGTTGGCACCAAAATACTTAGAAGATTTTGATCTGTCTGGTTCAAGTATATATGTTTTAATGCCACATTGACTTTTTTCTTATCGTTACATGCCATTCGATATTCCTCTTAACTCTTCCATCATCTGAGATAATACAACCCACATAGCAGAATTCCTTAGCGTTCACGAATCTTATATTATAAGAGAATAAAAAAACTATTGATATTAATCTAAGATGCCCTAGTCTAAGGATGGATGGATAGTATCTAACAAGACACAAGTTAAGGTTTATGTATGGAAAGAGACAGTACAAGATAAATCCACTTGGAAGCTGACAGTGAAGACAGATTTAAACCTTTGTATTGTGGACTGTCAAACGAATAAGAGAGTGATATTATTTAAGCATTAGATACAAATTATTTCTTTTACTTCCATTGTCTTTATGAGCAAGCATGAAACAAAACTTAAATGTAGAATCATGTAGACATTCAAATAACCAAAGTAATCTTTAAATGGATTTCCAAAACTTACCAGTATGTGCCAGCTCCTTGGCTCGTCAAGTCCATACCATGGTCAGGATTGTAATTTTCCTCATCCATGACTTTGCTAAGACCAAAATCTGTTATTTTAATTTCTCCGCAGACATTGCCTTCAGTTAGTAAAATATTTCCTGGTTTCAGATCATAATGGATAACAGGTGGTTTTATTTCATTTAAATATTTTAAAGCTGACACCACCTGCATTACTATGGAGCGCGCTTCTCTTTCAGGAATAGTTTTATGCTGGAAATTAACAATATTCATTATCCTAAGGATTACAGTGAACATCAATTTTGTCTGTTATAACAAATCTTAAGAAAAAAGAAATAAAATTAGTTGCATCTAACCCTTGATTTTTAACAGTTCTTAAAAGTGAGCCACAGTCTTGCTCGATTGCCAAAATAAAAACAGCCTACTCGTATGTTGTGAAATATATTTAACCCATAATGAATAAAACATTTCACATATTATAAAAAACCAAACATTACACAAATCGAAGAGTTATTATATATTCGCGATGTCTGTCAAATGACCCTAAGCAAAAGATGTGTAGGAAATGAAAGTGCAAGAATATATATATTAACCTGGTGAAACTTTAATACTTTAAGATTAGTGGCAAATTCACTGTGACCAAGTCATGCGTTACTTTATGTTATTTTAGATTTATAAGAATCACATTGTATTTGTGATCTCCGTTTAATTTTGTAGTGAATAGTCAGTTATCTCCAAATTATTAACTGGCTTATAATTGTATCAGATCTGTAAATATGAAACAGGATTTTTTTTATAGAAAATACACATTTATTGTATGAAAATGGTAAAAAATATTTTATTCAAAGTATTGCCCATCGCAAGCTACACATTTTTCTCACCTCTCTGGCAATTTGTGGATGCCACGCCAAAAAAACTGTTGCTCTTTTGAGGCAAACCAATCATCGAACAATTTTCGTAAACGTGGAGCGCTGCTCAGCAAGTGCGTGTCCCATCGATGCAAATAAGTAGTAATCGGATGGAGCCAAGTCTGGTGAGTAAGCCGCATGCGAAAGTATTTACCAACTAAATGCCTCAATCGTTTCCTTGACCGCTTTTGCTGTGTGCGATGGTGCATTATCATGAAGCAAAATCACTGTGTGTTGCCTCTTTTGATATTCTGGTCGTTTTTCACGCAATGCTTGGCTCGGCTCAAATACATCATTTGTTGTCAGTAGCGTTTACTATTAATGGTTTCGCCAGGTTTTAACAGCTCATAATAGATAAAACCCTTCTGATCCCACCAAACATAGAGCATTGTCTTCCGTCCATAGCGATTTGGCCTTGCAGTCGATGTCGCTGGTTTGCTTGGAGTTACTCATGATCTTTTACGCTTAGGATTCTCAAAATATATCCATTTTTCATGTGGAACCCATTTTCCCACCTTCTGGATCTTTCCCATGGCTTTCAAACGTATAGAGACGGCTTCTCGTGTCACATTTAATTGATCCGCGAGCTGTTGTTGCGTTTGAGCGTCATTCTCATCCAACAATGCTTGCAATTCGGCGTCTTCAAACTTTCTCGGTGGTCTTCCATGTTCTTAGTTTCTCACGTCAAAATCGCCACTTTTGAATTTTTTAAACCACTCAAAACACTGTGATTTACCAAGAGCATGCTCACCGTAAGCGTCGACAAGCATTCGATGCGATTCTGCAGCAGTTTTCTTCAAATGGTAACCGAAAATCAATGCTGTCCGCAAATCGTAGTTATCAGGCACAAAAACAGACATGGTCAACGCTATGAAAACATATGTAGTTGTATTAAACTTGTATTGTTGTGAGCTAAAAGTCTTTGACAAATGTAAACACTAGAAAAAGGCGCCAATGACGCAGTTTAACAGTCACTACATTGACAACTAGAGCCATCTATGAGCAAATTCCGGTTTCATATTTACAGACCTGGTATATGCATATTTACAATAGGCCAGTAAAAGTGTGAATAAGACTCGAGATTAAATCACATATTGTCCAATTGTAACAAATCCTATGTTAGTTGATTCTAGTGTTAATTGAAATTAAATAATTATAAAGTGAGTCTTACCTGTTTTAAATAAAAGTCAAGATCATGTCCATCACAGTATTCTAGTACTGTACAAAAAGAATTGGCATCTATTTCAAAAACATCATATAATTTAACAACTCTTGGATGATCTAGAGCTTTATGAATATTATATTCCCTAAGTGCATGTCTGAAAAAGAAAACATAGAATAAAATTGAGGAAATAAAATAGCCCAGAAGACCAATAAAAGTTGGACATGACAAATCAGAAAAGTATAAATTAAAGTTTAGTCAGACGTATGTCAAGACAGAAACAAATAGCTACTCGTATCTATTCTTCCTATCTATTTCAATATGAATCAGATGTCTGTGGTGAAATTTTATAACATTCTTGTTAAACAATCGTGTGTCTTAGCAAGATATTGATCACAACACTCGTTCTTTGGCAATAAGCATTATTGAATCTTGGCAGATTGATTTATATCTTATCCGAAGGGTAGGTCAAACAGTCTTGAACACGTCAACATGCATATACAGTATAACCTATATTTTACACTTTTCTGGGGATGAGACTAAAATGTTTTAAAATAGGGAAATGTGTAAATTGTGGGGAATGATATTTTAGAACAATATCTACATTGTTTTTTGTTTCAATGAAAATAAAGGCATATACTGATATTCATTAATTGCTACCATATTGTGTGAGCACAGATGTAATTTATTGTTTTATTTTAAGTAAGAAGGGAAACATTAATTGCTACCATATTGTGTGAGCACACATGTAATTTATTGTTTTATTATAAGTAAGAAGGGAAACATTAATTGCTACCATATTGTGTGAGCACAGATGTAATTTATTGTTTTATTATAAGTAAGAAGGGAAACATTAATTGCTACCATATTGTGTAAGCACAGATGTAATTTATTGTTTTATTATAAGTAAGAAGGGAAACAAAAATTCATTAATTTAACAATTTATGTAATAAAATATGTCAAGGATTTTTATTAAAAGAATCTGAGACCTTACTCTGGTTAAAATTAGGAATTCTGGAATCCTGCATGCAGAATTTTAATTTAATAATAGAATTTTGGATAAAACTTTTCTTTTCAGATATTTGGATGGTGATGAGAAACTTGTATGTAAATAACAACGAAAATGTGATTTAATGTTCCAACAGCCTTAATAATTATAATTAATGGCTTACAAAAAAGTTTATCAATAATAAAGTTGTTTATGAAAATTGCCTTTTTAAAAATAAAGCTCTCAATGATAAAACTACAAAATTAATAAATAAAGCTAAACAAATTAAAATAAAAAGAAACTAATGTGTTTAAAAAGCGAGATGTCAAAATGTGGCAGAATTTGTAAAGCTTTCACAGTTTGACCAACACAATATTAACATATCTAAAGTCTGCATTTAAGGCTACGCAATAACCCATTAAAATTTAAAAAATCTACCTGGTCTATAAATAGTGTTGATCATTAGCTCACATAATAATAGTGATAATAATTTATACCTTTTTACTAGTTCCACAGTATGAATGTATAAAAAGTGTGCTGCATTTGACGCTATGCAAAAACTTGCAGAATTTTAAAAATCTGCCCAGTCTACGAAAAGTATCGATCATTAAATGTTGTATGATGTATAAGAGAGTAGTAGTAATGATATGCAACTTTTTCATGTATTAGTTTCATAACATTGCAATAGCTGATTTGAATCTCAGTAAGATTGATTTTTTAAATGTTTTTTGGAAAAAAATTGTGTGGAAAATGTTGTTCTGGAATGTATGGGATTGAAACGGGACCGACAAAAATGGCACAAATCAGGGGGAAATAAATCTAGGTTTTACTGTATTTATTTCAATCTTAATGTTTTTCTGTAGCTTATTACTGCTTTACACAATTCTTAACGTTCTATTTTAAAAATTATTAAGTGTAATACTTCAGTAAATTTAATATTTCAATTGTCTTAGAACTTGATCTCAAAATTCGACTTTAATCTGTCAAGACACATGTATTTGTCCAAGTACAACAGCATGTTCAAAATAAATCAATATATGCACAGGCATCATCTATTTACATGATAAACTGACAATCTTCCTCGATCATGAGATATACTTTATAATCGAAATGATGATAATAAATTAAATCCGTCTATTGCAGTAAACAGAAAGAAAATCATGGAAACAGATGGTGAAATAGCAGAAAAACAATACCACATAATCAAATGAAAATGAATTTCATGGAAACATAGTTTACGAAAAAAAATCAATACGTACTTGATATAGTTAGCTTTTTTATCTTCTTTCCAATCCTTGTTTAGTTGGTGTACTTTACAAGCTGTGTAGCGCTGTTCTCTTAAATCAAATGCTTTATGGACTTCACTAAACCCTCCTTTGCCCAAAAGCATTAGCAAGAGATACCTGAAAAAAGTCATTTTAAATATGTTTATTGACTGAGTTGAAATTTAATTTATTGATATAAACATGGGTTGAAATGTTCGTAATCACGACATTTTGAAACAGATGAATAAAGATAGAGAAGTATTATCCACCATAAAACGGAGAATACTTTGGAAATATATTGAGAGGAGAAAAATATGAGATCCTTCAACTGATATTGCAGAAGTAGAAGGAAAATTCAGGGCAGAAGTGCAAGGAAAATTCAGGGCAGAAGTGCGGGAAGAAGACGCATCTCCTGGTTGAAGAACTTATGGAAGTGGTGTAATATCTTTGTTCAGAGCTGCTGTCTCAAAGTTAAAGATAGTCATGATGATCACCAACCTTCGAAGAGAAGATGAATTTTAAATGAGAGATTAAACAGTAGAATGTCAGAGTAATGTTTTAGCCCTGACCCGAAAGGAGTGATCAAGAGGAGTTAGTAGTAAACCTCTAAACGAGTATGGCCGTACGGCGAGCAAATTTTTACCTTAAGAGTATGGACGTACACGGTACGTCCGTTGGTTGGTTTCGAACCAATTGTTTCGAACACGTGGCTCAAATGTTTTTCTCTATTCAATTATTTTGTATATGACGGCCGTAATTAAATTTTTTATTTGTGAAAAATATTTGTTAGTAGAACAATAACAATTTGGCAAAAAAAAAACTAATTTCAGATAATTTTAAAATGTAAAAAAAACTCACTCCTCCATACATATTTTACTTACAAAATCTCACTCACTTAGAGATTAATATTACATACAGAATGAAAATTGTTTTTTGAAGTATATTGAAATATAAAAAGTACACAAAAAGTTGTTAGTTACCTATCAGATAAGACTGGATGTGCACTGAATCTACTTTGGTCCTCATTGTGTATGCGTTTTAATTCTCGGATATGCAAATTTCTTTCTCTTTCTAATTTTTCCATTTCTAATTGTAAATCAGCATCTTCCTTTTTCAAAGCACTTTGACGAAGCTGAAAAAAAAGGCATTGTTTTTTAATATATTTCTTTTACACAAATCAAATAATGCAACCATTCTGAAGTTGCTCGTTGAGTGATGCTGGTAATAGATAAAAAAGTCAGTAGAATAAAATTAACTTTTTTGTTTATTTCTGTGCATTATGAAGTTCCACCAAGAATTGTTGGCCAGGAAGATATCTTTATAAACATATAACTAAATCAATATTTGGCTAACCAGCCCAGAAAATTATATACAGAAAAATAAGTTTTTATCAAAATTCTGGCATTTCAGATTTAATACCTATGCGTTCCACCAAGTTGGTTTAATTTTATTTAGTATTCTTTAAAATCTAAATTTATGAATTGGGGTAAAACTCTAAAGTAGCTCTAGAAGTGATTTGCTTTGCAATAGTCATATTGTATTTATTTAAAAAGATATTTACATAAGTGTTAAGAATAAAATATACCTTGAGAATTTCATCGGCTTCATAATATTCCTGCCAAGAAAAGGTAGGCAAGGGGTCTGGCTTGAGGAAGGTGGGTGGCTCGGTGCCGTTGTGCAGGGCCGTGCCAGCGCCCCCTGCGCCAGCGCCAGCCCCGGCCCCCGCTGTGCCAACCGTGGTTACAGCCGCCACGCTGCCTACGCTCACTGTCGTACTACTACTGGTGCTGTTGTTTCTCTTGCCGCGCCCTGTGCCACCCTCTGTATTTGGTGGCCTTTTCTTTACCAAAAGTTTCTTTTGTCTATCTATTTCTTCTTTAACAGCCGTAATTTCTTCTTGCCTCCTAACAAAAAAATGATAATTTTGATATGAATTATTATCCACTATTTATATTTGTATCAATTGTTCAAAAGAAGTATACGTGGATGTAATATAAGTAAATGTTGTAGATATTAGTGAAGGATTTTATTTATTTGTGTATTTTCTACTTGAACACAAAATTCCGCAAACCAGGCTTTAGTCGGCATCTTTAAGATACTTGAAATTATTTTTATTACCATTCATACATACCATCACCCCATTTCTCTGTCGGGGTAGGTAGAGAGGATAGTTTGCCAGACTTTCTTATCTCGGCACACACACATATCTTTCTTCTCTTCTACATTCATACATCTCTCATACAACTCCTATGATTTCTCAAATTTTTTACATTTCCTTTTTTCAATATATCATTAACTCTGTCTTAATTCTTAAATAACAATCACTTGTAAAAGAAGTTACTAAAAATTCCATATTGAAGAGAAATAGATAGTTGAAAAATAAAATACAGCATTATTTCCTCAAGTTTAAATAAACATAAATAAATTGGGAATAAAATAAAAAAATACTTTGCCAAATATGAAAGCGTTCCCAACTACTTTTTAAACAATAAAAACATACAACTATTATAGGATAATTTTGTAACACCCTCAATTTCAAAAAAATATGCCTAGTTTCATTAATTTTTTTATAATTTACAAGTTTTGCCATATGGCATCTTTTATTATTGACATTAATGTCAGAAGAATTAAGATAAGGGTTATACTTAATTTTAAAAAGTGCATCCAATTATAACATAATTATTTGCCAAAACAAATATGTATTTTCCAGCTATTACACTATTCAAAAATTACTGTTTTGATATATCAAAAAAGAAATATTAACAAAAATTTGGTTAATTAATAACTTCATCAATCTAAGAAACATAATGACATACCTGGTTAATTCTTGAAATGCATAACCATCAGTCCAATTCTCTTGAAATGTTGCGCCCACCCGTTGCGTAACAAACTGTCCTAATCGTAACCTATTTTGCATGCATTTCTGCCGCGCTTCTTTCTTTTCTATTGTGCTTTTTTCATTTAATAACTTTTTTACAACATCAATACATTTATTTATATGGGATTTATGTTGTTCTATTACCTGAAAAGAAAAATTATCACCTTTAAATAAATTTCACTAAGCAAAATTAGTCACCAAAATAAAAGTGTTCATTTGTCTGTAATTTGTGTTACATAGCGTAGTACTGTTTTGTAATACAATATCTAGAGGGAAATTTAGGGTAAGCAGAGAGAACAGATCTCTAGATTTTTCTATTCAAGCACATAACTTTCGCCTCCTCCACATTTATGCCATGCACAGTGTTCTATTATTCATAGTTCTCAATTTATCGTCTTTTAAAATGTGATCCATTTCATCCAGCCATGTTTTCCTCAGTCTACCACTTCCATGCACACCTTGCACTTTGACTTGTGTACTCGCTTAATCATTCTTTCTACATATCCAAACCATTTTAGAGCACCTTTCTTCACCTTACTTAAAATATCCATTTTATTCATACATGCATTCTGATGTCTTAATCCACCTTTTTTCAGATATTGACACTCCACAAAATTTTCTGAGTGCCCACAGTATTAATTCATGCCCACAGCATTGATTCATGCCCACAACATTAATCTTACCTTTATCCTTCTTCTGCTAAGTTCAAGTTTCACTTCCACACATCCAGTTGGGCACCAACACACAATTATGTATTGTCATTTTTGCTATAGCGCGGTTGTTGTTTATTACATTAAGTGCTAACATACAACCCAGATAATAGAACTCGTCAATGTGTTCCTGCTTTACTGAGTTAACCCAATCATCGCACAAACTTTGTCCACACCTCTGTCTATAATAATAATTTTTAATTTCTCTATACTTGTTTTTAAACTTTTAACAAGGCATCTCTCTCATACAGCTCATTTATAATGTTTCTTAAAGCACCTTCATTTTCAGCAAGTACAAACCATGTCATCAGCATACAGAAGTCCATATACATTTAATTCACTCATTCTGAGAAACCCAATATTGTTTAAGTTCCATTTACAGATTTTTGTCTAATTAATCTACCACATAAGATTTTTAATATAATTAAAATAGCATTTATCTATGCGGTTGTGGTAGAAAAGAAATCTAGAAATAAATATTATTATGCTTCTCTTTGTAAATATGCAAAGCTTTCTATCATTATATGTGCAAAATGTAATGATCACTTGGAGAGAAAGATAAGGGCAAAATCAGTAAAGAAAAAGAGTTTTGATGTAAAAAGTAAATGGATAAATTATGTATTACTATAGGGATAAAGTGATTATATTTTAGTAGATGGATTATCCCACAAATAAAACAAATTAAAGAAAACATCTGAAGAATCAAATTCATCATAAAATATAAACAGCCTACAAGTAAAAACCCCTTTATAGGAATTGAAGTTGTGATATCATAAGATTATTTTGTAAATTGCATTAATGTTGAAATGAATTTAATAAGTTGTTTAGTCATATAAAAAATATTGACAAAATAACATACTTTTTGCTGCGCCGCCACTTGATGCCTCAACTCCTCGGAAGCCCTATTCAGTTCATCTATTTTGTTGTTGCGTGCCTCGAGATCTGAGGAGGCTTGCGTCTCAAATTCCTGTATTCTCTGACATGTTAACTCTGTCTGTGATTGTTTATTGGATGTAGCCCTACCAGGCATGCTGCCGCCCACCACACCAACTGTCCCCACACACGGCACCCCTCCCACACTCGTTGTGCTCTTGAAAAATTCATTTGCACTAGTTGTGAGATGACTCGAAGGTGAAGGCGGGTACTGGAAAACAACATGCATTAAACTTATAAGACAAACGAAATTTTATTCAGATGTGGTTCAAATATATACTAAAAAAATATCTAAGAATCCAGATATTTTCTTTGTGAATATTTTCAAATTGTGAATTGGGTTTTTGGGATTTTTAACTACTAATAAATAGACAATTTATATAGCGCGGTTTAGAGTGCAAACTCCTCAAGGGAGCTCAAAAAACCAAATTTCATGGCAATCAATTTGGTAGTGAATAAACCAGAAGCACTTAAAATTTTTAAACAAATTTAACCAACCACATAAACAGAAGTATAAACTAATTTAAATCTATTCAATTAAAAAATAATACGGGGTCAATTGAATAGTACCAAAACAATCACTATAAAGGAGACTTTTTTTATTTTTATTTTTTTAACCTGGCGAGTTTATTGCCATGTGGCAATCTCTTCCAACCAACCAGAAATAAATTTTATAGGCCCTAAGTGTTAACCAGACTGGAATCCTATTTAAAAAAATCTGGGTTCCAGCGGGGATCGACCCCGCAACCTACTTTTATCAGAAGCTAAAGAACCTAAAAAGTTATGTATGATAATTATTATCTAGTAACACATCGATCGATAAGTCCCAGGACTAGCCAACAGATGGCACCTCAAATAACAAATCCATACAATTCTCAGTTAGTACCAACCTTTAGAAGTTACGTGTCAAACTTTCATGACATTCCGACATTGTGTCATTGAGTTACAGTGGTTTTAGTGATGCTACTTTTGCTATTTTCAAAACAATGGAAAAAACCGAATTTCGTGTGTTGATAAAACATTACTTTTTAATGGGAAAAAATACCGTTCAAACTCAGGGATGGCTTGAAAAGTGTTATCCGGGCTCTGCTCCGTCGAAAACAACCATTTGTCGGTGGTATGCTGGTTTCAAACCCAGTCGTACAGACACAAATGATGCTGAACGCTCAGGCCGTCTAAATGAGGCTGTTACACCAGAAAACATAAAAAACCCCTCAAAATCGTGATGGAAAATCGCAAAGTAAAGTTGCATGAGATAATAGCTGACATCCTGAAGATATCATTTGGTAGTGTTTACACTATTTTGCATGAACATTTGGTCACGAAAAAGCTTTTTTCGAAATGGGTGCCACGTTTGCTCACAATGGAACAGAAACAACGACGCATCGATGATTCAGAGCGCTGTTTGGCACTGTTTACGCGAAATAAACAGGAGTTTTTGCATCGGTATGTGACAATGGATAAAACTTGGATCCACCACTATACTCCGGAATCAAATCGGCAGTCAGCGGAGTGGAGAGCATCCGGTGAAAGTCGTCCGAAGCGACCAAAAACTCCAACAGTCGGCCGGGAAGGTTATGGCTTCCGTATTTTGGGATGCGCATGGTATAATATTCATCGATCACTTTGAAAAGGGAAAACCATCAATAGCGAATATTACATAGCGTTATTGGAGCGTTTGAAGGCAGAAATTGCAAAAAAAGGCCCAATATGAAGAAGAAAAAAGTTCTCTTTCATCAGGACAATGCACCGTGTCACAAGTCGATGGTAACGATGGCCAAATTGCATGAGTTGAACTTCGAATTGCTTCCACACCCACCGTATTCTCCATATTTGGCCCCCAGCCACTATTGGCTGTTCGCAGACCTCAAAAACATACTCCAGGGAAAGAGATTTGGTTCCAATGAAGAAGTGATCGCCGAAACTAATGCCTATTTTGAAACCAAAGATAAATCATTCTACACGGCTGGCATAGAAAAGTTAGGAAAGCGTTGGAATGAATGTATCGCTCTTGAAGTAGACTATGTTGATGAATAAAGAAGAATTTTGGCAAACAAATGTTGTTTTAGTAGTTAGTCCCAGGACTAATTGATCAATGTAATATTTAAAAAAATAAATAAGTAAGGACATATCTGATTGAGATGAAAGCTATGGATGTATTAATTTAAATTGTATGCATCACATACTTACACATTTATTTCTATCAAATATTAAAAATGACTTTTTTTTGGTTGTACACCATTGTGCTCACATTTGTATATAATACATTCTTTTATATAAACTTAATAAAATCATATTGGGGCAAGATAATCAATTTTCTTTCATTTTTATGTATCGGATATGTTTGCTGAAAGAAGAACTTACAAAATTATCTGTATTGTCACACCCAAACATATTTGGACATATAGATCTATCCCACGTTTTATTTATTTTGAGATATCTGAGAAAACAATTCCTAGTCCTATGTATTTGGAATTTATTTCTTTACGAGGGAATCTAATATTTTTTTTGGCTTAATATTTCTCTAAGGATGAATATGAAAAGCTTATTTATAATTTGTATAATCTTTCTGACTTTGAAGATGATTTAATTGGGGTCGAGAGATTCCATAACAATGTTATATTACAACAATGCAGGTGTAAAAATGTTTTGGAGTTATTTTAATATAATAATGTCTTTCATATTTAGTAACAAAAACTAGAAAATTTGTTTTTTTAACAATTTACACATATTTAAGTATGTCACTTATGTTTGTTTTTGGAGTAAAAGTGTATCCAGTTCCGAAACAATAAATTTAATCATAAATAATTTTCCGAATTGACTATCGCAAAGAAAGTTATTTGCATTTACCATAAGAAAGTATTCTGTAGCAAAAAGTCATTCAAATTCTATACAACCAAGTGTTCTTGAGCTCCACCTTTATTACATTCGGTGATGTTTTCTTGACGTCACCTTAAAAATGGACGATGCAATGTCTTCCGAAAGTTTGCATCTTTCAAGTAATAAATCAGAAAAAAAAAGTTAAACTAATGGATAAATAGCAAACAATTCTTGAAATATACTTCTAGCATTTTCTATCCATTCTCATTTACCTCTGTCTATCACAAAACGTGTTTTTGGCAGATTCAAAAGTGTTTCTTGTGAAGCCCACCTAAGCATTCAACACCACCCATTATAACCTATCATCATTGTTCTTCTTCTCAAGTTCCGATTTACACTCATTGGTTTCACTTAAAACACATTCAGTGCTGTAAATGCCTATAAGTGTGGATTTTGCTGGGTGCTCAAAACGCCTATTGATGTTCCATTCCGAATTTGCTGCCTTATAGTACTGATAGGGGTTGTAAGGGTATATGACAATGAATTATAGTTGCTCTTACAATTTACATTTCTTTTTAAATTTATACATGGACATATTTTATTTGCAAGACTGTGATTTTTCAACTTATTTTAAACCAATGCTTAATTAACAGAGTTATAAAATTTGAAAAGGAATACACACTCTGTCAGAAGAAATAACACTAGCAAAGCAAAAAAAGGAAATTCTTAAGAAAGGAAGTCCTAAGAAATTTTTCTAACTGTACATGAGAGCAGAACAGAGATCAGGATAGACACTATAACCATGAACTGTTCAAACTCTACACAAAACTAAGGGATCACAGAACAACACTTTTCTCTCTTCTACACTGATACACCTCTCATACAGCTCCTTCAGTTTCGCTGACTTCTTACTTAGGTGTATACAGAAATATTCATGTTAAATGAATTATTTACCCATGATGCATTTTTTTTTCAATTAACAAATATTAACATTTGAGTATACACAAGTACTTAACTTGGAAATTAAAATTTTACAAATATTATCAGGTGTACAAATAAGCCACCGCCGTTTGACAAAAGTTGGCGCCACCAGTAAGTTATGGTTAAAACTGTCAGATGTAAAACGTCATTGTCGTAAGGTTGGACATCTGTCAACAACATAACCTTGAAATATTAATGAATTTTTATCAGTATAATATATTCTTTTGTGTGCGAAAATGTCAAGTTTTGAGCCGAATAAGCGTCATTTGCGGGAACTTTTGATTTACTTCTTCAATTTGAAGAAATCTGCAGCTGAGGCGCATCGATTGCTTGTAGAAGCATATGGTGAGGCTGCCTTAAGTGAGAGAAGTTGTCGTGAGTGGTTTCAAAAGTTTGAGAATGGTGAATTTGACATCGAAGACAAAGAACGTAGCGGAAGGTCGAAAGTGTCCGAAGACGCGGAATTGGAAGTATTATTGGATCAAGATTCGTGCCAACCGCAAGAAGAACTTGCACTTACATTAGGAGTGACTCAACAAGCAATTTCACATCGGTTGAAATCATTGGGAACGATTCAAAAACAAGGAAATTGGGTTCCATATGAACTGACACCGAGAAACATTGAATGCCGATTTTTCACATGTGAAATGCTGCTTGCCAGGTATAAACGAAAGGGTTTTCTGCACCGTATAGTCACTGGTGATGAAAAATAGATTCACTATGATAATCCAAAAAGGAAGAAATCATGGGGACCCCCTGGCCATTCAACATCTACGGCTAAGCCAAATATTCATGGAAAAAAAATCTTGTGTATTTGGTGGGATCAGCTTGGTGTCGTGTATTATGAGTTGCTCAAACCGAACTAAACCATTGCTGGGGCTGTCTACCGAACACAAGATGTACTACCGATGAGATTGAGTCTAGCACTCAAGGAAAAGCGCGCCCATTACTACTCCAGACACGACAAAATTATTCTCCTCCATGATAATGCTCATCCACATGTTGCGGCGCCGGTCAAAACCTATTTGGAAACACTCAATTGGGAAGTTTCACCCCACCCGCCGTATTTACCAGACATTGCTCCTTCTGATTTCCACTTGTTTCGATTGATGACGCATGGCCTGTCTGAGCAGCACTTCACATCATATGAAGATACCAAAAATTGGGTCAATTCGTGAATAGCCTCAAAAGATAAAGCATTCTTCCGACGCGGTATCTGTATGCTGCCAGAAAGATGGGAAAAAGTAGTTGCAAGCGATGGGCAATACTTCGAATAAAACATGAGGTTCCGTTCTTTCACAATAAATGCCCAATTTTTTGATAAAAAACGGCGGAAACTTATTTGTACACCTAATAAATTTGGATCAAACAATAATGATTTAGATTACAATAGATTAGAATATTTACCATTGGGTAGTTTCCTTGTTGAGGTGAGGGACTCTTGGCCCCGCCATGCCGAACGGGGCTGCTGGAGGGGTGGTGCTTACTAAAGTACTCCCGCATGTTCTTGCCGCTGTCTCCACCAGCTGCGGCGGCAGCAGTGTTCACGCGGGGTTTGACGGCACTAACGGGACCTCCCCCACCACCCCCCTCATCACCCTTCCTCTTGCGCTTCCTGTCAGGGGGTAGTCCCACCATGGTAGGAGTGGCTCCACTCAATGCAGTTGCGCCTGTACTTGAAGCTCCTACACTCCCAGACCGAAGGACCCCCGTGTTTGGTTTTTCAGGAGTCAGAGCATCTCCTTCTTTGTCACTGTGTGAGGAACCTAAAAATACATTACACATTTAAAAATTTATAGATTTTGAATGAGAATTTATTCAATTAAAACTAAATCAACAAAGACTTTCGAAGAGATAACATTTGACTTTTCATACATCTGAATGAAGTATTAAGAGATATTCAGTGTAATTAATTATTTAAAAATATCATCATTCCGTGTTCCTTGCAGTAGGTAAACAGATCCGATCTCCACACTATTCTTTTCAAGCATACTTTTTTTATCTTTTTCAACATTCATACATCTTGTCATGCACAATATTATATTATTCTTGATTCAACTTTAAGCTTAAACTCAAGCCAATTAGGTCCAGTCACGTTTGTCTTGATCTACTTGCACCACATACATGTATATTCCTCTTTACATGACTCACCCATCTCAAATATTCCTTTCATTAACAGCACCCTTCCACCATGCATTCAATTTTTATGTTCTCGTTTCTTCTCTTTTACTGATGTCATAATACAAAAAATTAAAATCAAATTTATTTTATTCGATAATAAATTGATTTACAAAATACAAAAACAACAAAATGTCCTTATAATTAGTTTGAACGATTATCAAAAAAATAACTCTTTGTCTCCTTTATATACAAAGAAGTTAAATGTTACCAATATGCAATGTGAATACAAAATATACAAAAACTGGTCACATCAACTGACTGAAAGGTCAACAAACCACTTAACATGGCAGTGAAAATGTTAATGAGACTTATCAAAGATAAATTATATCAATAAAACATATGTAAGAATATTGTTTTCTTTACTCATAAATCAGATGTATATTGTTTAACATTTTACACAAACATGATCTTTTTTGCCTTTCAAGAATAAGCCATGGTTTTGGTAGGCTCATGAAAGATGCATTCCATTAAAATATTACAATTCAGTGCATACCACATAGTTTTGAAATCCTTTGCAAGATATGCTTGATATCCTTGTTTATAATTTAGGTTATAGAATCAAGTTCGTCACGCGATTCAGAATAGTCAATTACACATAATAATTATCTCAGTTCATTTTAAAGTTATTTTGTAAAATGTTTAACATACTTGACATTTCATTATGAATAATTTCCGTCATTTAACAGTCAGATCTAACAAATATTGTTTAAAAATATGCACATACTTTATATTTTCCTCTCTTTACCAATACTTAGATTAACTCATTATAGTATCTAAGGATGTTTTTTTTTTGTGAACATGTTACGTTGGTGAGAGTAAAAATCTACCTTTACTGGTGAGAGTAAAAATATAACTAATGATTACAATTGAATGCTTTTTCTATTTAACATATTTATCATCACTTTCCTAAAATATTTGTGCTTTCGAAGAATTATAATGTTTTTTTGTAGTAAAAATATTATCTTACTTGATATGTCTTTTATATTGTATGTGATAAGAGTAGCTTGTCAAAATGACTATTTTTTTTAAGAGAATTTTTAAAAACAGGAAATACACATTTTACATAAACGATTCACTCCGCATTTATGTAAGTTTTAGATATGCTGCTATTATAATCCACGCACTATCAATACATAAAGTGTGGTTTTGTTCTACTCCTTAATTATATGTTTTCATTTTTTTATATATTAATTGAGAAAGGCTGAGAAGTAGATGCTAACACTTGTTTAATGTCTTGGTTCTGATTAGTCTAATACGACATTTCGATTTCAGATATAAAAAAGGTTAAGATTCTAAATAAATAAGAACAGAAGTTTAACTTCATAATGCATTATTGTATTTTGACTGGCTTGAATTTATTAAATTTTCTTTTCAATATTTAAGATTTCATATACAAAATCAAACTTACTGGAAAACTGCGTATTTATTTTTTAGTTTGAAAAATATATTGTATAATTATTTTTTCTAAAATAATATTAAAAGACCATCAAATTTTGACAAGGTGGTGTTTGAAAATAACTAATTAATTATTATATACCTCTTTCAGTATAGCTATTATCTCCTTAAATACATTGTTATAAATCCATTCTTATAAAGAAATTTAAAATAAATAATATATTTGAGATATATATGTTCACCACAAGACGTTTATATATTTTAAAAGATGATACAACTAAGCAGGTTTATAATGCATAAGAATTGCAATCTTAACTATTTTCACACAACATGTGCATTATATTTTAAGAAAATAAACCATTAAAGCTTCTAAAAACAAAATACTAAAGGAACTCACACATTAGAATAGATAAAATTGTAAAAAAGATGATATTCCAAATATTATGACATTTGTTTGACCAAAGTTCCGCACTTTTGGTTAAGCCTGTCAGTTGAGTTAGCTACAGCTGGCCGCCAAAACAAGATGGCGCCACGTGTCTCGCGATCCGCGCTTGTGGCCGGCGGAACTTATGAATCGGATTCCAGCAAAGGCCAACCAAGCCAACATGGTTCGGTATCGGTGCTTTGAAAATTATTCGTATTTTTATTCAGCGAGTTCATGTTCATATAAACATTACACGCGAAGAGAAGCCGTGAACAATGTCGTTTCTAAACTAGTTAAAAGAGAAACAAAACATATTCTTCTTACCAGTGCTCATATTAGAATCTTGACTATGTATCGGCTGAGCTGCGTTGACTGTTGCCTGTGGTGCCATTTGTAAGGCTCCGGCAGCCATCTGAAAATTGACAAATATTTAATTTGGTTTACCATCCAATCAATTTCATGCGAGATCCGCGCTAGGCGGTTGTCGATTATAGCAAATATATAGTAACATTCCCGATGGTTATAACAATAAACAATAGGGTCATTCTATAAATACGCCAAGTCGGAGTGTTATCATTTTTTTGTTAGTGATTACGGCATGAATCACGGCGTTACGATCATAAATGTGTTGGCAAGAATCGGAATGGATCCGAATCCACTTTATTGCGGTAGCGCTACGTTACAGCGGGCATACTTTGTACTGACAGCTGACACAGATGAGCGGAGCGGAGTGGACGACTGTTCGGTGAATAGGAATCGTGCATTCCGACTGGTCTTGTCGAATATCGTACGGCCGTACTTGCAAATTTCTAAACTAAATTTACGCCTGTCCACAGAAACTCAAGGTCACAAAAGTATTAGATTAGCCGCTGACAAGATTTCTCGTGCGAGTGTTACCCATGGCATTCCTTTATTATCTCAGTAAATGCCTAACGCACTCACTCGGTAACAGGTATATAGAGTATACACCGTATAGCGTACTCCGGGAGAAATATGGCCGTGGCTCAGCGGACTCCACATCTTCACAAGAGTAATGGGAGCATTAACTCCTCCTAATCTAATGCTCAGGAATGGAGTCATTTTAGCCGTATCTTTCAATTCCTACGAAGCCCAAATTACGATATTCCCAAATAATTTATCCTTTAAAATTCAGTGCATGTGAATACTGAAATATTTCCTTGTAATTTTATAAACTTTTTTTAACTACAATAAACAAACCCTTCACCGTTAGATAATTTGCGCAATAATATATTATATTTAAATTATAAACATATCAGATATTTCGATTTATTTACGATACTAATATTCCAAAAAATATTTTCAAGACAAATCGAGCCAATAGACAAAGGACTGCTGAAAATGAAAGGTCACTACTACTACAAGACCGCTCTGCCCTTTCTCTTCGAATGCACAGTTAATTTGGCTTTAAAAGATATATTTGTTGTTATACAGTATGGTCTAGTCGTCTAGTGTATTTCATGGGAAGTGTTTATTATTTTGGTCAAGTTTCTTCATAATAATTCGCTGGACCGATTCATAATAAAATCCATTTATTGTATAATGATTATCGAACATTTTGGATTAAAGCCCCACAGTACAATTTGGGGGTGGTATTAAACTTTCGTTGTATACAATAAAACCTAGTGGTTTTATTGTCACCTAGTGGTTGTATTGTCTCTTCTTGACAACCAGAAATGTGTTAAACATGCCTCAAATGAAAACCAGACTGGAAATCTCTTTCAAGACACCTGGGTCCAGGAATCGCATATCGTAAAATAATCATTATTTTTTTCTACGGCTAAATAGGGGTTCATTCGTTGACTATTACCATGCGAAAATCCCACCATAGTTTTCTTAGAATTAGTTAACTTAAAAATCTACTTATCGTGCCAACGGTACTAAATTATTCTGGATAGCACTGGGCTTGCACGAATAAAACCCTCTTCGGTGTAAGACATCGGGCTCCTCGGGCACTATAGCAGGTATCGCGTGGACTGCTTTCTCACCGTAGATACAGAGTCGATACATCACGTTGTATTCCAACTTTGATTCTCCCAATTCCTAATCGGAGCGTATTAAGTTATTTCCAGGCCCTCCAAGGCAGTTCAAAACCAGGTGATAATCTCTCAAAAGGCAAAATCCCCAGCTGGGATCAGATGGTCCTCTCCACTCGTTCATCCTAGCAACAGGTGGTTGTTTCAGAGCTTAGTGTAGTCTTAATGAGCTTTTAATGAAAGCTCAAAAATAATTCACGGCAATAAAAAAAATCGCTGGGTAAGTTAGGAAATCAAAATACTTGGAGAACCAAAGATGATTTATTAACCCCAGCTTTTTTCGAATAAAACATGCACGAAACATTGAATTGATCAATGTGTCCGCATTTTCAAAATGAATAAGGGATAAAAGTAATGCAGTATCTATTTTTTTATACGGTAGAATCGCAGGCTTATGATAAGCATCACCATCGCGCAATGTCTATTGGGGTCGGTCGAGATAAGAGATCTCTACTTCATTCTATCTTTCGCTTCTGCCACGTCTATACACCTCATCATGCAAAATCACTTCTAAATACATGCTTTTCACTATTTTCTCTTTCAGAGTTTAATTGATGCTATCAATGAATTGTGATGATGGTAATCAGTTATTTCAGAATATTCTTATTATTATTTTTAGCAGTAAAACACTATTTGTCAGATTTTTTCAGTGCAGCTAAAATGTTTAATTTTCATAACAAATTTTATTTATAGCAAGATGCCAATGTTTATATTGATTTATGAAAAAAATAGCACTTACGTGGCAGCATACTGACATTTGCAATGATCAGTATCACTTAATAACAATTTTTAAAATTTCTTAAACACTTGCACTCCTCTCTATCGCCATATTTGTTTACCAATTTACCGTTGTTGTTACCGCCGACAAATGAAATGTTAAAAAAAATCCAGTCGCATTTTTTTAGAATTTGTAAATGATTTTATATATATAAATAAAATGTTTTTAATATTTTTCCCAACAAAATACAATTTTTGTCACAGCGTGTATTTCAGTTCAATTACTCAAACCCTTCAATTCAATACAAGGATCGAGTGGGATCATATTTTCAACATCATTATTACAGAAACTTGGCTTGCAGAGCTTATATTAAAGATGATTTGACCGATGCTATATATTGATTTAAAGCGCTAATGTACCATTTATTTTTAAAATTAAATTTTACAAAACTAATTTTGTCCCCGCATTGTGGTTTATTTATGTTGAGTAATAATGAAACCGCTCTTGGGGCGTTGAATTTACATTAACGTGCCACTTTTTTTCAGGTCAAATTATAATATAATTACACTTTTATTGTGTACAGTAAAACTTTGCGGATTTATTACCATATGGTAATCACTACCAACCAATCAGAAATATGTTAGAGGTCTTAAGTAAAAACTATTGTAGATTGGAACTATTTTAAAAAATCTGGGTTCTAACGTGAATACCCGTAATTTCCGGATTGCACGACAGACATTTTACTAACTGGGCTACATATGTCGACGAAGTTAAACTGGAACTAATTTCTACCCATTGAGATCGTTTCAATAATTCAAACTTAAACTGTCCGATTCAACAACATGTCTCAAGCATGATGAGTCAAGCTGCTGTGTTAAATCCAATCTCCATTCCAAACTCCGACGTTGTGGTTATTTGAGAGTGAGATAGTAGCGGGAAATAAGGTGTACGATTTGTATTTCCATAGCGATTCCAAACTGTTATTATATTGAATAAAAAAATGTGGTTTGTTTGTTCTAAAAATGCGTTGTTTTTAGTAATAATAGCGAATAAACTCGAAAAGATGTCAGCGTATTGCAAAAAAAGCATGTGGATATTTATGGTTGGTTCACATCATAGACCCAATGTGAACTTTTCCCACAATGATTGAATTTCTTAAGTTTTCTCTTTTGACCCGTACGTTGTCGGTCGAGAGAGATAAAAGTTAAAGTCACGTTTTTTAAATGAAATGATTCTAACCTTTAATAATAAAATGAAGTTAGCTAACGAACGGAAACAGAGCCGATGAAATCGATAAACGTAAACACGATGGTTACGTTGACATCAAACTAAACAAACTACATGGTCTGAAATCAAGCTCATAATCTACTCAAATCTGCAAGTTATATTAAAAACAATTTTCATTATTTACGTTAGCACTTCAGCAGACGTCTCTAGTAATGCTATATTCGTTCGTCGATTGTGTTAGATATATTTTGGACAGAATAATGAGGCCTGCAGATCACGCAATGAAGAAAAATCCAACGCGGTGAAGACCTGAGGTAACGGGAGAGGGGGGGGGGGGCACATTGCGCGATAAATTAAATCGTACACTGGAAACTATTTCGGAGCATCGCCGTATTGTTGGCAGAAGAGCGCTACTATAGTGGTGTATTCTCTTTCGGGCGATGGGGTCAATGATACTCCGGTGTGTTGCGAGTGCCACATTGGAAACGGACTCACATTCCCAGCGGTCTGCTCCCAGGCCCATACGGCCATACGAGCAGACCCGCAGCGGCATGTCGATACCGGCTCCGAGTCCAACACTGAGCACCGCGGGCCCGAGGGCCAGCCTGCCAGCAACCGCCCGCGCATCTAGACACTAACTATCCACAATCGTGCGTTCATACCATATAAATATTATATATTATGTACCCACTAGTCAAGCATCAGTAATGGAAACTTAGCGTAATATTATATTTAACTCGACATACCTAGATATTTAACGCTAGCTAATATAAAAATAATTAATTATACACACAAAAAAAATCATCTTAGTACTCGAATATTGAATGAATTTAAAATATATATTTTTTTGCGAAGTAAGAACAAACCATTCAAAAGGCGAGGTGATGATTGGCAGAAAGCAAAATTAGGGTGGCTGTACGGTGGCTTGAGGGGCCATATCATATACTATAGTAGTTAAGACAATAAATAATAACAAGAGTTGATTTATCAAACAATGATCAAAGTAAATCAGAAAAAACCGTACGTCCGCAACTTTTCGAATATTTTCAAGAAACAATGAACGAAACATGATTAAAAACTAAAAAGTCTTAACTTTGAATGGGCAGTAAGTAGCAAATATTCAACATAATCTCCATCTCCACGACAGCCCAGTAACTTAATATATTATATGTACGAGTACAATGCATTATATGTATAACAAAACTGTTGGGTGGCAACTTCTGTGACTTAGTTGTCAAGTCCTGGTGATTTCGGGTGCTATGGCACACAATACAAAAAATAAATAATAAACGGTCCTAGTCTGATAAAATACTTCGCCTGGTAAGAATACTCGCACGCGCTGGACGTGTGCGAGTACTGTTGCGTGTCTACGTGCGGTAGTATTTCAAAACGTAGGATGGCGAACTGAGTTATTTGTCAACTCCAGTGGTTCTTAACCCGAAGGCTCGATAACTAGGGCAGAATCGATATCGTATCCAGGCCACGTTCTTTAGCATGTCCGCATCTTTACTTCGGAGATGTAGAGTATCATACGAACGAATAAATGAAATACTGTCGGGAAGGAAGAAAGTATTCGATACAAGGTTTTTACTGTTAAAATCGACGAAAACAGTTACCACAACGATTTCGGTAATTAATAGAGCTTATTATTCCAATACATAAAAAGTGCGAAGCCGTTTTTAAATATTATAATATATTAAAGAAGTTCTGCCTCTACTGGAACAAAAACTATGAATTTTGTGATGGAATATTTTCTGCTGAAAAAATACAGTTCAATTATTCACGAATCCCTAAGCGGGTTTGATTCCGTTGATATCCACCCATATATACAGTCTGTTTGACAAGAGCGTCTACGGCTACACATTTTCCTGGAAAACGTTAGAGGGTAGATTCAAACGCGAACAGGCAGCAGGACCCTTCCCCCAAGAAGCTTTGTATAGAAAAACTCAGTTGTCGTTCGACCTTGGTTACACAAGAACATATTTCACCATGAGTGCCGCGTACGCATCACGTTACGAAGCCGTGTTTCTGTGTACACAATCCGAACGGACCGAAATTGTCGTACGGAGCCGCTGCTAAATACACGAGTAAGTCGAAGACATTTGTAAGTAAGTGGGTGAAATGCTATTCCGACGTAAAAAACGTCGATGACCTACCAGATCGTGGCACTGCACAAAAAACCACGAAAAAGGAGGACATAGTGATTTTACGGGTGTTTGAGAAGAATCCTCGTCTATCATTGCGTAACAGACAGGCGGTTTTGCGTGAAAATGGTATAATTGTGTGATGTGACACTATAAGAAGACTACACTAGCTCATGGAGTGAAATTTCGAAGCACGGTGAAGAAACCACTACTGTCAGTAAAAATGTCGAAAAAAGACTCACTAGAGCGAAAGAAAATTTGTACCGCGATTGAGACAACGTATTTTTTTTCGGACGAAGAGTCTTTTTGGGCACGTTCTTCCATTAATCATACCTGGATTTGGCACTTTACACATCTTCACAAATAATTTGAACGCTGCCAAAATGGTTAAAATATATCAGAGGGCTTTATTACCATCTGCCCAAAGGTGGTTTATAAGAAAGAAAAAAAAAATGCCTACTGCAAGAGGACAGTGACCCAAAACTTGAGTCGTCTTTGTACTGCGTGGAAACAGGAAAATTACGTTGAAGTAATAGGAATTGGCCGTCGCAGTCACCAGATGCAAATCCCATAGAAAATGTTTGGGCACTCATGAAGTTCAAGCTTCGAGGGAAAAAGGTCTGGAACGTCAAGCAGTTATTTCGACAGATTCAACTTATATGGAAGTCTTTCCCCCTAGATTATGCTATAAAATTAGTAGAAAGTATGCCTCGGAGATGCCGGGCAATTATTGCTATTGAAGACTGGACAACTTGTTAATTATAAAGCATCACGGTTTATATCATGTAGTAATGTGTGTATTTTTTTCCAAATAGTTTTTTTGGTTTCGTCGTACACGTTCTTGTCAAACAGTGTATTTCTCAAAAAGGGTTACGTGTTAGTTTTTACTTTAGGTTTCTTTAGCATCTTTCTAGTTGGGTGGAAGAACTTGATACAAATATGTACATAAATATCATCACGTCGTGCCCCTTGCGGGGTAGGCGGAGGTAACAGATCTCCAAAATATTTTATCCAATCACATAGTTTTCGCCTCTTCCACATTCATACATTTCGACATGTACAATCTTCTATTATTCAAACTTCTCACTTTACCTTATTTCACAATCTGATCCATTTGGTCCAGCCATATTTTCCTCGGTCTACCTCTTCCACGCACATCTTGCAATTCTGACTTGTACACTCGCTTACTCACCATTATTTCACAATTCATTCTCTCATTTCACCTTTTATTCTCTCCACATGTCCAAACCATCTCAAAGCTCCTTTCTTCATCTTACTTAAAATATTTATTTTATCCATGCATTCATTTCTGGTGCCTTCATTCCGCCTTTATTTCAAACATTGACACTGGACAATATTTTAGTGCACGCATCTCCACAGCATTAATCTTACTCTTATCCTTCTTCTGCCAAGTCCAATTTTCACTTTCATACATTAAGGGTGGGCACGAACACACTATTATGTATTGTCATTTTTGCTACTGTAGATATTGCGCAATTGTTGTATATAACATTAAGTGTTCCGTTTAGCTTAATACCTGTAATGTCCCTTTCAACTCGTCCGTCACACGATAACATACTGCCGAGATATTGTAACAGAACTCATCAACCTGCTCCAGTTTTTCTTCAGATTTAACACTTCTTTCTATAACCATAATCTTTGATTTCGCTTTATTCATTTTCAAAAATTTTACTATACATCTCTCATATAGCTCATTTATCATATTCCTTAAGCCACCTTAATTTTCAGCAAGCATAACCATATCACCTGCATACAGTAGTCCAAAAACATTAGCTTCATTCTTACACCTCTTATATCATCTTTTAGATCGCACACACATGAATCTATATATAAATTAAACAACCGATGTGACATCACGCATCCTCGCTTTTGTAATTTTAAACCACTTAGTTTGACACTTGGTAATATATATCCGCTGGGTTGTACCGTATGTAAAGAAAGTGTAATAATACAATATTTCACCGAAGAGTAATGCAAATAATGTTCGGCATATTTCAAATCGTTCTGCGGGTTTTTAAAAGATCACTGGAATTTAAAAACAAACAGGCAAGTAAAACAAAATGAACATCGAAATGGTTACTAGCTGCCTGGCAACCACCTACATTATATATATATATATATATATATATATATATATATATATATATATATATATATATATATATATATATATATATATATATATATATATATATATATATATATATATATATATATATATATATATATATATATATATATATATATATATATATATATATATATATATATATATATATATATATATATATATATATATATATATATATATATATATATATATATATAATTAAGTAAGAATTAAAATTACTTACCAGCCAACTTGAACAAACTCTTCTTCAGTTTTAATATTTACACATTCAATATTCCAGAGATAAACTTTGAATTTGATTTATACTTAGTCCAAATCAATTTGCGGTTAATTATATACCATACACACTATACTTCATAGCAATACAATATTCATAGATAACTTCGATTAATTTACAAATACGATCATTTGCACACATTACTTTTGCATCTCGAGTTTGATGATCTTTCACCTCAACAATTAAAAATCTAATATCAAACAAAATAAAAATCAAAACGTTGATATGATGCCAAAAATGTGTGAATACGAGTAAACAATTTAAAGAAATGTGCAAGTAATAAGATCAATGAAAAACCGAGTTCTTGTGCAATAAAAGTGAGAAAATGGTAAAAAGTCTGAAAAAAAGTGTCAATTAAACTGTCGATATCAAACCATTAATCGATTGGTTTCACTCGATTTTGGGTAATAAATAAATCGTAGGAAATTGAAGAGGCTACAAGCTGAGCTGGCAACTAACTTACAACAGTTATTATTTGTTTGGAATCGCTTTATAATTTAAAAAAATAATAATCGATGCATAACGATCGACTGGAAATTCATAAATATGCACAAAGTCGCTTCGAGTATTTATCAGTTGAAATAAAAACACGTTGCCATTTTATCGTCGCGAATCTAGCAAAGGCAACAGCGCGAATATCGAGTAGTCAGTCGGTCGGTGTCTGCCTAGCACCGCATTGAAAAATCGCGACAAGTGAAAATGGCGCGCGGGGGAAACAGCGCATAATGGCCGGCCGTGTCTTTTACGTTTACAGAGGCCCGCAGTTGCACTCGGTCAGATCAATTCATTCAGGACACACGTTTGTTCATCGCATTTAGTCACTTAGTACTGCTCCACAAAATGGCGGGCAAGCGCGTCGCGCCGCGTCAATGGCCCACCATCGCCGGGACGATGGAATTGGCAAAGGCAGGAAGAAATGCATCGCTCATTTGCCTTATGACAACACGCGCGAACGCCTATAAAACGATCGACTGACATGATACACTGCGGCGGTCAATCGGCCCGAAAGCAAAGTGATCCAAGTCTTCTTCACGAGAAAAACAACTACGTTTGGTTCACATGTGGCACCGCCGCGATATCTATGTATGCCCAAATTCATTGTAATAAAATTAACATAAGGAGATTGTATCCAATACTTCAAGTTGATAGGAATATCAAAACATACTTCAAATATTAGCGCGCCGGAAAACTTGAATGTCCATTTAACAAAACGAGATTGCTAATTAAAAATCATCTATTGAGAGTATATAAAACCTTGAATCGAAAACGGGTTCGTATTAAAAAAAATTAAAACCTTACACTATAAATGACAAGCACTGAAAATATTAAATAAAAAAAATACATAATAAACTTGACTAAGATTTAGGAATAGTTAGCATGAAAATAAAATAAAAACATTTATTCACAGTTTAAATTCGGTTTTGCTTTATCAAAATATAATATTCCATTTCAGAATATTCTAATGGCCACAAAGTAGAAAAACTTGTACAGATCTTTGAAATTAGTCTCTTCATTACCAATAGACATCACTTCTCCAGTTATCTGGGGCAGTCTCCCACAACTTGTTATCTCTATTTCCGGACGTGATGATGCTTCTAGATATTGCAATTCAAAACAACATCACAATCATAATTTTGAACTGTGTGAGCACAGCCAGTAAGATTGAATGCAATTTCGATTAAAATTACTAAAAACTGGTGTACAATTTGACAATTATACTTAAGAAAATGTAGCATGGTCCCTGTGACGTTTGAAATGTCATGTCTCAAAGGGATGGGGTAAAATAGTTTTTTTTACAAATCGAATCGTTTTTTTATAAATCGAAAAATTGTTATTCTCTAAACTGACGTTTTAATTCCTAATTTTCATTATGCTGACTTTCTAATGTATTGTATGATTTGTATCTATCTTTAAATAGGCCAAGATCCACTATGAATTAATACTAATTACGAACATTTAATTTTATGTATAAAAAAATCGAAAATCCAATTATCGTATACCCTATCCCTAGTCAATGCAGACTAACGTAGTGATTTTTGACGAACGTCGCCAAATATTATTTGATTTTAACAAACTCACATATTTTTGCTAATTTGTAACAAGATGTACGAGTATATATTAATTTGTCATTATTGTTAGTTTTATGTAATGCATTTACCTAAATAACTTGCAATTTATTAGAATCGAGGCTTATATTAAAGGTGACAAAATAATTAAAATTATTGAACGTCATTACAAGGTTGTATTGGGGCAAATTTGTGAAACGTCACAGGGACCATGCTACATTTTCTTTAGTATTGTTACAATAATTTGACAAAAAATGGAAGAAATAAACATAATAAAAAAATGTAGCATTTATTCGAAGTAATACACTCGTTTTTTTACATCAATACGAATGTAACATGTGGCAGAAAATAAAGTTAAAAGTATTAATCGAAAGCATTTAAAATAAAATGTGGATTCCATATAAAAAACGAAGGCTTTTATTATGATAATTTTGTGCTAATTGATAATCAATACTATTTTTACACGTCACTGTACAAAAAAAAAAAAGCGGAAAGCTTTGCTAAAACTGAATTTACAGAATAATACAAAATGAAAATTTATTTTCAACATTTTGTATTAAATTTTTTTCTATATTAATCTGGCGGGATTATTGACATTTGTCAATATCTACCAACCGACATGAAAGGTGTTGAATATCTATGTAGGAAAATACAGAAAGGGTATGGCCATCATCTAGAATCGAACCTGAAACCCCCTTTAGAAGGTAAATATTTTTATGTGAAGACCATACAGATTATCGCCAGTCACAAGTAGATACAAAATAATAAAAAAAAACATACGAGTAGTACGAGTACTAATTATATTTGCTGTAAAAATTCATAAAAATAATAAGAAAGTGTTTTCGAGGGATGTCCAGATGTATGATGGACCATTTTGGTATTAATAAGATTGAAAGTATATATATCCAGCCAGGTTATACTTTATACACTTTCGTTGTATAAAGTATAACCAGGCTGGCTTATTGCCATGCAATGTGGTAATCTCTTACAGCCAACCACGATCAGATCTTAAGTGAAAAACACACGAATTGTTTTTAAAAAATCTGGGTTCCAAAAGGAGTGTCAAACCAGCAATCAAGTTTGGAAGACAGGCATTTTATCAACTAGGTCACGGTGGTCAAGTCAAGTAAACGAGATCCAATCCAATAAACAAATATTGTTAATACCGACATGTTACGACGGTTTTTTAATATGATTTTACCACAATTGCTCTTTTAATGCCTTAGTTTCGAGAACTTTTTCTCCTTATTAATCTCATGTGTATTTTTACCTTATTATTTAAACGTGTGTTTAATACATTTGGACGTGCTTTTAAAAACACTTCCCACAATATGACGAATTTTGTGTAAGTGAAATAAATATATTTTCAATAAATATTAGCACACTTATATCGATTAACAAAAGAAAACACTATTATTATTCAATTAATATACACACATACATTATAATCATGCAATTTCCCTGTCGGGGTAGGCAGAGGACAGAGCGCCAGTTTTCCTTTTTCCTATCTTGACACGCATCCTTAGCCTCTTCTACATCCATACACCTTCTCATATAACTCCTATGATTTCTCTGACTTTCTACGTTTCCTTTTTTCAGAATATCACTCACTTGATCCAGCCACACTTTCCTTGGTCTTCCTCTTACACGCCTTCCACTCAGATTTTCACTATATATCAGTTTTGTTAGACTTTCGTAATTCATTTGTTCCACATGCCCAAACTAAACACTCATCCCTTATCACTAATTAATATAGCTAATAAATAAAGAAGTTCAAATACAGAAAACCATTTTCTAAATAATTATCTAACCGATTTCAAATATACCGCGCATTTCGATACTGTTGTTATCAGTTTCCGACTAGTTTTGTACAAAATTTAACTTTATTCTCATAACAATCCATTCACATACTTTTTAGTTTATTGAAACAACAAATAAATGTCACGAATAATTACAGCTGTCCCTCGAGTTATCATATTCCCTGTAGTAGAATTTAAAAATAAGGATTGAGTATTACAATGATCGAAGACCTGTCTCCGGTGAGGAGCTCCTCCTGTGGGCGCCACACCGAAGCGATAAAAATGAATAACAGTAAAATGTATATAAAGGTTTAAAATATTTTGGTAATGCTGATGATCTTAGGGATTAGTGACTTAGTGAATCACATTTTTTTCATATATTTAAAAAAGCTGCAGAACTTTCTCTGGTCGCCACAAGGTCAGTGTAGTCAGTCAATCGGGCAGATGATAGTCTAATGTATATCTCTGCATTGAGCTTCTCCCTATTTTGAGAGTTTCTACTTTTATCATGTTCCCACCAAAAAAGTAAAACAAGGTGAAGGGATTAAAAAAGTTAGCCGTTAAGACTACTCTAGCCGGTAAAAAATCGGAAGATTCTACTATGAACAGCCGATATTCCATGATTCATATTCTGCATTGGATATTATTACTTTGAGATAGTATCAAATTTACGGGCCTCGATAAGCATGCGTCTAATAAAGAATAATGATCATTCTTACAATATGTAAAATATTACACTATGTTTTACGTTTGTAAAAAGTAACAAAGAATATATTTTTAAAATCGATATGAAATAAATAAAAAAAAAAGTATTATATAATGAACATTAATATAAATGAAAGTACAATGATTTCATAAAAAATATTTGATTTAAAAAAAAATCATTTCAAATATATTTTGAAATGAATCTTACATACGAGTATACAATACGTATTTAGATGATAATACATAAAATTTCACTATTTTAATATTTATTTCATCTTCAAAAAACGTTTTTGTAAAAATATCGCAAATATACTCGTACAACGAAAGAAGGGTTTAGGAACAGAGTTTCGAGGAGTAATTGATGCGTGGGTCGCAGAGCAGAGCAAGATACCAGATTCGGCGCATGTAAAAGAAGAGGTCGCCGGGGTGCTGGCCGAGCGGGTAGGTGTAGGTAGAGACGGGAGAGTAGATGATATTGATTATTCTGTAGTTTCCCGCCCCCGCTAGAGAGGCTGCACCGCAACTTCACATCTGCGTCACCCCGAGCCCCTATTTCTTCAACTTTGGCTCGAGGAGCTGTCAGTAAAACGAGTACACGGGTAAAGGAGAACCTATACAAAATTCCAATGGTTAAAATGCGAGGCACGCATATCTATATCATTATTGTAGTTTTTATTATTGAGATTGCTAAGAAATAAACTCGATAGCTGAGTCCATATTAAGTGTTTAACAATTTGCTGTCTTCAGTTTTTTTAATAGAACAAATACGCCATAAATCATAGGTATCCTTAAAACCTGAAATGACTAAGCAAAACACCTTTGTTATTTAAGGGAAGTAACTCAGTGCAGGTTATGAACTGGTGATCTGTACTGATTTCCAAAGCGTTAATCGCGCATCCAAACACTTACTTGTTTTACCCCTTTAAAGATAAAACTCCCTACATGTGTTTGAATTTGTATCCAAAACGTGATCATTAACGTAATATTCATAATTTTTTTACTGAAATTATAAAGTCCTTATATCATGTGGGCATACATAAGACCACAATTCTACGAAGGGTTAGATATATGTCATAACACACTTGTGCTGCAAGAATATTTATATTGGAAAGCCCAAACGCAACATTGATTTCAGATGTAAAAAGACACGAAGGTACAACCAATATACGTAATATATTGTAAACATTCAAACTAGTTGGCTACATTTTTTGACGTATGAAAATATCCTGACTTTTTTAACTGGCATAAGAATCATTATCCGTTAAATTTTAATCAATAAATGTTTTGAAAAAAAAAAGAACTCCACAAATTACCAACTAGTTTGTTATTTTAGTGTTATATAAAACGAGTATTTTACATTACACGTTAAAATACTTACTAGACATTTCATGTTACTTTTTCAATGAAATTATCAGGGTGATGAAAGGGGAGAGTTGAACAGCCAGTGCTGAAACGAACCGCGAACGATGCGGTGCAGGCAGAGGTCGATGGGAGGTGCTCGCTTTTCCCAGAATTACCCTCGTGCAGTGAAAAGAGGCGGATATTATTTACCATCAAACAGACTCCATTTTGTTAAAATAAAAATAATATATTGATTTTTTTTATATATACTAACTTTTTATAATAATAGGAAAATTCAAAATGTTTCTTGAACTGTCTGATGGTAATTTAAATATAATAATAAGTCCAACGTGAATAGAAAAATAATTAGTCCAACGTGAATATAAAAAAAAACCAGTTATTATTACATTATCATACAAAAATACAGCACCGAGAGTTTATTTTTTTTAATAAAAATTATCTCAAATGTATCACACTGAGTTATATTGATTTATCATACAAGGTGGAAGTTGAAGGGTTAATTTATATTCGAAACTTTTAATAATAGTTAGAAAAGTCTATTTATTATCTATCACACTATTGTGATAAGACAAACCGGATATACGAGTACCTCAAAGGGATTTTTTTCCCGTCTACATTATTGGGAGAAATTTAACAATGGAAAGCAATTATTCATCCACTAAGCCACCTGATTCAACCATATTGATAATAATGTTAATATATTTTGTCTTGTCGCTTCCGAGCGTTGGCAATCAATGTGAGAATTCTACTTTTATTCACCACACTTCTAAAGAATTCTACGGAAAACAGATTATAGCAATCCCTTAATTTTCGAAGCGGTGAGTACCTCCGTATTCCTAGTACTAATCTCCCATCTATGTTATGTGTTGTTCTTTAAGGTAAGGTATTCTACTCTAGATTTTTTTGCATATTCTTAAAGTTTAGACCTTTAAGAATATGTTCTCAGAAGGAAATTTTAAAATTATCAATATTTACGAAGTTATAGCTATAAACGAGGCAGCAATTACGCCGCACCGGTATGACTCTGACAATAATCTCAAAACTTTAAACGCGTTTTTCTCGAAACTACTTTTTTCGACTTGGTCGACATAATTTCTCTAGTTTTATCCAACAGATTGTCTTTAAATTTGGTATGAAACTTCGATAAATGTTTTTATATAGTCTCCCTACCTTGAAAAATTAAAAACTACCTTTTTCACAATTAAAAAAAATGAAAATTTGAAAAAAAAGGAAAAAAAAAATTGAATTTTTTTTCAATCGCCATTTTACGAATTTCTCTTTGGTACCAACTAGAACGACATTATTTCTTATTAAGAAACTGTGTATGATTTTTGTTTCAGATTTATGAAAGAACTCTAATCATGTCGACCAGCTCACCCCCCTTTTTTACGACAAGCTGATAATCTTGAATTTAATTTTTTTTTTCAAAAAATGTTGTGAACATTGTCAAATCATCAATAAACAAACTGTAAGAAAATGTATAGGAAAAATATTTTTAGTTTTTTTTATATAGTCTGAAAAAACGCCCAAAATTCACGCCTCTAGAGTAGAATACCCCCTTAAGAATATTTACTTTATTGATAGAATTTAAAAAATCGAATCAAGTTTCAGAATTTCACATGATGCTGGTGTATCGACTAACTTACGAGTTAACCTAGTAGTATAAATAGATTCAGATTTAGCCAGTACCATTAATTTTCCTGCCAAACAATAATGAATTAATTTTAATTCGAAATGAATATAATTAACGGATGGCCTGTGTGTCTGAAGGGTCATCCTAGTAGGAAATTCACTCTGCTGAGTGTGCTTTGTGCATTTTGCTATTGCTATTCTCAATATATGTATTTTAGCTCAGTGATGTCGGCGAGATAAGATGCTTTATTCTACACAACGTATCATTTGTTCAGCTTCATTTTCATTGTTTGATTGCATAAAAATGTAGGATATTATATCGAGCTCGGCATTCTATCACCATTATTTTGAATTTTGCAACCTTCATTCTCCGATTCTCTTCGCATGTCTCATACAATTTATTAATCAAACTCCGCAAATTCATCTTCACTCTCCGCCAACACTACTATGTCGTCTGCATACAGTAATACGCATACATTTCTATTTTTGTTATACCTAAGTAGTTCTTTCAAATATGAATCTATATAAATGTTGAACAACCATAACCATGGTTGCGTAACGCATCCTTGTTTCACGCCTTTCGAAATTTTGAACCAGTCAGTCACTGTACCATTCACTCTAATACATGCTCTACTTTCGGCGTATATAATAGGTTTTCCATTTATGAAAAATAAAAGAAATGGTATCTCACACCATTGTATCTCAATTTAGAAAAAAAGTTACCCCAAAAGCATAAAATAGATTTATATTTATTTAAAAAATCCAAGTAAATCTTAAAAACGTCATCTTGTTTAGGAATAAACTAATTGTGACGCTTTCCACGAGGATATGTTCAACTCTAATAGGTCCTTTTATTTATCATTGATTTATATTTATTTATTGATAGCTTTAGTTGAATTAGGGAAGTATGTTTAATATGATACATTTTAAATGCCGTAGATAATGATAAGTTCTAAAAATACCAGAATGTGTTATCATAAAGATTTTCAAGTTTTTGTCAGCATTGCGTCCTTGAGTAAAACATATAAGAAAACAAACAATATACTCGAGTAACTGAGCTGAAACATATCAAATGAAAATTGATTTACATTTTATAAAAAAAACGTTTTTATTGAAAGCCTGAGTATTCGCAATAAATTGAGTGCTATATTAATGTAACACGATAAATATTTGGGTAAACAATTTGCTATCAACTTTTGACTTATGTATTTATAACCTTGTAATAATATACGTGTCTCTTGCAAGACAAGTGGCCAAACTACACAAAAAATATTATAATTATTCTAAATTACAATGTTATCAAGACAAAACAACTCAAAATCAAAGTTAACAAAAATATAAAACATTATTTTAGCGACATTGAATGCCAAAGTAATTCAGGCGATTTAAGGTTGAACATCTTTCTGGAGTAATCTTATTTAATAGAATTCTATACATTACGCCGATGTAAAACTGTTTTAGGAATTGAAAAAAAAAACATTTAGGCTAATGTTTACACCACACATCACGGGTCAGTCCCCACCCCACTATGGCTTTGTTGTCGACTATTTTGCTATACGTAATTGTAGTATGGCAAAATAGTCGATCACAGAGTTGAGCCGAGATGTTTGGTGAACCATCCAGCCATAAACCATATATGGTTTCGTACCTATCAAATGGTTGATATTGACGACTTTTATTAATTATTAGAATTAAAAAATATATTCACCAGGTCGCTGAATATCATGTATAGAGCGACGAATCATGGTCAAGTCACGCACTGAGTACACCTATACCTCGCTATACGGCCGCTCTTTATTCGGCATTTCGCTATAACGGCCTTTTTGAATTATGGCACTTTTTCGATTTACGGCCCACAATGTTTCGTTATACGGCAAAAAATGCTGCACTGTTAATAGTACTCATTGAGATTATTTGAATCGACTCATGTCGCGATTCAGAATCCGCGCCGCATAGATTCATTGTTCGGATTTAGCCCAGACGCTACTCCGCGACAAAAAACCGTGTCCACACCAAGATTCATGGTGCGATTCAGTCTTTTGCGAAAAATGACTGAAGTTGCTCTCTCGAGAATTTCCCTAGCTCTTTTTTATATAATTAAGATTAGCAATAAGCGCAATAAAAAACGTCAAAAAAGATGGTGGGTTTCTGTTTATTATTATAATACATTGTTTTGTACTTTTATTTTTAAGTAAGCATTTTTATAAGAAATAAAAAGAATAAAATGCTTTATGAACTAAAAACTATATTGCTCGTACTTTATAAAAAAATGAATAGATCCAATTGAATTTGTATGGGTTTGTATCAAAATAATTGATTCGTTATACGGCTTTTGCTTTACGGACAACTTTTCTGGAACGTATCTAGGCCGTAAAGCGAGGTATGGGTGTACTGAGTAAAATGAAACTATTACAATTACATACATAATTAAACTTAATATCACACCGTGTCTCTTGCGTGGTAAATAAAAATAATATATCTATACATATTTTTCAAACACCCTCCTTACAATAATTATTTGGGGATTTTTTGCAATGTGATAAAAGTCTAAATCAATATTAATTCTATTATTATAATATTAAAAACGTATTTAATCAAATGAGTGATAAGACAATACTGAATCAATGCTAGTTGTTACAATAAATCTGCATACAATATAAATCGGTTTGGTGGTCTTTTAAGAAACGTGTCGAGTAAAAGAATCGACAACTATTGTATAAATAACCTGTAGCAAAATGATAAAAAACAAATTCTACTACATACTACGTTTTGTTACTTGATTAGATTTGTAAGAGATTAATTTTTATCGGAACTTGTTACCATAGGACTGCCTTCAGCGCAAAACGCCCTTGTACCGGCCCTAGGTAATGAATGCACTCGCTCGCGGCATAGTGATCGCTACTCGCACACTCGCCACTCGGCGAAAGGAGAAAAATAAACCTTACATAAATTATGCGAACGGCGGTGGCAGCCGACACTGCATTGTGAGCTCAGGTATAAAATAATTGGCACACTTAAACAAACTGCAACCACCGCGTCACATGTTGTGTGCCCGGATTTGGAAGCTTTTGTGGAAATAACGCGGAGGGTTGGTGCTATAGAGGGGTTGGGCTGGTACCGAGAATTACTCATTCCCCTCTTGGCCTGGAGCGCTCAGCGCGCGTCTGTTGGCGAGCTCAATAGTGCATGAGAACGCGACGTCTGGAAGAGCGTGAACACCTGAACAAGAATAAGCACTGTGATCCAGAGGTGAGAAATGTCGGATTCACGAACCGAATTTCATCTGTTCTGGCAATCTTGAACAATTTATGATTGAAAGATTTTATAACAAAAATATATCGTGGAGAGGAATTTCAAATATATTACACATAATTAAAATAATCATGGTTTGTCTGTTGTTATTTACTAGTAATTATTTTTTCTTCCCCTTCTTTACTTCCTCGGTCAAATAAGAAAACAAAACCTTTAGACGCATTGCAACAACTATACTTCTTGTGTTTATTATAATATTAAAAACAACCTCGCCGCTTTGTATTTGCTGGTATGGAACAAAAAAACTGAAGACACTTTAACCACAATACTCGTATACACATTTACGGGCGCGTCACCCGAACAACGGACCATCGTTGGACGTATGAAATATTCCAGTGGTACCCAATAGGTAGAACTATACTAAAGAAAATGTAGCATGGTCCCTGTGACGTTTCACAAATTTACCCCAATACAACCTTGTAACAACGTTCAGTAATTTTAATTATTTTATCAACTTTAATATAAGCCTCGATTCTAATAAATAGCAAGTCATTTAGGTAAATATATTACATAAAACTGACAAATTATTATATACATCTTGTTACAAATTAGCAAAAATATGTCAGTTTGTTAAAATCAAATAATATTTGGCGACGTTCGTCAAAAGTTACTACATTAGTCTGCATTGGCTAGGGATGGCGTATACGATAATTGAATTTTTGTTTTTTTTTTATATAATACATAAAATTAAATGTTCGTAATTAGTATTAATTCATAGTGGATCTTGGCCTATTTAAATATACTAGGTTAGTCAAAAAGTTTTGAAAGCGGAAATGAAAATACATTTTTTTTGGGGGGAAATCACTTTTATTGCTCAGTATAGTCTCCCATAAGATCAATACACTTGGTCCAACGATCTTCCAACTTTGTTGTCCCATCACGGAAGTGACTTTCTGGAAGGCCTGCAAAATACTCCTCTACGACGGCTATAACCTCTTCGTTTGATGAAAAATGCTTTCCACGAAGGAATTTTTTGAGGTGTGAGAACAGCCAGAAGTCAGAGGGAGCTAAATCTGGCGAATAGGGTGGATGCTGCAACAATTCGTACCCCAATTCACTGATTTTCGCGATGGTTTTTTTAGCTGTGTGAGCAGGTGCATTGTCTTGATGAAAAATGATTTTTTTCTTCTGCAAACCGGGTCTTTTTTCACAATTTTTTTCATCCAACTGGTCCAAAAGGTCACAATAATAATCAGAGTTGATTGTCTTACCAGTTTGGAGATAATCTATCAATAAAATTCCTTTTGCATCCCAAAAAACTGACGCTAACACCTTCTTGGCCGATTTCTGGACACGAACTCGCTTCGGAGCCAAAGTGCCTGGTTCACACCACTCCTTAGCCTCTTGTTTTGATTCAGAATCATGGTGGTAGACCCAAGTCTCATCCATAGTGATGAATCGACGCAGAAAATCCTTTTTATCCTTTCGAAATTGCTCCAAATGTTGCTCAGGAAGTCGCATTCGAACGTGTTTTTGTTGCATTGTTAGCAAATGCGGCACCCATTGTGCACACAGTTTTTTGAAACCCAAAACTTCAGCCAAAATATGCCAGGTTGTTCCATGTGAGATGCCTATGGTGTCAGCTATCACATCCACAGTCGATCGATGATCTTCCAAAACCATATCCTGTATTTTCGCTATGATTTCTGGTGTTGATGCACTTTTTGGACGTCCTGAGCGTGGATCGTCTTCAACGCTTGTACGGCCACGCTTAAACTCCAAAACCCATCGGTGAACGGTTGGAAATGAAGGAGAAGACTCCTTTAATACTTTCACCATCTTTGCATGGATCTCAGTAGCCGATAAACCTTCCAAAACAAAGAATTTAATCACTGCACGATATTCGGATTTTTCCATTGTTAAAAATACACTGACACGTCAACTTCAAATGGCTTGTAAACAAAGAATGAATTGACAGATCGAAATGAAATTTTGAGTACGTTCTTATGAAAGATGAAATATTAAAATGGCGTAGAAATTTTGGTTTTCGACTGCTCCATAGATGTCGCTTTCAAAACTTTTTGACTAACCTAGTATATACAAATCATACAATACATTAGAAAGTCAGTATAATGAAAATTAGGAAGTAAAACGTCAGTTTAGAGAAAAACAATTTTTTGATTTATAAAAAGATGCAATTTGTAAAAAAAAACGATTTTACCCCATCCCTTTGAGACATGACATTTCAAACGTCACAGGGACCATGCTACATTTTCTTGAGTATAGGCCTGTAAGAAGACCAATGGCACGCAGGGTGGACGGAATAAGTAAGCAAGCCGTTACGTGGCAGCGATGCGCAAAAGGACAACATTTCTTGGAAACAAACAACGAGTCCTATATCCTGCAGTGGATGAATGAAGGTTGATGATGCCACCCATTTAACGGGCTTAATATTCTTGCAAATAATGGTTGATAAACCTTTTCTCTATTTCAAATAAATAAAAAAAAAGTGTTTTGTGGGTTGGTGTTATTTTCCAATTTCACAATCTATATTGCACCTTCCAATGACCGTCGTCTATGAAAAAGAAATTCCCATATTTTTTAAAAGACAATCTCTATCATTTGGAATATTTAATAATAATTCACTCGTGATTTACATATTTCTCTTTGGAGTTCAAGTAAAAGTATTTTGAAAAAATAGCAACTGTATTTTTAAACAAAAGAAAACCAGTATTTGTCAATTAACCCTTTTAATCCCACGAGTGTATGCGAAAAATCTCACGGGGCCTCAAAGTTTTCATACAAGTTTATATGTTGAATAATTTTTTTTTATGAAATATGAAAATTACTTATTATTTTACACTCTACAGGGAGGTCTCCACAAAAAAAATTAGGTTTTAAAACTAAATATTAATTGAGATAAAAAATAAAATATAAACTATTAACTGTTTATTTTGCCAAAAAATGCTGGAATTTTTCTCACATTTTATGCAAAATATGCTGGGATTAAAGGGTTAAGTCCACTTTAAAATACGTGATTTATCTTATTTATTTATTTGAGAAATAATCCATCATGGTAACTGCATGTATAAATGCTGCTATGGAAATATAATTTCGACCAATAACTTGATTATTAAATAAAATTTTAAGCTCTACTGAATTAATGTCAGAACACGCATTTTAGCAGTTTTTTAACATATGAATTAGCATGAAAATAAAATCAGTTAACTCCCTCGTTCTTCAAATTAAAAAAAAAACGATTTTTTCTTGACAACTAAAATATATATTTTTTTAAAATTATGTACGAATGCATTCTTTGAGAAATCTTAATTTATTTGTTAATAATGTGTCTACAACTACTATCGAAAAAAAAAATATATTTTCCCAATTTGACGTTCGAGGTAATTAATCCATTTTGATTTAGACCAGTGTTCCCCAACCTTTTTAGACCTGTGGACCGGTAAAAAAAGGAAAAAAATTTCGCGGACCACTAATACTGAAATAAAAATGTTTTTTTTATTTAATATTTTTTTAATCTTATATTGTGACAGATGGACATATGTAACTATAATTAACAAATATACATATAACAGTTAAACAATTTTAATTGTAACATTGTCTGATACAATTAAAATTTAACAAAAACAATGGGATTTTTTCAACAAACTAATGTGAAACCTGCTGTTGCATCTTTGCTAATATATTGGATATTCTTGGCTGCTGTGCTGTCTCTGACATTATTTTACTTGTATGTATAGTACTGTTACTCTCACCATTCCATTCCAAAATTAAAACAATTATATATTATGAAATTCTTGGAAATATATTTAGGTAGGGTTTTGCATCCGAGTTCACTATCCAAGAGCAAATATTTCCGTTCTCCCTAAGTGTATCTGAGAAGATTTATGACTGTCCATTCTGAGAAAACCAGCGACCATCGTGTCGCATTATCATACCAATTATATTTATTTAACAATTACTAAAAATACAAGTCAACGTACAAGCGAAAAAATCATGTATTTAATATTTTGCATGGCGAATTTCTTGAAATTTGACATACTGTTCGCGGCCCGGCGGATAATCTCTGCGGCCCGGCACCGGGCCGCGGACCACCGGTTGGGGAACACTGATTTAGACCACTCATATCATACGAGTATATATTTAAAAACTTAAAACGAGAATTTAGTTGTTGAGAAAATATTCAGTTGAGATTTCATTTTTGACCATACTTAATCATACATTGAACTCTCTAAGCCTCATTAATTACACTCCAACCTAATTTATATTTGATTTTATTTTCTAACGTTTTCAAGTTTCAGTTGTTAACTAAACGTTACATTGAGAGTTCAGACAAATTTAAGCCAAATAGATAAAAAGTTTTAAAGACCCAATTGAAAAATTTCCGTAAAACGTTTTTGTCGTTTTAAAATATAATTCTATAATTTGGTAAGTTTATTATAATATAATTAAAATGTAATATAATAAATATATGTCAAAATGCACCCTATTGAAAAATAAGAGATCGCTAAAATTTCGATAGAACAAATAATAACGAAATTGTCATGCAATATTGATCGACAACCTTGATTGTGCAGAAAATACCTTAAAAACTATTGGCAGAATTATACAAATGCCACGTGCATCGCGCACAACTCTAAATTTACAACTCGGCAAGTATTTTTAGAAACCGACTAATGAAAACCGCGCTATGAAAAAGCGCTGCGGCGAAAGTTTACGTCGGGAAAAAGGAAAGATTTTCCCAAGAAGTTAAAGTGGGCGACGCGCGAAGGCGGATCGCTTAAAAATCAATGAGGCCTTCGGGCGGGCGGGACTGGGTCAGGCGGGCCGCGCGGGGCGGGGCGGGGCGGGCGGCCCCGAGCGGACCTTGCAATGCCACACGCGGGGGCATCGCACCGCGCCCCTCCCCCGGCCGCGCGTCGCGACGGCAAAAGGCAACGCCGCCCGCTCAGCTGGTGCGCTGTTGCCGCCTCCCATTCTGGCGCGAGACGCGGCGAGGCTCGGTTGTGTGCGTTCATGCTAGTTTTCCCGCGTCGCAATATTTTCTCGTACGTAGTTTTCGTAAATGTCACTTGTTCCGGATGCCGGTGGAAATGATGTTCCAGTGCGCGGGCCGAAGATGAAGGGGCACAGTGTGGGGAGTGGCGGAGAAGAAAGCCGTGCCGTGTCTGTTGTGTCGCTCGGCCCGCTTCCGATTAGCGGAAGGTTTAGCTCGGGTAAACCGACGTGCTGTGCGCTGTGCGGATGATAGTGTGCCGAGTATTGATCCGCCGGAATGGAAATGACTCGTCAGAACGAGAGAAGCGTGCTAGATACACACGAATACCTAGCCGCCGTGGATATTTCAGTATACGCTCTCGGAAATTATTCAAAAGGCATACCTCGCTGTGGCCGTTCTCGCCCGATATGAGCCTGCGTCCATAATCTCTCCGTGCGCCGGGTCAGGCAGGGCTGTAAAATTTCCATTTCACCGGAGCAAACATCATTCCGTTTACTGTGCTCATAGTGTTAATTATATTCGCACCACTTTGCAAATGTTGATAGATTCAATTCAAACACTGGTAATTTATTCACAATTTACAAACTAGATTAAGAGGCGATCCCCAGCGTATAGTTATCACCGATTCCGATTAACAGCCCGATTACATGATCAATATTGACTGTTAACAAATTATAATACGCTACGTGAGCCGAGTCCGAAAGACGAGAGGAGCCGAGGGTGGAGAAAAGAGAGGAGCTGGTGCATGCATCACATGTGGCGCGGAGCGGTTCGCGCTGCTGCCGAATCGTTGCAACGTTTATTAACTTGACGCCTTTAAACATCGTTTCCGTTAGCGCTCAATTTAACAACTGACAACACCGCGCGATTAGCATCGTCACGACGTGTCACGAATGCAATCGTTAAATGGTTAACCGCGGACAAACACGTTATTTTAAGCGTATACTTAATTATGACGGCGGATCTTCAGCTCCGAAGCGCGAGTGATGCCTCGAAGCTGATGACGAACTGCTGGCCGGACTGTGTGGAGGCCTACCGTTGCTAAAGGGGCTTGCTCTTGGTGGTTTTGTGAGGTGCACTCCGATACTCCGAACACCAACATGTTAAACGTTTGCTTATGTAATGTGTTCAAATAATATATACATACATGCTGCATACTAACATACATTGCTGAGAATCGCGAGTCTATAACGATTCAAATCCGATATAAATTCATTAATCTGTATCGCAGAACAACTCTTGCTGTACTGGGATGTTTTCCCGTTATTTGAAATAAAAAGAAAAATAGTCCATTTTTATAAACAACAAAATATTAATATCTGAATAATAACTAATATTTCATGATTTAAAAATACTGGTAACTACTCGTAGACAACTTGGATGTGATTTAGTGACCCTTTAAACAATAAAGAATTATTTAAACCTGTGAAGAATCTTTATAAAATGAAGTACTACTTTAGCCTCGGTATTTGCAGTTAGTTGACTAAAATTTTTGCTAAGGGCACTTAGCAAACAAACATCTAAACATTTTTGTTTAGACCATTCACCCCACCCTACTGAGTGTTTTGTGAACAAATATTTGTTTTAAAATATGCATATAAGTTAATACTGACAAGAGTTGATCACGAAAATAACTAGATTCTAGAGTGTCAACAGTGTAACATGGAACGCTCTAGTTCATCGAACCTGCTACCTACTATTCAGCACCGGTGTGCCGAAATCATCACAACATGCCAGTGCTCTTAAAATCACACAGTTGCATGCTGACAACTTAGGATATTTTGTAATTAAGTTAAGCGATCAACCACCAAATACTTATGGTTTATTCCCGTTTGTTTTTTCTCACTTATAATTCTATTTCCTTGCGAAATAGGCCATGGAGGAGTTTTTCATGTTCCAAGAAAAAGTACCATTTCAAATATTCCTTTGGGTGCATTGAATTGTAGAACAAATGGTCTGACAACAAAATATATATAATGATAAAAATCCAACGAAAAATATTCGAACAATTTTCAATTATTATTCCGAATTTGGTGGAATTTATTTGCAAATAAAAATGCTTGTAATACTTATTTTGCAATCAATATAATCATCTCAACATTCGTTAAAACAATATGAAAAACTAACCGCACAAATGATCACGCTAGCGAAAGAAGAGGTAGACGTCTACAAACAAGTATTGTGGAATTTTTCCGGTTGCAATGGGGACCGTGCGCCGCGCGCCGTTTAGGAAGTAGAGCCGGTGAGATCCGGCAGCGTCGCGCTCGGTTGTGAACCCCGACCGATGTACGCTATACCGTTGGCCGCACGATCAATCCGCGAACAGATTCTCCTTTTGTTCCCACATCTCCTGCACCACACTATAGACGCGCCGCGCCGCGCCAGCAGCGATGAGATATCCGTGGCAAACACTCCACCCAACCCACACTGGCTGGCCCCCGTTTGTTAATGTGGTGTGGCCACATAACGTGTTCCGGGGCTCAAGTTGAACTACGTAACATATGACAAGATTTAATCAAAACTACGTGTGTACATACTCGTATAAAAAGTTCAAACATAAATATACGAGCTAAGGAAATTAGTATTATATGTAAATTATAACCTCAATTTGTTTCCAAGCAAACTTAATGGCAATACAACTCAACAGATCTAAAGAAGACTATAAAGACCCTAATGTTGGGCTGCTTATTTTGTTTTCATCCAAATATTTGTCTTTTTTCCTGAGACGGTATACTAACATGAAACATGAATTCAATATTCTATTGAATAACAAACTTTTAAGACCGGCATTCTTATTTTACGTCTGAACAATATCATTTTTTCATTATTTCAGTAGAATTCTTACCTAATATCGTAGATAAATTGTATATTTCAAGCATACAGTCATATCATTAAACATATATGATAGAATATCAAGATTAATATTTATGTTAAAAATTACATATATTACCTATTATTACCCCAGAATTATGAAATTTATTTAGGAAAATGATTGAAAATGACAACGAAATATATTTTTGAAGCTAAACGATTTTGTTTAAATATAACTTTTATTAGAACAATGCATTATTTTATCTATAAAACTTGATACCAAAATCATTGAGCAAAATATATAGACGCGCTCATGCCCACATTGGATAAACATTCACATGCATAGGTACGCACATGTCAAGATAGGGTATGAACATTAATACACGGACGATTGATTTCAAAAGCGGTTTGTGTCTTCACTAAAAATAGTCGCAAAGCAAAATGATAGGCACTCGCCCGTTACTGAAGTTTCCAAATTAAGTGCCAAGGAGACCTCGTTCTGTAGGCGAGCGGAAAAACGCTGCGATCGTTTCGTGCGAAGAAATTATCGACTTTTCCCGATTCTGAACAATTCTCACAACCTAAAATTAAGTTAAAAACGTTCACTGATATCCTAATTTTACTAGTATTTTTTAGTAGAATATGGTGTTCGAGAATTCAATCCTGATAATCATTTTTAATTGGCGAAATGTATGGCGAAATATATATTATGTATTTATGGACTTGGAAAATGCACATGACCGCGTGATAAGGGACAAACTATGGAAAATATTGAATTAATATGGTGCAGAATGTATATTAATATGTGATATTGCGTCATTATATGCCAAAAGTGGGGCATTAATTAGAGTCGATGGTGCCTTGACTGAGCGGTTTAATATTCGAGCCGAATAAATGCTGTAGAAATGAGTGTATTGAGAATAATACACGGGATGACAATGTAAGACAGAATACGAAGTGAATGATTAGGGATGAATGTGAACTTAAGGTTAATGTGTTGAGTAAGATAAAGAAGAGCACGCAGATATGGTTTGGGCATGTAGAGCGAATGAAAGAAGAACGACTAACAAAACGAATATATCATATATTACAAATGTGAGTGAAAAGCGTGCGAGAGGAAGACTAAGGAAAGTACGGTGGAATAAAGTGAATATTTTGAAAGGAAATGCAGAAAGTTAGAGAAATCGTAAAAGTTGTATATGCGTGGAGGAAGGCTAAGGATGTGTGGCGAAATAGAAAATCTGGCACTCTGTCGTCTCTGCCGACCCCTATAGGGAAATGGCATCATGGTGTATGTACGTTCTCGTATAATTGGAAATTTTTCCTTAACGGCTGTTGTTACAATTAACAAAAAAGTGAAACATTGTGTTCATAAATAATAATATTCACGTGTTACCCCAACATGTATTTAAATCATAAGACATCTATGTGCTTTTCATTATAATAACTGTTTGTTTACTTAAACCGTTTTCGTTGCATGAAACTGTGGCCTTGGAAATACACAAAAGTGTTCATAACCAAATATTCTAGCTATGTTGCATGACTTCTTCTACTCGTACACTGACTATACAACAAGATCAAGATAAGCGTATGCATTGTTTCTAAATAATCATCAATAGCTACGTCCATTACAATATTTACATGTGCACAATGAACTAGACGGAAGAAAACGAGAACTTCTCGAATTATTTTTCTTATCAACACTGCCAAAGTCACTAAAATAACCACGTAGTAAGTAACACAGTATAGTTTATAGAGTACATATGATTAACATAAAGATAAGGCTTGTAAAACTTCAAAATGTGATAAGCTACGCTGATAAAAAAATACTTTCAAACATTTATCGGTCAAAACAAGATGAAGTGACAATAATTATCAATAAAATATCGAATGAAATTAAATCACTAAAATATTTCATAAAAATAAAATAAATAGCCATAAAATTATCAATCGGTCAACTGAGCAATTTATATATCGCTTCGGTTACATTGTAGCATCTCGCAAAATGTGAAATTACAAAATTTCACCTGCATCTAGTGACTGACAAAAATCTTTAAATTTTCTTTTACTTAACCTTGTTCTCAATTTTTACTTACACCAATGAAGTACTCTGATCAAAGATTGATGATTCGTTTTTAGGATAATTTTATTCACCTAACACAAATACCTTTAAATTGAAAGTTAACGCTTTGCTTTCAAAAATAAATAAAACAATGTGTACTAGGTAAATATCCTATTTTTTGTTGAAATTCCATTCAAGGTTTTATGTTGTAGTATAATTCTTAGCAGTTGATTTATTTTTATACGAGTATAATAACTTCTAACCGAATAAACGAATCGAAATAGAAATTGGTAGATATATTCACAGTGTGAAGCCACACATTTTTTGGTAGTTTAGAATATCCTTAACCAAGGTGTTCTTTTTTGTACCGTATCACGTCTCCATTGTGTATAGGTTCAACATGGCAGGTTTAATTTTCATGTATTGTTTCCAACAAACCAGAAGGATTTCAAAAGGTTTTCAATATTATGACTTCGGTATGTTTTTGACGTATGTGCGATTCTTCCAAAAATTGTCAACGTTTTCAGATACTCGTATTTTTCGTCAGTTATAGATGTTTAGAATGCTTTTGAGATATGCGGTTTTTACGTATATTTAAGACAAATTTTAGATACTTGCGGAAATTTTCCTCGTTTTAAAGTGTTGCATGTCAATTATAAGAATTTAAGAAAATATATTTAAGTATGGAATAAACAGTAGGTATTCGGTGTTAAAAAAATGTAAATCTGAGCCAAAGCACAGTAAATATTTAGATCAAGGTACTCCTGAAGAGTCAACCAGAATAATAAAAAAAAACATATTTTACACAATATGATGACATGTCTAAAAAAACAAGAAAAGGAGTATGTATCTATAGGAATTTTTGTTTTAATTCAGAGGAATGTATTCCAAATAGTTAAATAGAAGTATGAAAGGGCTGTCATGCGTGTCAAACGTGCGTCATAAGAAGAAACTGAATTGGTTGCGACCGAACGACTTATGACGCAAATTTTCTTAAATAAACAAGCGATACCATAAGATTTCCTCGCCCAAAAACATAACCTGCTTACTGTTTATAAATGTCTTCAAAATATTTTGTAACACACAATTTCCACTCAATTTAATACACGTAATATTATATTCGATTCTGCGTAACTTAGATATCGGCATCAAAACAATGATTTAAATGGTATCTCAAAAGAACAGCCGTTGCCTAGTGAGATAGACGTTCGATGGATAATAGTTAAAATATGTAAATAATTTTTTTATTATGCGAATTTATCAAGACAACTCTGGCGGAATGGAAATATTACATTCAATCAAAACGATGACAATAATAATAAACTATTATTTTAAAATATGGCGACAAAATCACATAGGGCGTGTTCACACGCGACTCTGGCAACATCGCGTGCGACTTGGCCTCTCCTAAATAGGTACATAATACGTATGTTCGCTGGCGGAAAATTTGACTGGAGCTTGGAGCTTCGTTAGCTATCGGAGGCTCTCCGCTCTTTATCGATCCGCGCGGCCAGGGCAGGGCAAAACTAGCTGCCGAGCTGGAACACTAGCTGTATTGCACACTCCGGCACATTCCGCGAGGTTGACACTGCACTAATATGCAATACTTGCATACAACGAACTAACTGCATGTAAATTGTCGCATTCTGTGCACCATCACACGTCCACACAAAATTTCTCTAGGCAATTTCTGTGTCGGTAGAAAATGTATTCCGTACATAATAAATTATTAATTCATTGTCTATTACATTCATTGATGTTGAATTCAGTTAGTTTTTTAAAAGAGTCTTCATTTATCAAAAAAACAATCGAATCGTCTAGGTATCTTGTCAATACTCCCAATAGTCACGGATGAAAATGCAGGGTCATTAAACAGAAAGGTATGTATAACGATATGTATTGTATGTGGACGTGGCAAAAGCTGTACATGAATAACAAGCCGTAGAGACTGGTCATCTCTGCCTACCCTAAAATAACCATGGCGCGATGGTCGTACATGTAACAATTTCGAGATGAACTTAGACAAATTGACTGGCTCAAGTTATGCTTGAAAAAAAATACGTCAACGCTAAAGCCACTGTTAAAAAATTACCCTCAAATTAAAAAACATGTCTAAGAATTTTATTTAAACAAATGTACGTCAGATAAAATTTAAAAAAACCAACTGCTTAAATGAATGTATTAATTATTTTTGGTTTGGAAAACATAGGGATCGATTTCCGTTATTTTTAAAAAGGGTTTCAGTTTGTTTTTCGCTAAAGACCTCATTAGCGTCTTTCTTGTTGGTTGGAAGAGATTGTTACATGACAATAAGCCCGCCAGGTTGTACTGTATACAACGAAATACAATACAATTAACAATTTACAATCTCAGAAACCACAATATATCAAAATTAATAAAATTGCTCAATTAATTGTATTGTATTACACTTTCGCTGTATACAGTATAACCTGGTGGACTTATTGCCATCTGGTAATCTCTTCCAACCAATCAGAAAGTTTTAAAGAGACCTTAAGTGAAAACCAGATTGGAATCCTTTTTATAAAAATCAGGGTTCCAACGGGATTTAACCCACAACCGCCGGGTTGGGAGACAGGGATCATATCAACTAGGTACCATACAACACAGGGGTCGTCACGAACGACGACTAAAATTTAGCCCACATCATAAATATTAAAAAAATCGCTTAGTTATAAGAGGTAACATTTAATTAAGTTAAAACTTATGAAATGTTATATAAACTTTTGAACGGAAACTTTCTATATCTACGAAACCTACAATAGTTCAAGTTTTAAGAATTTAAAAAGTAAACACTTCGTGTGATTGGTTAGAAAAGTATGTTTGCTTAGTAATAATAATAAAAATATGACAATTTATGTAGCGCTGTTTAGAGAACACTGTTCGAGGGTATTTTAAATACAATTTTATTGTTTAAAAAGTATCCGTATTCAAACTTTCTGCATCAAAAATGAAGAAGGCTGCGATGATGAAGAAACTGTTCATTAAAGTGATTATTTATTTGAAATATTAAAGAAATTAGAATACATTTTAACGCATTATCGTGCAGTACTAGACATTTTGATGTATTCATCGTTTTAAATAAACACCCTCATAAAATTACAAATGTACGTAATAATCGGAAAAGGTCCCAACCCACCAAACATTTTAGTTAATTATAAGTATATTTAAAAAATCAATCAATTCAGTATGTGTAAAAATATAAACTCATATAAACAATAAAATTATAGCACGGTAAAACTTCGTTTAAATATGTTCCAAACAAGTCCATAAAAAACCAAATTATTTCAGAATAAGTAAAATGTGGTTTGATCCTTTAGCATAATACTCGTACTAAAGTGTGAATTCTGTCAACACTATAATAAATATATCGTCTCGATAAAGCGTTCTAAATTTATGTAGTTTAAAACACGATAATTTCTAGCATCAAACAAAAATATTGGGAGAATGAAAAAAGTACTTGGACCCTTCGAGAAATTGGTCCGGATATGAGGATTGCTTTTTACCTGAGAGACACCTGCGGATGTCGGACAGAGACTGCAGGACGCAAGAAACAGAAATAGGTCCCAGGGCCTTTTGTCATAGGCTGAACTTTGGTTTAACGGACTCAAGAGCCGTAGCCGTGCTACAGCTGTTATTGCATTTGTATTTGAGCATTACCCATCAAAATTGCAAATTTATGAACATCTGCAAAAAATCGATAATTATCACACGAGCTGCCAAGGAACATACAGTATATCATATATATGGTTTTATCTTAAGTTCATTCTATATAAAATAATATAGATTAAAACAAAACTAGAAATATGTTTGCATCTATAAAATATTAACAATTGGACGTATACGAGTATATGCAAAAAATACCCAATCCACATTTTACCTGTTTCGAGATAATCGATTCGTATGGGATGAATTTATTTTAATACAGAATTTAATCGTAAGATACTCATTTAACTGGTTTGATAATGTTCACACATTAGTTTTAGATATATTAATTCCATGTTTCCTAAGTCAAAAAATATGTCTTGTGAGTTGAATCCTTTTATATATTATAAAATTTGAAAAAAGGTGAGTAGCGCAAAAAATATAATTGAAAACAAATAAATTTGAAATATTTTATAGCTTGATATATTCAGCTCAATTATTATCGATGAGAACTATCATATACTTATCTAACGGCAACAGATCCGACGAAGTAAGGTCTGATAAGACGATAACGAAACCAAAACATAATTGAAATATTGATTGAAATAAAAAAAATGTTTATATGTATTTAAAATACACTCCCCCAAAACTGAATGGGTGCAGTGTCATGGCAGATAATGAAAGGGCCATTTGGAATTAGTACGAATTACATGTGTTTGACGATATTTCCGAAGAGCAGATCGGTGGTGGAACTTGTTATTCATCATAAGCCTCGAGCTATAATTAGTTCCGTGGTATATGCACGTGGCACAAGAAGAAAATAAACTCGACAAAAACGCTTCAGGTAAAAAAAAAAATTAACACAAATCGTTCTGGCAATAATTCGAAAATATTTTACAACAGACTAAGAAAACAGATCTTCACAACCATTGACTTACGTACAGAGATTTGAAACGGTGCATTTAAAAACATACAGCCGTGTACGTTAAAATATTTTAATTACAGTATCTTCAATATTGACGGCATGAATTGAACTTATTGAAATGTATAAAAACCAAAAACATGCTCGGTAAATCGACAAGTAACACGTAACACATATAAATAATATTATTGCATTTGCCCACTTCAAATGGTACATCTTTTTTTTCAAATATATTTTTTGAAAAAATTTCAAAATATAATCAATCAAACAAATAATTCAGTAATCAGGATTATCGTGCGTATATTATATAAATATATATTCAGACATTGTTTGAAATGGTCAAGAAATTTCAATGGTAGGTAGGTTTTCATGTATAAAATAATTCAGAAAAGTTATAGTAACCATACGAATTTAGAATAACAAACATGCGCCAGCAAATATCGCCCGCAAAAATGACAATTTAAAAATCGCTCTTACCCAAAATACGGAAAAAAGAGCACCATTTCTTTTATCAAACAATAAAAAGTTAATATCACCCGTTTTTAATGGTACATAATAGAAATTAAACAATTTTACACTAAATCATTACTAATTTTGACAATATCGGGTGTCAAAAATGACACTGTGCACTATACATTTTTTCTCTAAAATTCTCAGTGTATGGATGACGTGAATTAAAACCAACTTGAGCCAGAAAAAATATATTTAGTTGAAACTCGATGGTTGTTTCTAAATTCATATGCAAAATAATCCCAACCCAACAGATTTTTAGGTTTATTTGCAATATCGAAAAGCATAGATCAATCTGTATGTGCTGAAATAGCATTCCCGTTTGGTGGATATTTTATGGATAAATTAGGTCTTATTTTATCTTATTCTTATTTCGTACAAGCCATACAAAGCGGCTTAACATTTACACAATTATATCAGAACAGGTAATATGTGCAAATATACTCGTACCTCCAATTGTCAATCTATATGATATGAAATAAAAATTATTAACTCTCTTAAGTTGGTCTACGCAAGGTCGAAGGATACGTTTAACTCCGACGTTGTACCAGGAAGGTGTAATACAAATTTGGACGTTGATAGTTATACACTTTTGATTCAAATGCATCAATATCACTATAAAGTTTTGATTTTGAATTTATAACAGGCAGCTAAATATCGCCAATAAATGGGAAAGGTAGAAAAGGTCTGAATGTGTAAATAACTGACGACCTCGGTAATTTAAGTTGAGACACCTGTCTTTCAATCCGTGGGTTGCGGGTTGGAATCCGAGTTTATTGAAAAAAGGATTCCAGGTTTTACTTTATAGAACGAATTTGTAATACAATTTAAGGTGAACATCAGGGTTATAAAATTAACAACAAGAGGAATACTCGTATACACTAAATCAGTGAAATACTGATTAGGATATTCCGACAGACATCGAAATTACTTTGTCGCAATACTAAGACATGATAATTATTTTGAGGTTGTTATAGAAATTCTGGTATGTGGTATGATAGCGTTAATATAAAGATTATAATCCTTCTCAATTAAACATTTTTTCAAGAATTAAAATAAAATTATTATTATGTTATATGATATTAAGAAAAACCTTTTTGGAACGATATGAAATGAAGTACTGATTGGTATTATTAAAATATTATTTTTGTCCAAATTTATGATTGTAATTACATCGATAAGGCTTTTAAACTAAGGCAGTTTCATTACAACTTATATAATAATAATAATATTTTTTTATATAAGATAAGCAGATACAACAAAACAACAACTACTATGCTCAGGGCTAATGCACTTAGAGTAGAGTTAGAAAATCCCGTATCTGAGACATGTGGAGAAGATTACAATGTGAGATGGAGTAAAAACTGCAGAAGACTTTGGCAAGGCCATCGTAAAAAATATGGAAAACACAATTAATTATCCGCTGGTAGTCCTCCCCCCTCCCATGAAGATCTGAGAGTCAACATCTCAAGATCTTATTTAAGAGACAGAAGAAGATATAAGATTCACCAATACCTCAAACCATTGGCTTGTGGCTTATGGAATATCTGGAATCAGGTTCCTTTAACAGTAATTTTGCAAATCACGTTGATTTACATATTTTCAGGAACCCGGAAACTGCAGCTGATTTGAAAAAAATCATAGATTTTCTCGATTTAACGTCTGAGAGAGTTAACGAAATTTAATTTGCAGACTCGTTGATTCAAAACCAAATCCAATATATCAAAAGACGATTAATTTCTTTTCATGTAAACCATAACACGTTAATTTCATCAAAGATCACAAAAATGCTAAGGTAGTTTGACATTTATTGTACTTAAATAATTTCTGATTTTAAATATTATAAACATGGTAGGCAGTACAACTTTCTGGAGAAGTAGTAATTTGACATAATGTATGGTGGCCCAGTATAAAATCAAGATGTTTATTTCTTGTAAGTGATAAACCACAAGAAATAACTGAAAGTGGGTGAATGGGGCAATTTCTTCAAATGGGAAAAAAATCCTAAACAATAAGACTCAAAATTGACGGAAAAAAAATACATTCCTAATTGTATCGGAATAATTTATGCACATGGAAATTGAAATTAACATAGATTTTTACTGTACACGAATATTTGTATAAATTGACCAATAAATCATTCAAGTAAATAGATAAATAAATAAATGAATATTTTGAATAACTTGATGATAACGACCTCCAATACCTAATTGTAGCCTGTCGCCCGACCCGAGGGTAACGGGTTATATTTCCGTTGGAATCCAATTTCTTTTAAAAAGATTTCCACTTAAAGCCTCTTGTTTTCAATATCCAATAGTAAAAAAATAATATAATAATTAATGTATTTCCTTCAAAATAAAGGGTCTGGTGGGTGGTGATGTAACCACTAGATCACAGTCTGGATTTTGTTGTTTACAGTTCAACCGCAATAGACTGTATACAATACATTATTCGTGATATACATTCTCGTAGAAAGATTTATAGGCGTATAATTAATTGCACATCAAATATATATAGAACAGTAAATATTCTTTTTGAAAAAGGACATTTTTTTGTTTAATTTTTATACTAACAATATACAGAGAAAGCGTAGCAAGCTTTTGATACGAAAAATACCGATATTCTAAAAAAATTAAGAAAATAAATATTATATGATTCTATTATACAATATATTAAGAAACGATACAAGAATGAAACATGAAACCTCCAATGGTGAATATTAAAGCTTTTTAAATACTTACTCATTTATATACTCGTAATATTAAAAAAATATTTAAATCATTTTCTTATCGATTCTTTCCAAGCTAGTAAGCAATAGTAACAATTTTAACAAATCATTTGATGGTAAATCGTATCATGAGTATGAAGAATGGCTAAGTTTCAGACGTTTCGAAAACGTAATAGGTTATTTAACCACAAAAAATATTGATTTATTGTGTTATTGGTAATCATGCCGTATTTCAGACAGCTGTACAACATCCCTAATACTCGTATATAATGAAAACTGGAGGCTGTTAACTACGAGTATGTCAGTGATGGCTTAAACATATATTGGATATCAACAACTGTCGATGGGTGCGGTAAAGGATATGATACATGTAGCTGCGGTGATGTCTGACCTTGGCACCGAGGAAGCGCGCCTCCAGCAGCTCCTGCTTGCGGGGGTCGATCGCCGCCTGGAAGTGCTCCATCTTGACGCCAGCGCCTGCAACCAATACCCATGCATCAGTACCATTATACTGATCCATCATCGTCTTCCTCATGCTCCGCAGAGCAAAGAGGATCTATATTCAACTGTTTTGACACACTATTTTCACATAATTTAATATATGCCAAGATCTCAGATATTGGCTATTTCATCTTAGTATTTTTTTTTCAATTTAGGACATTATTTATACACATTTATTGTAGTTTACTAACAGTCAATGCGCGCTCACCAGGAAACATTTTTTTCTAAACCGGCCTCGGCATCAAACTGGAAAATATCCTAGCCGCGCAAAATGACAATTGATGTATGGATGTGGAGATAGCGGTATTTGTTATTGAAAACTGAGCAGGATTCAAAATTAAATAGAGGATGTTTATTAAAATGATAAATAAGTGAAAACATATTCTGAAACAGGTACTTCTACTCGTAATTGCAATCTCAAAGTCTCAAATTGGATGTCTAAATATAAATTAAAACTAAATCCAAGTAAAACAGGATTTCTCCGAGTGGCTTCACCGCGTAGACAACATATTCTTGATGGGGATGCATTATCAGTCATGTGTGTTACAATTTTTCCAAAAGATAGTATGATAGAAAGTTCTCCTTTGATAGATCAATCGGTTATGCAGTTTCTTCAGGTTTCTACAGCCTAAGAGAGTTGAAATGTGTACGTCGATGTCATCCAACAATTATTTGTTGTTAATTATTTGTTGTGTCGCGTCTGGATTATTGTAATTCTATCTATCGAATCTATGTCTTAGAGAAGTTTCTTCAGAGGAAAGTAAAACTTGAAGATCGTCGATTCATTTGATAAATTGGTTGTTCCAAATTTATTCAATAGGGTGGGGTAAAATGGTAGAGCTCGTGCCGTTGCTGGTCGATGGCGTGGAATGGTCTGCCTCTTAGTATTTAAAATATAGGTGGCGTGTACAGCTTTAGGAAGCACTTAAAGACAACCCTTTTTTGAAGATCTTATCAACATTTATGATGTTATATGAACACTAGACAATACATTACACTAAACCTAAAGTGTTACTATCACACATGGAAGATTTACAAAGGTTTCTTTGTAGTTTGTCTTCCCTCGGTAAGTTTCCTGCGGTTTTCTTACCAAATATGATTTATTATAATTAATTGTTAAAAAAAATAGTCATTTATAGATCTGTTAGAAAGTCACGAGCTATTTATTTTATTTTAACAGCTTTTAGCCAAGAAATGTGCCATTTCCACACCAGGGTCCAATTCAAACAATATGTTACTCGTAGTAAGGGCGCTTTGTGTTTTAGACTCGTGTTTCAAGAAATCAGTAATCATAATTGTTCAACTAATTTGGTCAATTAGTTGATTTGACTGATGGTTTTGAGAAATGTTACTAAATAGTCTATGAAAATAATTCGAACGCAACATTTTGCAATACAAAATAACTGAGATTTCTACAGTAGTTGCACTGTTGTATTGTTTTTCACTTTGTTCCTGTATTCTATCTCTTATCATGTATTTCGATGTAAGTAGCCCCTCGTTTCAGTATTTAAAAACCCAAATCTCTACATTGATTCGATATACGCATTACAAAATTTAGAATTCGTTTTTTGCATGTCATAATACGAAAAAAAGACCGCTTTGTTAATTATATTGTATGGAAATATAGCCCTGCCATAATTATATTGTATGGAAATATAGCCCTGCCATAATTATATTGTATGGAAATATAGCCCTGCCATAAAAACGTGAATTGCAAAACCTACGAAAGAATAGGGACTTATCAATATTTTGTCAGCTTTAGTTTTACGTGATCTACGTCATATTTTTAGTCAAAAAGTACTTCAACGTTACAATATTGGTAAATCTTTAAAAGAGTAAAATGTTTAAAAGTTTTATTTAGGCAGAGCGTTACTTTCGATCATTAACTGAATGTTTTATTTCAGTTAAATGATCAAATAGAATGACATATTTCTGGAAAAAGTATGTTTCTGGGTCATTCTTTCCACTAAACGAAGATGCTTCAAAATCAGTTTACAAAATGTATTGATAAATATAATATCTTCAATAATAAAAGTGACTAGTGCACCAAAGAAGATGAGCACTTATGTAATGTCTGATATTAAACCTATTAAGGGTTATTAATTGTTGTATTGTCATCCAGGTATCAACAGCAGTAGACTATTGACCTCGACGATCAGGCCACTATTTACATCCATGATAAGATGTAAATAGTAGTTCAATATATTGTGGTTTTTATGGAAAATTATAGAGGCACTACTTAGTTAAAAGGGGGAAGAGAAAATAAGGAATTGACGTTAAAATCTGTTATCTTTACCATACTGCATTGTTTCATGTGAAACAAATGGTTGAGATACAAGACGGAATGTTTTTTTTCTAGCGTAAGAGAAAGGCAAATATTGAGTTCAGTATTTTGTGATTACATATGTGTATAAAACCTGAGTACATGTTAAATTATAATAAAAAAAAATTAAAAACTATCCCAAAAGATACTTTACTAATCCTAGATACCTCATACTATAGTTATGAGACCTCAGGACCGGAGTTGTATTGTCGTCTTTATTTTTCAGAAGTTATAGCGAATATCGACATCGACGTGTTGGCGAAATTGTGAAAATAAATTGAATCAGAAATTAGCTATACAATTATATCGTGGATATAAAGAATGGTAATCAATTTTGAGTCCGCGATCAAATTAGTTAAAAATATAAGGAATTGGTAAAAACATTTATCATGATTTGATTTATTTTTTTCTGACCAAGATTGTTACTGAAGAATTTTCACACTGAAATGATTGCGCAAGTCATCTAAGCCGCCACACCTTTTCGTTCTGCAGCTCGGAGAGTCCGCACTCGGCACGCACTTTCGCTGATTCTCGACGACACATCGCCCATATCCTTGGCCACCCGCCTCCACCCGCCGCCCCCTGCTCCAGCCTGAGCCCGCCCAGCCGTTTGCTAAATATCCGCACCGAGACTCCCCGCATCGTCACCGCTCTCCGCTCGGGCTCGCATTGTTGCCCTGCCTGCCTGCCCGCCCTGCCCCTGCCCCAGCTCCAGCCATCGCGAATGGCGCTGCTGAATCTGTTTGTTGCTGCTCATCGATTTTACTTACGAAAGCACAGATTGCCAGCCATTGCAAAGAGTTGAATGGCTTCGTTTGTCAATTTCGACAGATTTTATGTATTTATTTATGACTTTTGCCACTGATCCAATTATCGCTCGAGTATTCAAAAATATAAACAGTAAAATTATTAGAATTGAAAAATACAGGTGTGTTCTTATGGTTACATATTCGTATTGTTGCCAAGTCAAACAATGTCGAATGACGTCAATATAATTTGTTAACAAATTATTATGTAAATAGGGCAGGGAATCAAGTAAAGTTTTACATTGTGACCGCCGATACAAAATATCGACTTTGAAACAAGCAGAAAGAGATCTTACCTTTTATGATAGTCATTGTTGCACTTGTGTTGCCGGTAAATGTTCGGACACGACGGTTTGATATACACGAAGCCGGCGCAGGCGGCGAGGCGCGCTCCTCGGAATGTAACAACACAGAGGCAGAGACATCTGAAGGTTTCGACGAAAGCGAGCTGTTTGATTGTGAGCGTGAACACAAACAAACAGGAGATGGAGTCATGTAAATATATTATTATAATTTCAAGTTACCGTACGTGGGCACTGATAAACCGATTGAGAAAACACCTACGGATCTAGAGTGCTGTCCCTAGCGAGCGACGCGTTGTCTCGCTCTACTGGCAGATACTTGACTCGTAGCTTACTGTCCGCATGCAAAACGCTGCAATATTAAACACCAATCTGTTGACTTATTATTAATGATTATGTAAATTTACGAATTAAAAATAGAGAACAAGTCTATTTCCACGCTTCTGTAAGCGGCACAGTACTATTCGTAACAGTCAAATATGACAATAGAGCTGGCAACGTCGATTCTGATCAATTATTTAGCTCGATAACAGGCTTTCGATGGTGTTACTTGTCGGTAGAGTAATTTGTGTTGAAAAAGACTGAGGTCAGTCGATTTTCGAGAAATTTGGGGTCAGCTTCGGAGCAACAACGGCCGACCGGTTGTTTCGAGTGGCAGACGTCGAAACTGGCGTGACGTGCATTCATGCGGACATTGTTCGGGTTCTTACTTTATAAATAGCTGATGATCAACAGCCGGGCAGCAAATGCGGCAGCAATTGAATTGATAACTTGGGGGCCGCGGCTGGAAAAATATATACGCGACGCGAGTCAATGTATGTATAAACAAATCACTTCGGTATATTCGTATCCACTTATGTGATGCTTCGTGACATGCAATCGGGCAGATATTTTTAGTTATTATATTATATTCCTTTATTTCAGGTTATTGTGGTATAAATACAACTAAATTCATATAAATACGCCTTGTTAATTAGACTAGTATTGAATGAAATTTAAAAAATAAATAAAACTTTCCGTTTCCGTTTTATAACTTTATTTTTAAGTTTTAATTTAGATTACGTTGATAAATTAAAATCCAGTATTTTAAATTTCAACTTTATTGAAGTTTATATTTGGAAATTTTGTTAATATAAAAAGTTAAAATAGATAAAATGTATGTAAAAAATATCTACAAGTTAATATACACAGTAAGACTTCATTAATTGCTTGGGAAATAAAATGGGCTATGTAAATATTTCAATATGGTCCTAACATCTAGAGTAATAGTAAAAGTTATTCTTGCCAGAATTATTCAAATTTGTTTTTCTGTGCATATCTTGACTCTTTGTATATCAATTTTTATTTTTTTATTATGAGTTTTTTAACTGTAGCGTATTACTTTTTCGTTATATACAGTACACCATGACGGGTTTATACCCATGTGGAATTATCTTTCAACTAATAGGTATTAAATAAGGCTTAAGTGCAAAACCATACTGAAATACTTTTTTTTAAATTTTGTTACAAACGAGAATCGAACCCGCAATCCCCATGTTGGATGACAGAAGTCTCACCAAGGCCACGGACGTCGTCATATTTTTAATAACCGTAGTGTTTTTCAGGTTTAAAAAAAATGCATTTTTATTTTTTTAAATTTAAAATGCCATTAAAATAAATAAAAAACACTTGTCAATCTTGAAATTTTCGAAGCAGCAAAAAAGTTTATGATAAGGAACGGAGGGGTTTATAAACAAACATCACAAATTACATTTCCGTGCAACTGAAACAAAAATTTTTAAATATTTATATATTTTCTTACTTTTAGACATGCTAACCATATCTTTGTATGATAATAATAATAGCTTAAGTCAATTATAAAATAAGTCAAGACACGAATATAAACGATTTTATACTAGTCCTTATTTTCTTCAAGTCACTTAATATAATTTAAACTACGTTCAATTATTGGCAATTAAATTATAATGTGCTTATATGAACACCACTGCCTGAACAAGTTAAGTCATTTCGCAACTTTATGTCGATAATATTTAAATATTTTTTAGTGGAAGTTTTGCACCCAACGAAGTGATTATTCTTCAAGGTTCTGTAATATCGATGTAAACATTTTACTTGGCCCATTTCTAATATTATATACCTGTAAATGAAATTCATGTACCAAATTATACTCACAGTAGGTAAAATGATGTCTCAATTTTTCATGAAACAATTAAGTTATCTCTTACTTCCATCTACTAAATCTCAAAAAATATTTATAATGTAATTTTCATACCAATCATATGTTTTTTTGTATCCCAAATAATTTATTCGAATTTAACTCGAAATCCTATATTTTTCAGTGGACCGAAATGTCGACAAACTACAATATGTTACATGTGAGAAAAATAAAGTCTTCTGGTTGAACCAAACAACTTCGCGGAAAATTTAACAAACAATACATCGATCAATAAGTCTCGGGACTCACTACTAAAACAACATTTGTTTGCCATAATTCTTCTTTATTCATCAACATAGTCTCCTTCAAGAGCGGTACATTCATTCCAACGCTTTCCTAACTTTTCTATGCCAGCCGTGTAGAACGATTTATCTTTGGTTTCAAAATAGGTGTTAGTTTCGGCAATCACTTCTTCATTGGAACCAAATCTCTTTCGCTGGAGCATCTTTTTGAGGTCTGCGAACAGCCAATAGTCGGTGGGGGCCAAATTGGAGAATACGGTGGGTGCGGAAGCAGTTCGAAGTTTAACTCATTCAATTTGGCCATCGTTACCATCGACTTGTGACACAGTGCATTGTCCTGATGAAAGAGAACTTTTTTCTTCTTCATATGGGGCCGTTTTTTTGCAATTTCTGCATTCAAACGCTCCAATAACTCTATTTAATATTCGCTATTGATGGTTTTTCCCTTTTCAAGGTGATCGATGAATATTATACCATGCGCATCCCAAAATACGGAGGCCATAACCTTCCCAGCCGACTGTTGAGTTTTTGGTGGCTTCGGACGACTTTTACCGGCTGCTCTCCACTCAGCTGACTGCCGATTTGATTCCGGAGTATAGTGGTGGATCCAAGTTTCATCCATTGTCACATACCGACGCAAAAACAACTGAATTATCGATGCGTTGTTGTTTCTGTTCCATTGTGAGCAAACGCGGCACCCATTTCGAAAACAGCTTTTTCATGACCAAATGTTCATGCAGTGTAATAGTGTAAACACTACCAAATGATATCTTCAGGATGTCAGCTATCTCACGCATTTTTACTTTGCAATTTTCCATCACGATTTTGAGGGTTTTTTTAATGTTTTCTGGTGTAACAGCCTCATTTGGACGACCAGAGCGTTCAGCATCATTTGTGTCTGTACGACCGCGTTTGAAATCAGCATACCACCGACAAATGGTTGTTTTCGACGGAGCAGAGCCCGGATAATACTTTTCAAGCCATCGCTGAGTTTGAACGGTATTTTTTCCCATAAAAAAAAAATGTTTTATCAACACACGAAATTCGGTTTTTTCCATTGTTTTGAAAAAAGCAAAAGTAGCGTCACTAAAACCACTGTAACTCAATGACACAATGTCGGAATGTCATGAAAGTTTGACACATAACTTCTAAAGGTTGGTACTAACTGAGAATGGTATGGATTTGTTATTAGAGGCGCCATCTGTTGGTTAGTCCCGTGACTTATTGATCGATGTATTATCATAATATATATACAATTTACAGATTTCTTTTCGTGATGTCATGAGCTGCTGAAAATTGAGTAATAAATTATGATATTAAATTGAAATAAAACGTTTATTACGAGCATCGATGATGTTTTTTTTTATGCCAAAATACACAACATTGTTTTTAAAGTAATATCAACGAAATCAATGAATTAACTAAGACTATGCTTATTTGATATTATATAATTTGGAATTTACCTAAATATATTTTATTTGTTTTTTGTGTTCGGTATGCCACAGTCACTAAACATAATAGTTTTATATGGAAGTGAACATGTAAGGTACTTCTAATAAAGTGACGTCAGTCAAGAGTCAAGAGTGGTTACAGACATCAACATCATTTAAAAAAATATTTAATTAAACTCATGTTACAATCTCCTTGATTTTCTTCAGGTGGAATAATTTTCACGGCACATTTGAATGATTTGAATTAAAAAATAGCGTGAAAACATTGTACGAGTACATCCAGTACATATTAATAATTGTTATTTTCAGCTAAGAAACTCATAAAAATCTTAAAAAAAACTACGACTTACAAAAAAGATGCTGTAACAGGTGTCAACATAACTTGTATCAGGAGTGGCCGTTAAAATGCAAGTAAATCAACTATCTCAGAATATCGTGAGACAAATTTTGAAAAAAATATAATTTGAAATGTATTGCTAATAGTACCTTATATTAAAATCGATTTATTCATAACACTATGCTACTTATATTTCTTATTTACATAAAATATGAACAATATAAATAAAATATTTCTACCTTATAAGTTATCTTATAGGATATACCTACAATAGTTAACCCATTTAAAAAATGTATGCAATACCATTAATTACAAATATTTTTATGATTTCACAACATTTATTTGACTTTATTATTTAATCATACTATAGTAACATAGTTCTCAAAACTCTTAATAATATTAGAACTTGACGAAACGATTAATAAACAAAACAGTATTATCAAAGCGATAGAAACAAATATTTGACAGAACCTACTAAACAAAAAGCACAATTGTAGGAATATTTCACAGTAAAAAGAAATAATATATAAACAAATTAAGATACACCACGAGTTTTTTAAAAATAGTTAAGAAAATTCCTTACAGATTTTATTCTTGGGAAATGAAATTAAACTGATCTACATTTATGGATAAAAAAGTAACCTGATTTTCACCTTATTGTTTTTGTCAAGTTTGATATTCAATTAAAATATGTTAATAAATGAATGTTTTGATTTTATAATTGGCCCTAACACGCCTTGCTTTTCGTTGCGATACATGTAAATGATAATAAATAAATAAGACAATAAAGCGAATACTTAAGTGTTTGCATTCATTGATCATTGCATGTGATTCACCAAACATTCTTCCATTTCATCTCACACATTGAAGAGATAAAGGGGAATTAACTATAATATACTCGTGGTTTGTGTTGTGTAAGAATAAGACATTGCATGTGATTCACCAAACATTCTTCCATTTCATCTCACACATTGAAGAGATAAAGGGGAATTAACTATAATATACTCGTGGTAATATACACATTGAAGAGATAAAGGGGAATTAACTATAATATACTCGTGGTTTGTGTTGTGTAAGAATAAGACATTGCATGTGATTCACCAAACATTCTTCCATTTCATCTCACACATTGAAGAGATAAAGGGGAATTAACTATAATATACTCGTGGTTTGTGTTGTGTAAGAATAAGACATTTTCCATTTGCAATACGGAAATATAAGATAATTGATTTTTTTGTTAATTCGAGGCGTATATTTTTGTGTCTATTTTCTTAAATCTAGCGGACTTTTCTTATAAGTGGTGCATTTAGTTTGTTTACCAACTTGAGAAATTAATAATATTATGTTTTTTTAAACATGGTAATTATGCTCAGTCATCGCAAGAAATTGAGGAAATAATTAAGGAAGAAGTAGAAGAGTCAGAGTTGCATAGGCGTTAATATACCTCGGCCCAAGGCGAGCGGAGCGCCGCGGCGGCGCAGGGCGAGGTGCATGGCCGGGGCAGTGGCAGGGGCAGGGAGCTGCGGGGGCCGGAGCGGCTGCAGGGACTGCAGCCCAGGCCCGGGGCCGGGGGCGGGCGACCATCGGCGGGGCGGCTGCTCGGCGCCCGCGGTGAGGGCGCGTTGCCGCTGCTGCCGCCGCTGCCCGCCCTCGCCTGTCACCGCCGCTCCATCGTCACCGCAGCCGGGAACTACCGCGATGGCTGACGCCCTCCCGTCCGCGCACTCGAGCACGGGCACACTGAGCACTATATCTACAGCGCACACACACACCGCCGCTATGGCAGCGGACCGTCACACCGATGTCCAAACACTTCTCTACCAGATCACCTTCACTATTTGTATTCTTAACGGATACTAAAGCCGCTCGTGAAAAGAGTTACGCTGAAAATGATGCACGAGATTAAAACGGTAATGCCAAAACACTCGGGGCCAGTCGAGGCCATTCACTTTGTCACCGAAGTCTTTCGACAGCGGCACTAGGCGGGGTACCGCTTAGCGGCTCTTACAAATTCGAAGCGAAAACGCGAATAGTTAGTTACCTATATGTTATTCAAACCGATAAAAAATATAACGAGTCACACTTTCACGCACATAAACACGAGTATCCGTTCCGTCGATAACGATATCTCTATATATACATTATGCTACAGCGCACCGACTCGTATATTAGCTATTCCGAGTCCGATCATAGGTGTAATGTCTAAGAGTGCGAACAAAACACGTCGATCACGCGTCCATTCGGAGCTAAGGATCGTATTTCCAGTCGCAACACGGGGCTGCATGCCAGTTCACTAGCTCAGAGCCAGAGCCACGACGGTGTAAACAAACCCGTGACAGCCGCGCTAACAGTCGAGGGGAAGTGAAACAGAAAAACAGAAACAGAGACGCTCGCGCGGCGCAGCTGGCGCCATCCACCGGCGCGGCCGAGAGGGATCAGCTGATCGGGGCGTTATACGCTCCGCACCGCGCTCCTGATCCACTCACTCCTTATTTGCCCGCTGCCTGATAGCAACAGCGATATTCTCCAAAGCACACTCGATAGCGAGGTACGTTTGTCTTGTCGCAAAGTAAATCAACTTCAATTTAAACTATTGATTTTGTTTGCCTACAACAGTAAGCATGATTCGGGGATAAACCTAGTTAAAATAAATATTAGCGGTTTTGAGTATCGATAGAGCTAAACATAAAAATAATACGAGAGAAGCATCAAAAATATCTCGGCTGACAAGCATTATTGAACTCCTAATAGTCAAAGAGTCGATTTTCTTCGTTCAGCAGAGAATTCAACAGGTGTCACGATAGTAGTTCAACAAGCTCGTCAAAATTATATTGTTCATTAAAAAGGTCGTAAAACTGCGGTAGAACGACGAAAAACGACTATTATTATTATGTGGCCATCATTTAATTGCAAACGTAACACTTAAGTGAGCTGAGAATATTAGCGTATTGACAAAACTGAAAAGAAGTTGTAAAATAGTGATTGCAATAACAATTCAGAGGTCACATAAAAAATAAAATAAATTTTAAATATTTGAGAAAATATGATATTATGATAATCGAAATTCGTTTATCATAATAATAAAACATTCGGTACATTTAACAAAAATATAAGGAAAAGTTGTCAAATAAAGGAGTTACAAATTGTCAATACTGTAAACGATAGAATTAATAACTGACATGTTTGTGGAAATGGACTTTATAATAGCTTGAATCCGCGCGTGATTTTGTCGAGTCTCCGAAGACGGAATAAAAAAGTGGCGAAACCGGTTGTGGCGCATCTCCGGTCGCGGCACTCTTATCTACCGCTCAGTGGCACTCTCGGCGTGCAGTGCACGGTGCCAGCGCTTCGTCTGTTCTCTTCTCTGCAGCGCTCAGCATCCCAATCTTCCCGCCAATTACATCACCACCAACTAACTATTGTAACTCCTTTTCCTTTGTGTCACTATCGATTATCTAACGATGTGGGCTATTTATAGAATTGTTATAAAAAGTCAATAATATGACCTGTGTATGTGTAGCGAGGAACAGGACAGACTGAGAAAAAAATCCGCTAAAACTGTTGTGGTGCGTTGGCAAAATATTATAGAAAATCGAAACACGCGATGCGAATAAATGTCTGTATACCGAATCTCAAGAGGTAGAATATATAATTGATTCTTGTCGCGTTTTTAAGTCATATAGCTACGGTACGGATAGCCAGATGACACATTAGTATATATTAAATATTAAGAGCGATTCGGAAACACAGATCAAGATAAAATAATCGACGGAATAATATTTGACATGTTAGAATACAAGGATAACATATTATTAGCATACTAATTTGTCAGGAACGTGAGGTTTTCATAATGTGAGTAAACTTATGTATAATTAAAATTATCAATCGCACTCGAAGAAAAGTGACACAATTTCAATTTCGAATCCATCACATAGCACAACACGACGGCACTCGCTTCACGGCGATTTCCATCACGTATAGACACATTATAAGGAACAGTCCCCCGATTAAGCTTCTACACGAGTCGTAATTGAATCGAAAACAAGTCGGAGGTCAATCCTTTGTTCGGGGTTTCCGTATCAGTCGGTGTATCGCGCAGAATGGCGAGTAAGGTAAGGGGTATAAGAAGAAGAGAAGAGCGTGTAGCGCGCGCGAGAGTCAGCATCGCAGACAGGCTTCGCAGCGGGCGGACAGAGCCGCACTGTGGCCGCCCACGGGGAGGAGGGCCGCCCCCGCTTCCAGCCGCGCTACCACCCGCGGGGGGCGCACGCCGCCGCCGCACGCCGCCTCGGATGTGAAGCGACGGCGGCAGCGTTTTATCAGGTGGCCGCCGACAGCGACGCGCGAAATGTTTGCAAACCGCCCGCCGCGTCAGGGTTGTCAATTATCAAAAGTTGTCAGATATATTATATAATATTATGACTAATATTATTCATTGAAAAAAGATAACATACGTTTATATTATTTTTCAGAATGTCGCTTCTATTTTCAGATACTTCAAATAAGAATGACAGTCTTAATGTTTTGCTAATTTTGTTCAAGAAATTTTGGTCTACACGTTAGTGTCAATATGGCAATGATGAATAAATCTTGAAAAAAAGTTTCGTCCATGCTGGTTAGTGTGCTTGCTCAGAATCCAAACATCTCTCTCATGTTTGATTATCAACGAGTCCCGGTCGGCCGTGTAAGGTCCTTTTTCATCTGATTTCATTATTGTATTGACGCGTAGTTGCTGCCTCACATAATTCTTGGAAGCGGTCATTTGTTAAATAATGGTGCCGGCATTGAGATATTTTGAAAGGAGCGTAATTCAATAAAAAATATTCATACCAATATGGCATTCACTTAACTGATGATATCAATGATGAGTCTAAATCAATTTGAACTCTTGTTGAAGTTCCAGAAGAACAATTATACTCAAACATAAATAATATTTTTCAAATACAGTTTTTTGTGCTGCCTGTAAACTTGATTTTGAATATAATCACCAAAATTGAATTGATATAATTCGTGTTTCTGAAAATGAGAAGTAATAAAAAATTACGTATAGGAATTATCTTCATTTATGTAAGACATAAAATACACTGTAAACGAAAATCAATTATCAAAACCGCTAAAAGCCTCATTATTGATTCGCTTTAAGACACGAAAAAAAAATATTTAAAAAATATCTCAAGTACTTTGTAAAAGACAAAACTTTCGTTCTTAACATTATTAACAAATTTATAACACCATTAATTCCCTTAGCCAGTGACAAAGATTACCACTTTTGATGATTCGCGATCTGATCTATGCGATTCGTAGACATTTAGGTTTGGTCGATTTTTGATTCCACATTATTAACAAATTTATAACACCATTAATTCCCTTAGCCAGTGACAAACATTACCACTTTTGATGATTCGCGATCTGATCTATGCGATTCGTAGACATTTAGGTTTGGTCGATTTTTGAAAGAGACAATAAATTCCATCAACAAAGGTGTTTTTCCCAAATACATAACCAGAAGATCGCTTTTATGTGGTTTTCACTTTCATGTGATACGTAAAATTGTAAAAGATCGCAGATCTTTTGTTGTCAATTGTTAATTTTGAAATTGTATCGAGTTTTTAGAACTGCGGGTTTAAAAATATCATTATTCTTTCCATATTGAAAGTTGATATAATTTGTGCCAGAACTAAAACCATTTGTGCCAGAACGCCATCGGTAAATGGTTTTCTCGTTTCAAAGAGGGCCATTTTGACATGAATTTTTCTGTAAGTTCAGGAAGAACATTCGATTTAAATTAGCGAAAACAAAGATCAGCGTGTTACCATTTGTGTTTCTTTGCTTGCTCGTCATCGTTTAGCGCGTCAACGTGGGCCGTTTTTGCCCCAAATTGTTATGATGACGAAAATTGGTGCCTTTACATCAACATCAGACAGAAAGAAATGGTTGAGCCGTAACGAACAAGCAACTCCCCGTGCAAAAGCTGCTGTCCATCCACGTAAAATAATGTTGAGCATCAGGTGGGACAAAGAAGGCGTCATCTACTGTGAATTGCTTGCAAGGAATGTAACCATCATTTTATTTGCTTGCAAGGAATGTAACAACTTCGTCGCCTAGAGACCGCAATTCAAGAAAAACAACCGGGAAGACTGCATCAAATGATTTTTCAGCATGATTATGCACATCTGTATACTGTTAACATTACAAGAGCGGCTATTCAAGAGCTCCCTTGGGAGGTTATTCCACATCCGTCCTATTCTCCTAACCTTGCTCCATCAGATATTCACCTTTGCGCTCTCCATTCAACTATCTTCGAGGAATCTCCTTTAGTAACGGCGCTGCTCTTCAAAACTGGATTGACGTATCTTCACCTCTAAACAACCGGATTTCAGATCCAGATGTGGAATCGAAAAACGGCTAGAACGTTGGGAGTCAATCGTTAACAATACAGGAGAATATATTATTGATTAGTTAATGTATTTTGTTTATTTAAAACACAAATTTTAAATTTAATAAAAATGCTACGAACTTATGCGTAAACCCAATATTATAGCATGCGCCACATTTTGTTATTATTTATCTAAATTATTATCGACAATAACGTGCTATTTGGGCGACATTTGGTTTAGATTATATTTATTTTTCTCTTCGGACGAACTTCAGCGAGTTTTAGATAGATTTTGGTAATTATTATTATTGTATAATAATCAAATTACTTAGTAAAACAGTCAAATTCATAGAAATATACAATAATTTCTATGACTAGCAATTATTGTACTTCCGAGTCGAACCATTTAACGTGTGCCGATACATAGTCTGAGTGAAACTGCATTCACAAGTTCGCGTGGAGCGGACTTGATAGTGAGGCATAGGCATACTCTTTCAAATGATTGCTTCAAATAAAGAAGTTATCGACCATCTTCTCAATAAGATAGATAATAAATAAGGAGATGCATAAAATGTAAGTGTAATCAACATTCAGATTGCAAATTGATAGTGTGTAGCAAACGTTTTTTTAATGAATGTTTCAAGTTTATAAAAAATGCTACAAAATAGCAATTTTTATTAAATGTTGGCAACCCTATGTGGATGAGGTGCAAGCGAGGGTAGCAAAGCACAGCGACACTGCACCGACGCTGGGCGCGGTATCAAGAGCGTGATGGCGGGCGGCGGCGTGCAGGGCGGTGCAGGGGCGGGGGCGGGCGCCGGGGGCAGTAAGGGTTGGACGGGGTGGCGTGAAGGACGAACCGTTCCGATCTGGGATATTCCACTCGCGGCCGAGGGGGGCAGAGCATAGGCACAGAGCGAACACTACACAGAGACACACCCGCCGAGATGCCGCTCCGTCAACTTGCACGAGATAACATCGCCACTTTACGCTGTGTTCAGTGTGTACTCGCCTCACTCACCACTCGCATATTGATTTTACGTACTATGCATTTGCAGCCCGGACATAAGTGCAACACATTCTTGGTGTCTAAATGTATCGAAATAAATGTATTTCAGACACGCCATTGCATGCAGAACCATAGGAGTTTATTGTCGGTAAAAGGTTTATCTTTCAAAGAACCAGACAGTTAAATAAGTACGAATAGATTAAAGCGCTAAATAAAATAATATACATACGCGTTTTACGGTATATATTAACGGAATAATAATATAAAAAGATTCCAAAAAACAAAAATATCACTAATGAATGGAAAATGGAAGAAGAAATGGGCAAGGGAAATTAAAAGTAAATAAGACAAGCATTATTGGTCACTAAATAAAGATGTATTATTTTATCATGTTACTATTTGAAACACAAAAACGAAGATATGAGTCTAGTCTTAGGTGCTTCAGTGACATGGACAGTAAAGGACGGAGTACAAAATAAAAAGTGGTGAAACAGAAAAAAACATACCAAAAATAATATCACGTGTAAAAAACAACCGATTTTCAAAACATTATTTAGATTGTAGGTGTATTGAAAAAAATACTCGATTTATTTTTGTTTCTTACAAAGATTTAAGCATGAAGGTTGAGTTTGAGAATTCTCTAGATCTCAAAGGAATTCTTGATTCTTCCTCAGGAAATTTCAAGCAATCATCATTACTATAATCTTGAGATTTTTTCGAGAAAAGGTATGACCACAATTTCTACAACTCGGAACGAAAGTCTCGATTTAGTTTTGGTCGACGTCATAAGCGAAATAAGAAAATGTTCCCCAAAGTCCTAAAGAATAATGTTCCTGCTATTGAATTACATTTGATACTAAACAAAAAAATAATCCAAAATAACAATTGATATTAACTTTTATAGAATTATTCTTTATTTTCTTTGTGAAAATAATATTATATTGGATTGACCCGGGAAGCACAACTACGCTGGTATGGGCACGTACAACGGCGGGATGAAAGGTCTACGCTAAAGACAGCCATGAATTGGGAACTCCCAAATAGACGCAAAGGGAGACCCAAGAAGAGCCTATATAAGAAAGAGGAGGAGGACCATGATGAGACTCGGACTATCCCCGAATGAATGGAGTGGTCGAGAGAGATGGAGGCAAAAGATCCAAGCAGCCGACCCCGAATGGATGGGATAAGTCAAGGGAAAAGAAGGAGATTGGATTGATAATCTAATATTGATATGTACGAGTATATGTAACGCAATAATCATAATTATTGTTTTGAAGGAAGAATCTAAGATCAGTGATCAAGATACATCATAATGTCAAGCATGAAAAATTATATTGAACATGAAGTCCGATTAAGGAAATGAATATGAAATAAAAACCAATGTGTCTGTTTTTCTGCATTATTCCTGGGGTGTGGGCTGCCAGCTATCCCTCCATCTCTTTGAGAGTTTTGACTAGTGGTCGGTTTTCAATAGGGTAGCCATGACTATACGAGGAAGTCTCATATATCTTTTGAACATAACCCCGCCACAATTTTTTTTTGTTAACATAAAAAAAAAATGAAAAAATCTCATTTTAGTTCATAATATTAAATATTAAAAAAATACATATTTGGTGTATTTGAAATCGAAAAAATATACAGAAACTAGTTATATTTCCAAAGAGGTACGTGTTTTCTTATAAATTATATTTTAAGTTATAAGCAATGCAATTTGTTCGTAGATTATCATCGTACGTAATATTTGATGAAATAAAATCAATAATTTGGCTACACCAGCGCACATAAACATATCTAGACATACTACTCGTATGTTATATTGGTAACACAATCAACTGCCGAAGGAATTTGGACATGATAGGAAAATACGAAAAGCTCGCGACAACACTGGAAATAACAGCGGAAGTGAGTGCTCCACTGAAAAATCGATGCAAAGAAAACGGCACACGTCAATGCTAAAAGGTCGCTAGTATTTTGATTTTTTAAAATTATATATACATTTGATGACATTTCGTTATAGACATTTCAGTTTTCATAATATTTTATCATAATAAATATCAATATTAAATGTATAGTCAAATATTTTTAATAAAATCATTCCTGAAATAAGAGCAGCATAAAATATTACCATAATAATCAAATTTCTTATAGCGGCGCATATTAAAAATAACACATAAAAATATGTACTAACTCAGAGTTGAGAATGAACACCGAACACTAACGAAAAAATCACCGTCTTACGAGGGTAGTCCCAAAAGTACCCGACCTAACAAAGAAAACACAAAAAATTTGGGAAAAAATATTTTTATTTCTCAACATAGTCTCCTTTCAACTCGACACACTTTTCCTAGCGATGTTCAATAGCTTCGATACCCTGTTTATAGTGAGAACCGTCGAGCGCCTCAAAATAGTCATCAACCGCAGATTTCGCCTCTTCATTGTTGGCAAATCTATTACCACCGAATTTTTTACCAAGCCATTTTTTCAAGTTTGGAAAAATAAGATAATCCGAGGGAGCTAAATCTGGCGAATAGGGTGCGTGAGGAAGCAATTCGAACTTTAATTCATTGATTTTGGCCACCGCGATAACGGACTTGTATCACATAACGATGACCAATTTTTTCCATGTTTACAAATTCACCGAGAGCGTTCACTATCGATGGCTGCCAAACAAATACTAAACAACGTAGCGTCTTAAAACTTGAAACTTAAGCTTTATAAGTTTAGTACTTTCTAACATAGTAATTTTTTAAAGCAACAACCGCCATCTATACGTCAGGTCGGGTACTTCTGGGGCCACCCTCGTACGTGTTGTAAAAGGAAACCGAAAGATCTTATCTAAAAATTGTCAACAGGATAAATTTCATACCATCTTGTTACCGTTTCTCCAATTCTTTTTTTACGATCATTCCTAGTAATAAAAGTTATGATGGATTTGAACCTATAAATGGGTGTTTTTTTTTATTTTGTGATAAATTTCATGGGTGAATACAATAATTTATTTTTAGTCATTGCTGTGAGTAAACAAGGATCTTAATTTGTTTTTCTTTTTCTTCTTGTTGCAGTAGATTCTCGATCTGTTTTTTTCTGCACTATTCCTAGGGTGTGGGCTGCCAGCTATCCCTCCATCTCTTTGAGGATTTTGACTGGTGGTCGGTTTCCTATAGGGTAGCCATGACTACACGAGGAAGTCTCATATATCCTTTAAACATAATCCCGCCACATTTTTTTTTTGATAAGTAAAATAAAAAAAAATGAAATAATCTCATTTTAGTTCATAATATTAAATATTTATTTAAAATCAAATCCTTTAACAAGTCGTTTCAAGTATTTTAACCAGTAGTAGTCTCAGTTACCCACGTGTATTGATCATATTGAAATAGAAAAGAAAAGGGTTTATATATCGACATTTAAATTTATAAATCAATGTTGATCCAGTTAAGGTTATAAAAACGCATGTCTGTCAATAATAGTGGACTCGAGTCCCGAGTTGGAGCGCCCCTGAGGAGAGTTTGCTCTTTAAACAGCGCTTTATAAAAATTGTCCTTTTATTATTATAGCTATTATCCGATTTAAAGGCCAAATTGTGCATGGTGGTAAGCCGAGTGATATTTTTAAAAACAAAAAATACAAATTCAACGTCAAACAGGCGAAGCAATGAAGAAAACAAAATGTATAATTAAGTTAATCAGTTTGAGTAGTAAAGATCGATCGTGGTTGGGTTTGGTATTTCTTTTCTATAGACACCTTGAAAGGCGGTAGTATTACATATACAGGATGTCCCATACCTCAACGTCAAGCCGGTATCGAGGAAGAGGCCAGCTTGTGACGGTTCAGAATTAAAGAAATTGTGACGGTTCAGAATTTAATTAATTATCTTGATAAAGCCTTATACTTTTCGAGTTATAGGCATTTCTTCGAAAATTGTGAAAGTAGCTACCCTGCGCCAAATGTTAATATGCTGTGACTACAAATTACCATATTTTATGATTTTAATGGTTGTATCGCAATCCTAGATAACCCTGATATTACTCGGAGTCAGATATAAAACAAAAAAAAAATTGCACGTTCGAAAAACAAATTGTTTTTATCCAATCATAAAAAATAATATTTTTTATCAGCTAACTTTAACTCATCATACTGAAAAAATAATGTACTACGCTAACCAGGCAAGTTACATCAAAATATGTTAGTTCAAGAACTAGCTAGTTCATGTCAAAAATGGTGACACTAGCTGTCTTACTCTAACTCGTTCATGCACAGTATCGTTTGTCTCGCTCAAATTTATTGAATTTGATCTTTAATTACAGAAATTAATGTTTTAAATTATTTTTAAAGGAGTATTAGGTATGTATTGTACCATTTTGAAATCCTGACTAAACAGGCCATCTTTTGATGTAACTTGCCTGGTTAGCGTACTACATTATTTTTACAGTATGATGAGTCAAAGTCAGCTGATAAAAATATTAATTTTTATGATCGGATAAAAACAATTTTTTTTTCGAACGTTAAGGTTTTTTTTTATATCGGACTGCGGTTAATAGCAGGGTTATCTAGGATTGCAATACAACCATGAAAATCATAAAATATGGCAATTTGTAGTCACAGCATATAAACATTTGGCGCAGGGTAGCTACTTTCACAACTTTCGAAGAAATGCCTATAACTCGAAAAGAATAAGGCTTTTACAACATTTTTTTAAAAATTCTGAATCGTCATAAGCTGGCCTCTTCCTCGATACCGGCTTGACGTTGAGGTATGGGACACCCTGTATATATAAATATGAGAAGAAAACTCTTAGTACTTGTTAATGTCCGATTTGGATTTTCAATTTAATAATGACGAATTAACATGACAAATGAAAAAAACTTGGGGTTAAATCACAAGCCAACGATAAATGTTAATCTATATAAATAAAAATGTAAATGTTCGTATATTAAAAATCTGTAATCTTCGGAAGTTCTTCACCGATCGCTTTGAAATTTTGACAAAAGGTTGCATTCGTATACAAAAATGTTTATATATATTTATTTATATACAGGTGTATGAAAATGTTTATATATTTTTATTTATATACAAGTGTATATAAAAAAGTTTATAAATCAGAAAAAATAACGTTTGCGCCTCCTGCAGCGACGCAGACGAACTAAACTTGACAGTTATGTCACATTGCATTTTCGACGTTTCGGAATTAATATTAAATAATTAAATATTAAATAATAAACATTAAATATCTATATTAATAAATATGTAAATGTTCGTTAATTAAAAATCTCCAATCTCCGAAAGTTATTCACATTGCTTTGAAATTTCGACAGTTCTATTTTGATTTTCAATATTAAATAATTAAATATTTCATGATAAATATTAAATATTTAAATAATAAATATTAAATTTTCAAAAACGTTAAATTTCTTAGTATAGCGCCATCTGCGGTAATTTATCCGCCATTTTCAATTCGTAATGTGCGTAGTTGACATGTACCTCTAAGAATATCTGTTTCACTTAGTTTTTTATTTATTTTTCAGTTCAATTAGCGGTGAAATTGAATTGTGTTGATTGATTTTCGTTTGAATTCAAATCATATCGTGAATTGACCTCTTGAAGTGACGCGATCATTTGCTTCAGAGAGACAACGTGATGTTGGTATGTACATTTTTGACAAACGTCATATTTAACTTAAACGAACTGCCAAATTTTTGCTAATTTGTAACAAGATGTATTCATTTGTCATTATTGTTAGTTTTTTGTAATGTATTTACCTAAATAACATGCTATTTATTAAAATCGATATTTATTGTTCATTAATGACGCGTCCAAACATGTCACATCCAAATTAAATTCGTGCGTAGTTTGCAATGTCTTTCCTTAACATTTAATTAATTCTAATAATCTCTCTCTTTGCTTAAAATTTAATTAGTTCCAATTATCTCTGTATTTCTTTAACAATACTCCTATTTGACAAATGCGTGTCCAGCTGCAAAACGATCGATCAGCTGAGATATTCTCACATCAATTGCTGGAAATTGGGAACGGAAAGGTGCAGGTTGATATGACCTCAGGACGAATTTCATTGTCTCATAACTTAATGTTTCACAGTTTCACTCATTTTTAATGTTTCACAATTTTATATGATTTTGCTATAACTTTCTTTCTTCTTTTTCAGTGCAATCGATCTGCTTTAGTTCATAAAAATGTCGAGGAAGCAGCAGAACGACGTGTAGCCAGACTTGATGATGCACGGTTGCGAGCACGGCGATCGCGTCCTGCAGCTTCAGAACTGCTTCGTTCTCAACAGAATGTACGCGACAGGCTAATAGTGGCTGAAAGAGGTCAGTATGAATATCAAAAGTATCTTTTTTATATAGAATTTGATTAAATATCTATGTTTATATTTCAAAATCTATCAAATCGTATGTAGAAATGGAGATATTTTTTAATTAGTTCCAATTATCTATTTGTCTTCCCGTAACATTCAGTCCACGTCATATGCATGAGTACGCTCAAGATGCCATTGCGTATGTTCGTCACTACGGGTGTCCAGATCTATTCACTACATTCACATACAATCCAGCTTGGGACGATATACAACAGCTCATGGTAAAACATGAAGTGTTTGGATCTGTGCGCTGCTGGATGTACTCAGTGGAATGGCAAAAGAGAGGATTGTCACATGCACATATACTAATCTGGCTCTATAACAAAATCACTTCAAACGAAATCGACAATGTAATATGCGCTGAAATACCCGATGCCGACGTCGATAAGGATTTGCATGAAGTTGTGACGAAAAATATAATACATGGACCTTGCGGTACACTGAATCCAAATTCACCATGCATAATAGACGGAAAAGGCTCTAAGCGATATCCTCGAGCATTAGTATCCAACAGTTACAGGAAACGATGGATATCCTTTATACAGAAGAAGATCAACAGAAGATGGCGGTAAATTAGCAACCATACAAATGCGAAACGGTGACATCGAAGTAGACAACCGTTGGGTTGTTCCATATTCGCCTTTGCTATCAAAAACATACAAAGCGCACATAAACGTGGAATACTGTAACTCCGTTAAATCGATCAAATACATTTGTAAGTACGTGAATAAAGGCAGCCACATGGCAGTTTTTGGCGTGCAACCAGAAAGAAGTGATAAGAATGCGGTCATACATATCGATGAAATCGCACAGTATCAGGCTGGAAGATACGTAAGCAGCAATGAAGCTGTATGGCGAATTCTTTCATTGCCCATACATGAACGAAGTCTAGCTGTTGTTCACTTAGCAGTACGTCTAGAAAATGAACAACACGTTTATTTCACAGCTGCAAATGTGCAACAAATAGCCCTGAATCCATCGGCTACAACGTTAACTGCTTTCTTCACGTTATGTCAAAATGACGCGTTTGCGAAAACACTGCTGTATCACTGATTGTGACGTCAAAAGAAGAATTGGTTGAAAAAATATTTCCCTATATTCAAATCAATTATAAGAATCACGATTGGTTGAGTGAACGAGCTATTCTTGCCGCCAAGAATAAAGACGTCTACGAACTTAACAATATTATTCAGTTCCTTTTTTAATGTTTCACAATTTTATATGTTTTTGCTATAACTTTCTTTCGTCTTTTTCAGTGCAATCGATCTGCTTTAGTTCATCAAAATGTCGAGGAAGCAGCAGAACGACGTATAGCCAGACTTGAGGGTGCACGGGGATCGCGTTATGCAGAATCAGAACTGGTTCGTTCTCAACAGAATGTACGCGACAGGCTGATAGTGGCTGAAAGAGGTCAGTAGGAATATCAAAAGTATCTTTTTTATATAGAATTTAATTTTATCTCTATGTTTATATTTCAAAATCTATCAAATCGTATGTAGAAATGGAGATTTTTAAAAATTAGTTCCAATTATCTATTTGTCTTCCCTTAACATTTAATTAGTTACAATTATCTCTCTGTCTTCCCTTAACATTTAATTAATTACTTTTATGTTTCGCAATTTTTTATGTTGCCTGAAATACTCTATTTTGTGGCGACACGTAAAGACGTTGAAAGTAACTACAAATATGCGTGTCCAGCTGCAAAACGATCGATCAGCTGAGATATTCTCACATCAATTGCTGGAAATTGGGAACGGAAAGATGCCGGTTGATATGACCTCAGGACGAATTTCATTGTCTCATAACTTCTGCAATTTAGTGATGTCAAAAGAAGAATTGGTTGAAAAAGTATTTCCCAATATTCGAATCAATTATAAGAATCACGATTGGCTGAGTGAACGAGCTATTCTTGCCGCCAAGAACAAAGACGTCCACGAACTTAACAATATTATTCAGTTCCTTTTTTAATGTTTCGCAATTTTATATGTTTTTGTTATAACTTTTTTCTTCTTTTTCAGTGCAATCGATCTTTCATTTGAATTCAAATCATATCGTGAATTGACCTCTTGGAGTGACGCGATCATTTGCGAGCACGGCGATGAACGCGACAGACTGAGAGTGGCTGAAAGACATAAAAAATATTGTATACCCACAAACATTGTGAAATTAAACATATTAGAAACGTGTGCTTTCTCTTTTCTTTCTTTTCCATTTAACCAGACTGAGCCACAGCAACGCGTGGCCGGGTACAGCTAGTAATATAATAAGTATGAATTGTTTGATTTATTACATAGCTCATCTTTATTATAAAAAATCTGGACATTGTTCAAGCAATGTGTGGAAAGGAAGTGAATTGTTGATTTCGAATGGAGTGTATGCCAGCAAAAGCGTTCATAGTGTAAGGGGATTAAGCCCGCTTCACCGTGAAGCTCCAATGCAGTGATTTCGAACCAATGTGCCCCGTGGGGTTTTTGTGATAGATTTTTCTCTTATTTACATTTACGTAATTTAACGGAAAGATCTTTCGGTGCCACCTTTTCTAGAATTAATTGCAATAAAATTATTAGTGACATTGTGATAATTAGTTCATGAACTCATTAAATACCCACATACGAAATCAGGGAATTATTTGTAATTTAAGGAATGTAATTTCTGAACACAATCTTACTATTCATTACTATAAAATAAAATATATTCTTCAATTGTAACACGGGGACGTGGTCGGCAACACATATTTTGGATATACTGTGTCAAGAGTGAGGTGACCTCGAATACTGTGTCAAGAGTGAGGTGAAGAAAAAATACTTCTTTAAAACTGATGGCATGGAAACGATTGAGAATCCCTACTCGGGCTGGCGACGGTCACGCAACCTGTTCGCTATCGCTACCAAGGGAGGCTCGGGAACTCGGATCCGTCTCGTCTGCACGTGCTTTACAAACAGGTCGAGTCACTTTCGGCCTGGTGAGCGAGAACTAAAATGTGCATTCCTTTATATCCGCCAAGTAGAAGAAAGGGCATTAACGGTAAGACCCGTTTTATAAAGACAACGAGTTAGATCAATAAACACGTTGAAGTTGGTTTAATACGATGTAAACCGAACATCTACATTTATTTTACTTGTAAACAATTTCATCCCATCAAAGATCATCATCGTATGTAGTCTAAAAAATCACAAGACAACTAAAATTAAATAAGATAAATGTATCTATTTTATACCAATATGCAGTAATAAATAAAAAAAAAGACAGTTAATAGATTTGAAGAATAATTTACCAAGTATTAGATAGTTAAACGCTTCTTTTGTTTTAGATCTTATGATCAATATTGATTTCCTACGCTTGGCTTGCCACTTGTCATTTCACGTGACTTAGGTGGCATGCCAGAAAGACGTAGAAAATCCTTCCAGCGTTCATTATTTTTACATGTTCTCTTCATTGTTTGAGTTGGCCATGTATTCAAGTTCAATTACTCAGGTCACGATATATTAAACCAGGATGTAAATAACAATATTTCTACTTAGGTATTGAGAATACGGATTCAAGGTTTCCAGATCACACACAGTATAAATATACATGATTCGACATACTCAAGCACATCTTGCTGGCGACGATGATGATGATGATGAGTGGTGAGGGGTAGAAGGGAGTGCGGGCTAGGGAGTGGATGTAGACGTTGGATGCGAGGTGGGTGGAAGCTAGGCAGGGTATCGATTTCACTCGAGGATTGTGTGGGCGAAAAGCTTCAGCAGGAGTCAAATATTTACGGAACAGACATGCAACGCGCGGCGGCCGGGTGCGCATACTGTCCGCCGGTGCGGGGCGGGGAGAGGGCGTGGGGGAGGGGCAATCAGCAGCTCCACCAACAAAAGGTACATCAATTTGTATGGTTAAAGTAACAAATGTTTGCCCTTTTTACTCTACTGCTGATGTGGTCTCCGTCTACTGAGTATTTGGATAATTTAAAAGCAAGAGTAATTTTCTTCCAGTTGAATATTGTCAATTTAATTGTATCTACATATGATCATGCTATAGTTAATACGTAGTGATTTTCTCACAAGACCACGGCGGAGTCTTTTCTACTCCTTTATAGTATATCCAATATACAGAAGACATTGAGCAAAACTTCCTTTCCGTTAAGAACCCGACAATTGACCAGATTATTGAGAAGAGATTATACTAAAAATAATAGATAAAAATTCATTAGTACGAGTATGGCTGTATGAGAAATAATATTATATAAAAAATACTAATATATTTTGGTCGCATGTAATTCTAAATTAAAAAAAATAATTTAAGTTAGGACAGTTTGAAACGATCCAAAACTCGCATGCAATTTTCCAAAAAAATGGGTACATTATTGAAGAGCACGCGCTAACATTTACTCATTCATCCGCGATCGTCATCCACGGTCGATGCTAACCTGAAAAAATATCCTTTATTTTTTTACTCTACCGATCAATCAAATTAGAATTGTCAACAAAATTAATTGTTTGGAATTTAGCACACGTCTAGCGGGCGTTAGTATCGGAGCGATTATATTGAAATTCAAGCACTGAAATGAAAGGTTTAGACATAGAGAACACATAATATATATTAAATTCTGCACTATGTATTGGTTTATATAAGTAATCTGAAAATAAGCGCTAAGTAATTCGGTAAACTAGGGCGAGCCAGATTACCTGCTATTTTATTTAAGAATCTTCAAGTATTGTAAAATGGCACAAATAAATTAATTTTACCATTTACAACAAATGATAAAGTGCATAAAACTTTGTATTTAAATGGAGTAATAAGTTAATAACGAATTACAATATTTCCCTCGCAGCACGTAATTTTACAGACCAGAAACAAGCTCTAATATGGAAGAAAAACAAAATGTTAAGCTATGCAGTTACACTAACATATATGACTGCCTTGCTTTTGATCGTTAGTGGCGCTTTCATACGTGAGGAACAAGCCTGATATTGATTTGAGAGGCGTGTAACAAAGGGCAATTAAATAAAGTTGGCACAAAACGAGGGAGAAAAACAAACACTGCGATTTCCGCCTAACTCAAAATATTGTATTTAAATACAAGACAAATAACCCATAGACTAGTATGTTGTATTTTGTTATTTTTATTATTAACACGAAAATATATAGGTATTATACCAGACAAGAAAAAAACTTTTGACGTGATACATCTTCTCTATTTTTCTAGGAAATTAGAAACTTGATCGATTACGTATTTATTTTAATAGATGATGATCTGATGGGACTCTACATTGTTTTGCTTCCGATATAGACTGTATCGATCTTTTTTATAATCTTTATTTATAATCTTACTTTGGTATTTAATTTTAATTTACGTTTACATACTCAGATATAGGTACTCGTAGACCACCGTTTGGATATACGAGTAGGTGCATAGTATTTTAAAACGTTTAGTATAAAAGCAAATAAAATACATTTTTGTATTTTACTTGCTTTTTTATTCTGAGTTAGAGATCGAATGTCAATGTTGAAGAAACTACATACTAGCATTACGAGTATACCTGGCAAGATGACCCAAATCAATATCTGTGAACCGAAAAAAAAATTGATGAAGAAGCCTGAACTTTAAAGGCTCGTCAAGACTTCCTGATTACTTTGTAACTTAATTAAATTCGCCTTATGACTTTTTCCGATACTTTGTTGATGGTCATTTTATACATTTCCTTTTCGAACAGACAAACTTCCATTCCTAAAGAACGTAGCATGGCAGTAGATGAACTAATTTGTGATCGGCACCATATAAAACAATATATGCCTATGAAGTCAAATAAGTGGGGGTTTAAACTTGTATTATGAAGAGCTTCAGGATTCGCGTATAATTTTGTAGTTTATAATATTTTGTCATTTGGTAGACGTGACATCAATAAATGGATAGTTGCTGCATTGGCGCACGCTTGACCAAATCACACCGAGCAACATACCTTTATGGGAATTCAGAACAGAAGTTGGAAATGCTTGTATTTGATTGGTGCAATGTGATTAGGTAGGCCTAGACATTAAGCAAAACCTGAAAATCAAGAGACACAGGTACATCTGCTCACGTTCCTCCATTAAACGGACGGACCAAGTTGCGCATTAGACTCTTTATGATACGGCCACACAAAGGTGCTAACTACTCAGATATCAGGGGTTTACTGATTTTAAATGTTCCAAGTGTGGTGTACATTTATAGCTGACAAAATTGTTTCCGTAAAAACCACAAATAAAGCAAAAATGAAGATAAAGGTCCAGTATATGTGTATAGGACATACACTGAAACAAGTAAATATAATTTCATGATTTAAATTTGCTACAAATATTTTTTATCCAAAAATAAATTTAATTTTGAGAATATATATTTTAGCATTATTCTTCCCTTTTTACATTAACTGATACTGAACATCAGATATATTTTATTAATTAAAATTTAAAAAAATCATGAAATGAAGGGTTAAAAGGTATATGATACTTTATCCTGAAAAATAAATGGAACTATTTTGAGAAATGGAAAACTTTATACTGATTTGATATAAAAAATTTGTTAGCTCTATCTTCATCTTTTAAATATTGATAACGCATAATAATAAATGTGAAGATTTTCCGGTTTTTCTGGTATTCTTCAAACTCGACGTTGCAATACATAATATTTTGATATGGATATAAATATCTATCTGTTAACTAAGAGGAATGTGCTAGTATTTATGTTATCATAGTTACTTTGCCGATGAGTGTCCAATACCCAATGCCCAATGCACAGTGCACAGTGACCTTCGCCAATGAGTATAATGAGCCGGTGCGTGTAGAGGAGAGACAAGTGTTATGCGGGATTTAACGCCGCGAATGCGCTTTGCGGTTGAAATTAACTGGTTTTGAACGGGTTGAGTGCGCGCAACCATTGCACACGAGTACATCGATTCACATACAGAGTGGTGAAAGATAAAATAATCGGTTATTCTACAAAACACGTAGAAGTGTAGAATTGTATAAGATTGAAAAAAATACTTTTCGGCAGTCTAGCACGAGATCCCAGCAAGTTTTCCGGAAAGGGAAATATTTTGCATAAATGAAAGATTACCAAACATAAAAAAGGAGAATGGGAAATAACAACGTTTATAATAGAGACTTCAAATATTAATAAGTCGGTAAGAAAAGTAAATCAACGCCTTAATATACTAACGAGTGAAGGAAGTCGATGCTTTCAACTACAAACATTCGAATAGTTTTATCTAAATCAGTTCTTAATAAAAATGGCAGATAGCAAATGGTATGTACGTATTTATATTTGAATACAAGACATTGAAATTGAATTAAAATTAAAAGTAAATAATAGAAGTGCTTTTAAACTACATTGGTTGTGCTCCAATAATGAATGTTGTTTCAAAAAGAAAAATTAATTAAAATGATTTTCTTCTAAAGACACATGGCCTAGATTGGTAAATAAAACGCCTATCTACCAACTCGGGTGTACCGGGTTCAATTCATAATGATATGGGCTAGGGCAAGTTATTTCTAGTGATCGAGTATCAATTAGTTTAAAACTCAAGAGTTTTAAACTAATTGATACTAAAATATGAATTTTTGAATTAAAAAAAACAATGAAGTTACATTTATAGGAAAACAAAAGTATCTTGAATTTTATACAAAAATTAACGTTAAAATACACAAAACAATCAGGAACAACGTCAATAAGTAGAATAAAGTTATCGAGTGGAGAAAGAGTTACAAAAAGGCATTCAACGATAGAGGGGTGAGGGGTAATCGATAAAGTAAGCTCGCCTGAGGGGGCACACAGCACTCCCTCGGGCTCGCGGACCCTCGGGTCCGCGGGGGGAAAGCCGCCCCCTCGATATGCCAAATTCCAACATCTGTTAGACACCATATAAAAATACACCCTGATAAAATTTTCGTGCTTTAATGTAAGAGAAATAATGATATAAAACTTGTAATAAAAACAAATATAGATAAAATCGGTTAAAAAATTTGAGGAATTGTTTATCTCTGATAAAATATTTTATATCAACAAGAAAATAATGGAAAATACAATCCGACCCGACAAACAGCGGTAAAAGAGAAGGAAAACGTAAACTACATTAAAAATATAATAGAACTACAAGAAACTTTTTTTAAAACTGTAATATTATTGGCCTATTCAATATTTGCATAATAAGGTCAACATGACCATTTAGAAAAAAAACTTGAAGAAATAAAATATGAAAAACAACCATTCCGCTGCTACACTTAGAATTGCATCTCAGTGTCGTCATTCAAAAGGCCTAATACTAATGATTCAACACAAAAATATCCGTTGAATGAATTTATATATTGATTGAAGGTTATAAATGGACGTACATATGCAATAATGATCCAACCTACATGTATCGTCTTTAGATATGAATTTACATTAAAATATACATTGTATTGCTTTAACATAAATTATTGACGTATGTTTATTTGATATTTTAATTCAACCAAAATAACGTGGTTTGTGCGTTGGATCCTTTTTACATATATAAACGTCTATTTAATTGTATAATTAATAGTCATACTTCACAGACCAAAATATTTAAACAAGCATTTCGAACATAATATATAGATATTCAAAATGTTTGTGAGGACATACTGTAAAAATATTTAATATTTAAGTAAGAACATATTATCACGGCTTTACAATACGATTATTCTGAAGACACAAAACTTGTAGAAACAACCTGAGAGAAAAAAAGAGAGTAGATATAATAGAAACTTAACTAAAAACTACAGTGCAATCAAAGTAGATCAATATGCACGCTGCAATTTTCTAGGGCACCTAGTAATCAAACGATGCATTTAACGGATTCAATAAACGATTAATAAAGTGTTTGCAATATTATCAAATAAATAGTAAATAATTTCTGCAATAATTTAATTCTAAATTATCGAAAAATTGTGTTCAATACATTAGAAAATGTGTTAAAACCCAATACAAATGTCAAAAAGGGAATATTATTGAAAATAAAGGAAGGAATAAAATGAAATAACAATACCATGGTAAAACAACATAAAACGGCCAAGTATGAAACGTAATCCGGTCCGAGGGCAACAACGAGCACTTGTCCAATCGATAAAACACAGAAAACGACTGCAGCCGAGAGACGGGAAATTTCAAAATCCGAACTGACGCGAAAACGCGCACAGTTCGAGTCCGGAAAGGTCAAGGCACTTTAGGGCAGCCTCATAGACACGGTGCGAGCGCTTCCAGTTTTCCCACAGCGGCCGACTGCAGCGAGATGCCTCTCTTCAGGACACGGCCGCATTCCAGAAGAGCAGAGCTCTCCAACTGTGATACAGCTCGATCATACGCACATTTCTCTCCGTTCTCAATCGCCGGGATGATAATACGACCGAGGACCCGGCGTCAAACAATATGATACGCATTGACGAATCGAGTCCGGACTCGCCTCGGGTCACACACGCGACGTCGAGGTACACCACCGCGTAACAAGGAACGCTGGCCGATGAAAGCGAACGCGCTTTTTATTACGACCACTAAACCGCTACGAAATGGGAGTGAAAAAAACGGTCTGGCAAGGATCTCCGATTGCAGCAAACAGAAGCGCGCAACTCCGTTGACTGTAGCCGTAACACGCGATTCACACCACATGGAATCTTTCCTCTGGCCCCTAACATGTGGTCCGACGGCTGGGATTAAACTGGAATATCGATACCTTCTACAACTATATCTAATCTTTTAAGCGACATTCATACAAATTCGGAAATACAAAATTTCAAAAGAGAAAATATACCCAATTTAAACGATAGATACTAGGCAAAAAATAATAGACATCATTTTTGAACATGATTTTAAACAATTTTGATTGCTTTTGAATGTTAATCAATCAATTTATTCATCTGTCCAAACCTGCTTGTCGAGGATGTGATCTAACGGTTGCATTAACACCTAACACCTATTCCTGGCAGGTCTCGGACTCGATTTATTGTACTTTCAGGCTTATTTTCTTATGAATTTATTATTAATCAATTTTCTCATAACTTTATCGTTGTAACACTCCTAGAGTGGCATACTCGTACAATATATTACGAAACAGCGTTATATTAGGTTTTCCCCAACGTATTTCAAATCAGTGTTAAAATGCTATAATACTAATGTTTAATTGATAGTCATTAAATAATGATATAATTATTCCTTAACAATAAAAATGACTGAAATATGCTCTAAAAATAAATTTAATACAGTTTTCTATAGAAATGTTATATATAATTTTTAATTTAGCAAACTAAATAATTTCTTCACTATAAGCCGTATTTAAATATCAATAATGTAGAAAAAAGCGTTGTTAATATTATATAAAAATAATGTTCCCTAGATTTGATAATAAAATATTTTTTAAATATTTTATTCAATATACGCCTGATTTTATGCAATTTTTTGTACACACACAAACAGAAAAACGATTTCCATTTTTCCTCAATAATGCGGGTATTCGAGTACTCGTATAACGTTTTAGTTGTTCTTGAAATGAAATTAACGAAATATTGACACGCTAAGCAGAACTTATTTTAAGAACCATACAAACGTCAAAATCAACTAACTAGAACTAACTGGCCTTTGGGAAATGTCTCGCGATTATCTAAACAAACCCCATTAGTAATTCATCCTGCGTCATAACTTAATCATAAAAATCTTGATATACCTTATTTAATATAATTATCGACATTCAATTTTGATGTGATATTCAATCACGAAACAGCGCTATACAAGCTATTTATTTATACTATGATAAATCAGTATAAGGCATACATTTTTTAAATAGTTTATAGAAATTCATATATAAGTTTCAAATATCGAGAAACTATTCAATGACCATAATACGTAATTAAAAAAACAATAATTATATTAATGCGTATCAATGTGAATATATTTGAACATAACTTAGAATTGAAATATCTGATTTATTCAAAATATCACCAGAACTATTAATTCCTTATAGGAATTTCCCAGAAACTCGCTTGCAAAAGTATGTTTCTAAGTTGATGAGCTCTAAAAGTATACATTACTTACAATATTCTCACACTATGAGAATGTTCGTCAGTTTAAATAACGGAAAAATATTCTATGCTAGTTAAATTTCTGATTAATCATATCCAAGAAACAAGCCTGATCTCGAGGTATTTGCAAAAATACACTTTCTTAATACAATATATGCAAATGGAAATTAATTTACCCAAATAGTATAGATACGAGTACATATTTTGTTAAGAGGAGAGAACAAATAAAACTTTGAAAAGCTGCGGTGCGCTTTGTACGTACAGTCACCCCAGAGCGTGAGAGCACCCCCCATCGCTCACAACCTCCCCTCGCTCTCGGTCTCCTTCGGTACTCTATCGGAAAATAAGTCGAAACTTGTGCAACCAACGAGAATTAAAAAAAAAATACAGAAGAAATATCGGATTAATATATGAAAAGTAATTCTCCTTGAAAATATATCTCAAAATTATTGAAAACACAGAAAATGTATGACTTACATAGCTCCGAAAAAATGCTTGATGATAAGAGTATATCTTCCAATTACGATAGTTCGATCATGCGCATCATTAACACGAATTTTAAAAATTTATCGTGTTTATATGAATATTTTGTTAGTATACTCGTAATACGTGTTATTTAAAGTATCACGCGATTGGATCTTGATGATCAGTAGGCACCCATACCAGATCTCATATAGGTAGTAGCCGATAGTAAATATACTCTCCTCAAGGTCGCTCTAGCTCGGGACACGAACCCAATATTATTGATAGGTATTATTAAACCTATAATTACTGATATATTGATGATGAACCCGCGACATGTTCAAGGGTTACATTCAATTGTAAGTTAGAAAAAGTTTCCAATAGTAGATTTTTCTTTTTACAAAGCTTGCAATGAGGTTAAATTTTTCATAAGTAATCCAAAAATAATTTGATGTGTCTCGACCCTCAAAAAATTGTGAGGCCGTTTTTCAAGAAACAGCACTTCTTCGAGCTTGTCCCGGCGATTTTTCAGTAATTTTTAAGTAATTCATTGGAACAATTAAAGGTAGTCTTGCACTTGGGACAATGTACAAACTTTTTTGATGACTCATGAGGGACAAATTATTACTCAATAGCTTTGCAGTTATTTTCAAATATGAAAAATCTCGAAAACTGTGATACAAAATGTACGAGTATTTGTTAAATTTGAAATCTAACGATAAAAGTTTTCCCTAAAAAACAAATAAAATATTTACCATTTTAGAGCCTCCGAAAAAAGATGTGCCCTAATGCACAATAAACTGCCCTGAATTTCACGATACTATCCAGGAACGAGTATAAAATGGTACGACTAAATCGAAAGACAGAGATAATGTGTGTACGAGTATGAATCGTAAGAGTCAAGACGACTTACTCGTACATATGAATAGATAATTTAAAATTGTAGTGAAATGGTGATAAGTCCGAAAATACAGAATTGGCACTTGTCGAAAAATATTTTTTTGTATTTTCTCAATAATGTATACAAAATTGTGTACAAAAGCTCAAATAAATTTTAACAGTTAAATATAATGCATCAAGTGAATTTAAAATATTTGTGTATAAAAAGGCAATAAAGATAAAAAAATTGTAGCGGAGAGTTACTTTAAGTTCTCATCACATGACTATAAAAATGTTGATTTGTATGAATAGTTTTGAGGTCTGGTTCAACGATATCGTTAACCGGTTTTTTGTCGTCACCATAACCATGGATAACTGTTATACCCAAAGAAATCTGTGGAGTAAAAAGGTGTAATCATTTGTCGATACGCTTATAAAACTAATAATGTGAGATTAATACTCTTTTAATCGTCGCTATTTTATTCAGTATCCAATAGTATCATGTCACGCAAAGTAATCGAGTCGAGTACTTTTCTATCGCGCTTGGTGACATAGCAAAGTGCTTCATGTCAAGTAGAAAGGTGAGTGACTGTCACCTCTCAATAAGCTACAATACTTTATACGAGAATATTTGAATGCTCAGTTTCAATTCTCGAATTTGGAATTTTGTTTAAATAAATATTTCTTTATACACCAGTACATACTTTATATCTGGTATAGTAAAATAATAGAAATATATAAAACTCGTCTAGTTAAATATTTTCATAAAAAATATTTTTCAATTATATCATTTTAATTTGTAATCAATTATTCATTTAAAAAATCAATTAAGATACAAAAAAGCGTTTTTCGTGCGTGACAAATATTCCTTGAATGAACAATTGACAATGTCTCTTTGAACTCAAATCAAGTTGTCATTGAGTGTACCCTTGATGAATTATATTAAATAGTAAAACAAAGTATCAGTGTGTAAGCTGCAACGTGGCAATTATTACTATGCACTCTATAAATAACCAATAGTGTGAAACCACTTGTATGAAATCAATACGGTCGCTCGGGCGTATACGCTGAAAGGCAAGTATGGCAATAACGATTTACGAAAGACTTATGACTGGTGTGCACAATTCAATTCCATGTTTTTTTTTTTCAAATATAAAAAGAAAGATGTGTTGGTGAAAGGTTGATGTGTTGAATAAGATGATGCAGTCTGAAATAGTTTGGGCATATAAAACGAATAAATGAATAAATACTAACAATGCAATGTGAGTGAAATGCGTGGTGGAGGAAGACCACGGACAGTATGGTTGGATCAAATGAATATTTTGAAAAAAAGCAAACGAAGAAAGTCAGAGAAATCGTAGAAGTTTTATGGAAATAGAAGAGAGGAAGGATGTGTGCTTTTTCATAAAAAATACCTAAGTCCTGGGAATTTATCGCAGAAATCCCTAAATGGCAACCCTGAAAAAATCTGACAGTTGACGTGGCATCTTATTTGTGGTTAATATTCTGTGGCCGCATGTTTTGTGTTTTTACTTCTAAATATCACACTAAGCAAACATGGATAAATCAGATAAATTATTACAGTAAGTATTACAAATTAGATTACGAAAATATTATGAAAGTAATGCACCAGAATATCAGACATCGTGTCCTTTATATTAACGGTGTCAAAGTTTAAAGCACATGCATGAATCCATAGTATTGTTTATTATAACTACACTAAATTTTATTAGAAAAGAATGAGGTCGATCCGTGGAGTACGATTTAATAGTAGTTTTTATCTCGAGATTGTATTAACCGACTTAATTGTTTTTAGGTTAATGGATGACGTGCTCACGGGGGAATCAGACTATGATTAATCTGGCAGTGAATGGATGCCTGAAAAAACCGAAAAATTATTTTTTAACAATAATAGGTTAAATGCAGAAACTGGGGAATTTGAAACTGACTCCTCTGAAAATGAAACCGAAATTTCGTTTCACGACAACCTACACTTGAACTCTTTTGAAGAACCGAAATCATCAGAAAATTTAATCATATTGCAGCCTACTTTTCTAAATCTAAATTTCATTAAGCCTACTTCTGAAAATTTGGATATCTGTGAGCCATCCACATCTGTTATTAATTTAGATGTGTCTAAATCAGTAAACGGCATTAACGACACTAACACTACTAGCTTTGTGCTCTCCTTTATTAATATAAATAACCCAGTATAAACGAAACATTCAAGGACAATACTTTGCCTCTGGAGTTGAGTAACCCTGCATCAACATATGGGAAGGTTTCGATTCTGCAAAGCAGCTTGCAGCTCGTTCTACAAGAGAGCCTGTGTTTTCTATATCTCAAGATATATCCATAAAATTCTCGAAAAATCCAATTCTTCTTGTTATATGTAAGCGTTGTTCCACTAAAAACCAATCTAAGTTCTTTACCACTATAAAACAAATCTTCGACAATTACGTAAGTCTACTTGGTAAAATTTGGTAATATTTTGTGACATACATACATATATTGAACTTAAATATACATATTAATATTAAATAATTTTAAACAATGACTTTGTAATTTATTATTACTACTGCTTTTTGTATCTCCATGTTAGTTTAAGACAAAGTTTTGTATTTTTTGTCAATAATTTTAAGTACTTGTATAACTTGTCATATGTTCATTTGTATATAAAAGACACTGTTGTGTCGTTAATAAAATAAATAAATAAAAAAGAAAAAACTTAATCCAAAGTCCTGGAAGAAAAATGAACTTGCAAAATCGCGATTAGTAAATCACAAATTTAAAGATATACCTAATTATTGCCGTTGTAAATGCAACAATAAGGTGACAAAACGTCAAGCTGAAAATACATTTAAAAAATTTATTAATTTGAGCAGCCACACATAGCAGGATATTTATTTACAAGGATGTCTTCAAGAAGTCCAGCCTGCTCGATTTCATCCCAGAAATAATTCACAACCATCAAAGCAGCGAAGACATCGAAGAGTCGTTACACATGGGATCGATTTAGGTGATAGCAAAACAACTTATCTGTGCCTATCGGCATTTTTAGCTATCCATGGCATTACTAGAGAAAGTCGGCGATGTAAGGTATAACACAAAGAAAAGGATATACAAGATGGAAGAGGTTTTCCCAACAACCGTCCACGTTGTACATCTGAAGAAACTTGTGAAACGTTGTACACCTGAAAATAAAATGTGCACACAAATTTATCGAAAGTCTTCCGAGTCAAGTTTCCCATTATCCACGGACATCAAACAAGGTCAGAAAATATTTAAAATACTTCTTTCGTTTGAATACATTTAATTATCTGGTAAAAAATCCCTGTCCCATGAATACCTCATAAAAACCCTATTCCAGACTTTAGGGTTAAGTCCAAGTTTTTTAACCCAATTTTTTTACCAAAATTTTATATGTTTGTATTATGTTAAAATGAAGATCCGATAATGGGCCATTACATGACCAATGACAGCGGATATAGCCCTAGTTAGTTGGGCCACTCTGGTTCCACGTCCGATGACAATCGGTGGATAAAAACTCAGTCAAACAAACCGAAGCTTTATGGAAAAACACTCGCAAAGATGCACTACCCTGTCTGGCAGCGAGGGCGATTCTCCCCTCGGTGATCCAGAGATTGACATCATGTCAGAGCCAGCTTGCAGGATTCCAGGGGAAAGCAATATGAAGCAGAGGAAACAAATTAGTCCAGGAAAAAGGTTTGAAAAGCTAAGGGCCGTGACTTGGAACCTGGGAACGTTGACAGGAAAGAGTAAAGAACTTGCGGAGGTTATGAGAAGACGCAAAATAGATATTGTATGCATCCAGGAAACTAAATTGAAGAATACAAACATTGATAAATGTCGCTACCTAGAAACACAGAATAATGAATATAAATTATATTTCTATGGGGAAAATAACTCCAGAAATGGTATGGCTATAGTATTACACCAAAGGTTCCATGACAATGTGATAAAGATCGTAGCAGTGAATGATCGGATCATTATGATAAAACTCGTAGTTTGTAACGCCATATACAATACAATATCATTTGTGCTTATGCTCCACAAATGGGATGCGACGCGGATGAAAGAAATTCATTCTGGGAAAAGCTGGAATAATTCATTCAAAACATACCCGAAAATGAAACTATTCTTTTGGGCGCGGACATGAATGGGCACGTAGGAATATCAAATACCGGTCACGAAGCAATCCATGGTGGGTTTGGGTATGGGACGCGTAACCAACAGGGGGACGAGCTGCTGAACTTCGCAGAGGCATATGGCTTAACGATTGCTAACACATATTTCCGTAAAAAGTTTGAACACCTTATAACTTACAAAAGCGGAAATTCAGCAACACAAATAGATTATTGGCTGTGTAGCAAAGAAATGAGGAAAATGTGTAGAGACTGCAAAGTCATCCCTGGTGAGCCCCTGGCAACCCAGCATCGTTTAGTGTTGCTTGAACTACTTGTGCCAAAGCGTACGTTGCCCAAAGACCAACTAAACCCGATACCAAAAATTAAATGGTTCAACATCTCAAATGAAAAAGGCAAACAATTAAAATCTAAAATGAAAAGTTGGATGATTGAAAATGTGCAAAATTCCGACGTACTAAACCCAAATGAAATGTGGGAGGCATTGTCACAGATATGCATACAATATGCTAAGCAACATCTTAGAGTTTCAAAAGGTAAACTAAAAACTAAGAAAGAGTCCTGGCGGTGGACGGATGATGTACAAAGGGGTATTAAGGAGAAAAAGATCGCTTTTAAGAATTGGTCTAACTGTGATAATGAAACAGAGAAAGAAGGCCTCCTTCTATTATATAGGGAAGCCAAAAGAAAAGCAAATAAACTAGTAACCTCTGCCCAACATGAAGCGATGAAAGACATATACGAAGAACTGGAAACACAACAAGGAGCTCAGAAAATATATAAAATTGCGGCACAAAGAAAAGAGAGGGCTAAATCGATCAGAACCCCTAAGTACATAGAGGATAATGAGGGCAAGTTAATCACTGAAGAAAGTAAAATATGTGAAAGATGGAAAGAGTACTACTACTCAGAACTACTGAATGAAGAATTTCCGAGAACCTCGTATCCTTCAGAACAACAAATCTTTGGGCCAATTGTAGAAATTACTCCTGCAGAAGTAGGGTTGGCCATACGTCAAATGAAAACAGAAAAAGCAGTAGGACCAGACAATATACCAACTGAATTTTGGAAAGAATGTGGTGAATGGGGACAGAATTGGATGTGTAAGCTCTTTAATAAAATATTGGCCAGAGCCCCAATGCCAGATGAATTCCGAAGAAGCTTTCTCCTTCCCTTCTACAAAAACAAAGGAGACTCCAGGAAATGCGACAACTATAGAGGCATCAAGCTAATATCCCACACTATGAAAATCTATGAACGAATTATAAACTCGAGAATCAGGATTTTGGTGGAAATACATGACAACCAGTGTGGCTTCGTATCGGGTAAATCAACAGTAGACGCCATTCAAACCGTTAAGACTCCTTGTCGAAAAACACCGTGATGCCAAGAAAGACCTTCATATGGTCTTCGTCGATCTTGAAAAGGCATTTGACAGGGTCCCTAGAAGCCTAATTTGGGCAGCACTTTGAGCACATAGTGTACCAGAAAGGTATGTACTTGCCATCCCGGACATGTATGATAACGTGAAAACGCAAGTGAGGTGCACTTCGGGAACTTCACCAGAATTCCCTGTAAAGGTGGGGGTACATCAAGGATCGGTACTCAGTCCGCTACTGTTCATCTTAGTCATGGACTATTTAACTAACCAGGAAATGAACAGTCTCCTAAAGATCCTACTATTTGCAGACGATATCGTATTAATAAGTGAAAAACATGAAGACCTGCAAAATATAGTAGTCTGGAAAGGTGGAGAAGAATTTTGGAGGACAGTGGATTGAGACTGAGCAGAAAGAAAACATAGTATCTGTACCTATCATTCGAGAACACAAATGCTATAACTCCCGTAATGCAAATGGATGGAGAAACATTACCAAATTGTGACTCCTTTAAGTATCTTGGGTCACTCATCGATAGCGATGGAGGATGTGCAGCAGATGTAACACATATAATTTAGTGTGGGATGGATGAAGTTTAGATCAATGACGGGAGTTCTATGTGATCCGAAAATGCCAGTAAAGTTAAAAGGAAAAGTATACCAAACGATTGTCAGATCCGCACTCCTCTATGGCTCCGAATGCTGGACGATGTATAACTCTTACTTCAGGCAAATATAAACTGCTGAAATGCGCATGCTAAGATGGTCAGCTGGTGTGTCCCTAAGAGACAAAATAAAAAGCTCACGCATTCGTGGAAGCCGAGGTGTTACAGACATCAACAGTAAGATGGAGGAGATGCGATTGAGATGGTATGGGCACGTTGGGCGCAGAGCACCCGATCAAATTGTAAACCAGGCAATCTGGATGGATCTTCCTCGAATAACAACCAGAGGAAGACCAAAGAATTCATGGGTGGTGCAAAAAGATAACCTGATGCAGAGGCACGGCCTGGGGGACGTAGTCCGGGACAGAAGAGCATACAACCTGAGGACGAGGAGAGCTGACCCCAATAGTCTTCGCAGACAGTGAGTTGGGATGGAGCCAGGGAGAAGTATTATTTTAAAATAAAGAGAGCCTAAAATTGTATAATTTGTTTTTTTTTTTTAGTTTTTTAGACCTTCAAATAATATTTCAGAGGCAAAATGAATACTTAAATGTGATATATCTCAACAGCTCAAAATAAGACTTACGCATTTTTTTAAATGGGCCATCCATTTGGAGTATAAAAGTAATATTGTCATCATTATCACCACCACGCCACGTCCCTATTGGGGTAGGCAGAGAGAAAAAGATCTCAATTTCATTCTATCCTGACACAATTGTCTCAACTCTCATATTATAAAGGCTAATTACACTATTTGCTCTTTCAGATTTGATTCATTTGGTCGTGCTACGTTTATCAAGTTATAATATTAATATTTCCAATGTATAAGTTTAATCAAATTTTGAAGAGTATGGCTCAATAAAATATAAATACATGTAAATTACACCACGCAAAATATCAACTTAGGAAAAAAGCATATGGTTTCCTGTCTTGGGGATCTTCAAGAAATAGTTTCAATATAACAAGAATTAAGTCAAGTTCCTTAAGGAGTATTATAACTCCCGTAGTAAATAAAACTTGTAACGAAATAATATTAAAATCCAAACAAAGAAACACATCGAACGGAGTATTCTTACAAACGTCCATGGTTAAAATCTTCGAACAATCAAAACAAGATGAGCGCTATTTAATATTCGTCATTACAAACACTCGTACAAATGCACACAGCCATAGTTAGATTGCGCTTATTTAATAAAACTATTTTGAAGACTGACTAATTAAACAGGGCGATTTCGAACAATTACATACAATACTAGATTAATATATTTATTGAAAAGGTCATCAATCTTGTTGTCTATACCAAAATCAAACAGAACCGTTCGTGTTCAAGAGCTAAAATACGTACAAACTATTTATTATACATATCATCATATTCACAAATCTTCAACAGTCATACATCTATTTCGTCATGCACAATCGTCATTGTGTTGATATGCACTGATAAACTGCTCATTAGATGCACTTGCAGCCGCAGATCGGAATGGACTTAATATAATTTTCTTGATGATTATACGAGAAATCTGATTCATTAACTTAAACATTGATTGATGTTTGTTCACACCGAAATAATTTTGAGAAAACATTTGTTTTTATAAACAGTATTCCTTAATTGTTAAATGTATTTATGACAATGAGGTAGTCAGGTGTATAACGAAGAGCTATAGCACTGTATGGCGAAGTTAGCGTAGCAAAAGTTATAAAAATTGCTGGTCTGCCCTGGTTTGGGCATTTATATCGCATGCAGGACAATGACCTTGCAAGGAAGGCTCGGCGATCCGATGAAGTGTAGAAGAGTGGAGAAACTAAAATTAAGTTGGCTGGATGGTGTGACAGATAACTGCCGTACACTGAGTATAACCAATTGAAGGAGGGATGTTACTGAGAGAGATATACTATATTACATATATACCATCATGCCATCTCCTTGTAAGAAAATGCCTTGCCTCAGACTTTACTATTAAGTAGCAGATAATCCAGCAGGCAGCCAAGACCCATCCTGGGTTGGACTAATAGTTATGAATTGTTAAATGTTATTAAAGGGCAAGTTAGCAGGCCAATGAGGTTAATGGGTTCTTAGTACAATAGAAGTATTATTTCTAAACGGAGTATTTTGATGACCTTCGTTGGCTAGTTGGTAAGACCCGGGGTTTGTGTCTTTGATTCCTGTTGGCAGTCATTTTTTTTCCAACAGGGCTCCAGCCTGGTTTTCACTTAAGGCATCTTTAAAATATTTCTGGTTGGTTGTATAAAGTGAAAGATTAAAACAATCTATTTATTAATGTGAGTAGAAAAAAAAAACATCAGAGTCATAATGATATTTACTCTCTGGCAGAAGGGAATGATGACATTACATTTGATGGGTGACTTTCACCCTGCAGTAAACGTATAAATAAATTATTAAGATTTTAAATACATTTTTTTTTCAATTTTCATTTGATAAAGGTAGCTTTTTACAAATGTTACATATTGTATTGTACGAGGGTTGCTACTTAAGTTTTGAGACAGACAAGTAAAAACAAATATTTATCATCGAAAATGACTTGATTGTTTTTCAAAATACTCTCCATGAAGATCAATACACTTTTGCATGCGTTTGAACCAATTTTCGAAGCACTTTTTCCACTCCGAATGAGGTAACTTCAAACATGCGTTTTGAACGCATCAACCGCTTCTTCAGGCGTCGAAAAACGTTGACCTCGTAATTTATTTTTGATGTTCAGGAATAAAAAGAAGTCATTGGGTGCCAAATCAGGGCTGTACGGCGGATGACCCATCAATTCGATGTTTTGAGTGCTCAAAGTCACTTGTTTCAGCCGATGTGGGAGAGCTCGCATTGTCGTGGTGGAGAATGATCCGTCTTCGACGGTTGGTTTTCCTCATTTCTCCGAACACTTCTGGCAAACAAATGGTGGTGTACTGTTCAGAATTGACCGTACGACGTTCCACTAAAGGCACTGTTGCGACATGACCTTTTATACCGAACCAACAAGCCACCATTTGCTTCGAAGTGCTTCGTGCGCGAACAACTTTTGTTGGATTTGGCTCGTCTTGAAAGACCCATACAGTCGACTGCTGTTTAATTTCTGGCTCATAAGCATACATCCATGATTCGTCATCTGTCACGATCTTATAGACGTCTTTTGAAGCACCGCGATCGAATTTTTTCAACATTTCTTTGGACCAATCGACACGAGCCTTTTTTGAGCGATTGTCAAATTATGCGGTATCCGACGCGAACAAATCTTTTTGACGGCCAAATGTTCATGCAATATTGAATGTATGCAAGTGGAACTAATGCCCAAACATGCCTCAATCTCACGATAAGTCACATGACGATCTTACAATATCAGTTCACGCACAGCATCGATGTTTTCTGGCACAACAACCGATTTTGGACGACCTTCACGAAATTCGTCTTGGAGCGTACTACGACCACGATTGAATTCGGAAATGTCAGCGAAACACAGTGGCGGGATGGTGCTTCATCACCAAAAGTCGAAGCGAGTTGATGGGCACACTGTTGTTGACTTAGTCTACGTCGAAAATAATAAAAAAATCATCGCACAAAAATGTTCACGATTTAATTCCATTTTTGGCCGAGATGAATTTTTCAAGCCACTGTAAACAACACAAATAGAACTCGTATGACAAAACTTCAAACTTTACGACGCTTATGTCAGATTTGACGTATCTACACTGGTGTTGCCATATCTCAAAACTTAAGTAGCAACCCTCGTATTACACGTATTGCTTACAAAATAATCTGGCGGGTTTGTTACCTATCTCTGACAATCATGCACGGCGAACCCTCCTTGCCCGAATTATTCCGCAAGCATGTCAATGGTTACAAAATGTGCAAGGAACTCACAGTGTAAGGTTGTGGAGTCTGCGGTTTCGTCCCTGAGATGCCTAAAACCCAATAAGCTTTTGTTGATGTCGCAGGAAACCTGGGTAACTATAGAGGATCGCTAAAAAATTTAAGGTCTGTAGGACAGCGAGAGGGAACCTGTATCCCAACAGGTTATAACTACGAATTCAGGCCCGGTACGAGGACTCCGAATTAGTAGCTGGTGGTCCACCGTGTTCTTCAGGATCATAACTGGAGTGTGTTGGGGCTGTGTCTTAGGCACCTTGATTTGTAACATGCTTATGGACCTTTTACTCAGAAAATTCATGGAAGGTTCCATAGGCATCCCAATAGCGCGAGTATTGGCAAGCATGGTACCTTGGAGGAGCTGGGCGAGCAATATACGGACGAAATCGCCATTTTAGAAATCTCTGTGAGCGATTTATAACGTGCGCCACAGATACTATGATAACTTTCTTCGCCTTAGTCTGGGTATAAAAAATGGGGAATACGGAGCTGATGTGTAGCGACCATGCTCTGTTAGGTACACTCCATGTGCATAAATGGCGTGCCTATAACAGAGTTGCTAATTCAAGTATAAGAGCTCCCGAATTACTGGGGATAGGGGTACCTGGTTTCACCAGCCCATTTAATAGGTGCTGCCAACGGTGGCTTTAAAAATATAAAGGCAATATACTCGTAGTTCTCCTCAGCATTTAGTCAGCTATTTCACTTCTGCATTCCTCTACCTATTCTGCTTATACGGACTTATACTTTGAAATCCCACGAGTGGGGATACCTCTCGGTTTCGAGCCGCCTTAGAAGGATGATGATTGTCATATGGTATGACCACGTGACGAATGAGATGTGTTTGACATAGAAGCAGTTTAAAATCCCAACAATAAGGGTGAGGCGCTGGAGGTGGTTGGGTCACGTATTTAAGATGTTGTATGATATACGAGTATATTCAAGAGCTGCGCTATTATATCGTTCACAAGGGACTCGACTAATTGTACGCTCATCCTATACCATACATCAGTATTACGATATGAATATTCGTAATCTCGGTCTAATGTGTACGTGGAGTGCCGGTCTGTAGACTGACCTTGATAGATGCATTTTAAAATATCCATGTGTTCTTGATGAAAGTACAGGGTGATTATGACGAACGATTTATTTTATACAGATTTGAATCGAATCTGATAAAATTTTAATATCGTTATTTTCCGTGCTCCGTTCTTTATAAAATATTAATTAATAAAATCACAGTGACGCAACCAACTATGACGTCAAAAAAATGTTTGTTTACCAGTTGGAATTAAGCCCGAAACGTTTTGAAATGAAACAATCTAATTCTAAACCGAGGCTAAACGATATACTCGTATGTACAAATACGTATTATTATGGTCTTGTTCCAAACCATATTTGTCAAAGGTTGTACAATTTTTTTTTCGTTGAATTATTTTGGGAACTGAGATCATGAAGTTTATAATTGAACCTTGCAAATGTTTAAACAAATGTAAGGAAATCCCAGGTACAGAAGATGTCTACGTAATTTAAGGTGCGGTTTGTTTGGTGCTTGAACTTTGGGGAACATTCGGTGTCGCCACCGTATTACACCTGTTCGGCCTAGCAACAAACTCCGCAGGATTGCTGGAAACAATAAAGGCAGAGAGATAAGCGGGAAAGGTGGCATATCGGATGGAATTGTACCCAGCTTCCGGCTGAGGAGGTTTTGTGAATTCCAGAATAGGCGCCGGTGGAGGCAGGGGGAGTGAAGGTGGCTCATCTCCTTCCTGCCCCCCCCCCCCCCCCCCCCCCCCCCCCGGCTACCAGCTCGTCACCTACTCAACCAGCCTAGCCCGTGGGAGAGGAAATCAATACGCGGGGCAAATGTGGCCGGCCGTATGTACACATATTCCAGCAGACGAGGTGTACGCCGGAGAAGAGAGGAAAGCAAATTACGTGGAGGGTTAGCGCTACTTTACGGCGCATAAAGTAAATATTTTGTCATTTATCTCATTTACGTTGCCACTAGCTAAGATTCGCCAAGAATTACA